>CM059214.1:2463571-2671071 GCA_030347435.1 Clarias fuscus
TAATATAATCCTAACACTATTCATTGTAATATTTTTATTTCTATATAATTGAAATCAATTAAGCTATAATGCATCTTTCTAATCTGTTAATTAATGTGAATTAAGTTACAAATCCTTGTAATTGTATCTTCACTCCTAATAATGTATTAATGATGGTGTGTCTATAGTGCTCGTTATTTTATTTTAAGGTGCTTTGGCAATATTGTTAATACAGTCAGGCCAATAAAGCACACTATGAACTTTAAAAGATAGTAAGCAAGTGTTTGTGTGTGTGTGTGTGTGTGTGTGTGTGTGTGTGTGTGTGTGTGTGTGTGTTCTGATTGGTCAGACGATGTTGAGTATATTTTCGAGAATTTGCATTAATACAGTATTAATGAACTCATTCTAATACAATCATTTATATGCTTGTGTCTTTATTGTAAGGTAAGAAAGTTCAGTACGCCAAAACCATGATCGTAGCGTCTGTCTGCTTCACGTCTGACACGCCGGCCTCCCAGGAACTCCTTTAATGGCTTGTTCAAACTTGTGTAAATGGCTTGGAGTGAGGTCAGGACTGTATGGAGGATGTGGAAACGTTTACGTAATGTTTATGGAAGGAGTCTCCAGTTTCAGTACTTTCTAACCATCCAGGGTAAAGCAGCAACTTTTCAGACATTTTCAGGACAGAGGCGTTAACATAGAGGCTGGACGTAAGTAAGAGAGGAACTGATTTGTTTCATGGATGTTGCAGAAAATTGAAAGGCAACTATAATTCAATGAAAAGTAATTTATTATTTATAACAATAAAAATATATCTGTTTTAAGAGGAATAATACACCGGGGGACACGCTGGTAGAGAAAAACAGTCAACAGAGAATTATTTTATTTCACAATTAATCACATACTGACTGAATTTTGGATGCTTGTTCCAACTCTCTCTCTCTCTCTCTCTCTCTCCCTGAGGAGTGGATGAGGAAGCGAGGCGGAGAGGGAGAAGATACCATGACACATGGACCGGCGCCAGCCGCCGAACCCTCTGCCAGCTTGGACAGAGATGAGTCATGTAGCAGGTGAGTCTCTGACATGCTCAGTCTCGCTCTCTTTCTCACATTTTTTAAAAATCTTTTAATCTTGTCCTTTCTTCACCTTTATCTAATACATCTAACTTCAGCGTTAACACAGATCATACTAATCTCCAAAAGGAGAACATGTCTAGGAACACCTTCTATGAAGGTCGTATCTGTAAGTAATTACTGCATCATCACCTTCATAGCATTTTACAGGTTATTCATATGTCATTACACACGCAGAGTGTACACGGTATGTATATATGGATGTTAAAAATACAGATATACATATTTTTCTTTACTACAATTACAAATCATTCACAGATGTACGTCCTTCTTTAAATGTTTTTGCACTGTTCGAATGTTTTACTGCGACTTAGAGTCTCATCACTGTAAAAAAATAAATTCTTAAATTTTTACGGCAAAACAACGACAGCTGTGGTTGCCAGAGTTTTACCGTAAAAAAAATACGGTAGCAACATTTTTGCTTGTACAGGATTGCGCTCATTTTACTGTATATTTTATGGATCTAATTGTTTTTTTTTCCAAAAAAAAAAATCGAACCCAGACCCTGGTAGTGCAAAGAAACAGTGCAAACCACTACACTACTGCTAAAAAAAAAAAAAAAAAAAAAAAAAAAATTGTAATTAAAAATTTAAATCAGTAAAATATACAGTAAAATGAGTGCAATCCCGTACAACCTAAAAACATCGCTACCATATTTTTACGGTACACTTCTGGCAACCACAGCTGCCAGTTTTTTACCGTAAAAATTTAGGGTTTTTACATTTTTTTAAATTATTTTTTTTACAGTGTCGGAATCTTCCGTAATGTCAATCCCTTTAACGTTTTCATTCACCAGAAATTTCATTTCAAGTCCTGGTTTGACTCGAACACTCCTCATATTAGGTCTTGTTTATATAAGGCATGTGATCTTGTACCATTGTTGATCAAGCATGTAAACATTCCTAAATCATCATATAACACCTATGGCACTTTGTTTCACCATTACACTACTATAATAGTTATACAGTAAATTACACGGAGTTTGGATGTTCTCCCCGTGCTTGGTGGGTTTCCCCCGTGTACTTCGGTTTCCTTTCAGTCCAAAGACATTAATTCATCAAGTACAAAGTGTAATGCATTTGCATAAATTCTTCTCACAGTGTGTATAATGCCTTACGAATGCATTATGCCATGTTACAAACATGTTCATAGTTTATTATAGACGTGTTGTTTTATATTACTTACAATGCGTTACAAACATTATTATAAACTGTTGGTTATAATGCCTTTTCGTAAACTATAAACATGTACAATGCATTCATAGCACATTATGCATGTGTTCATACTGTAAGTTTATTGCACATAAAATCACGTCTACAAAATTTCATATACATGATACAAACGACCACCTGTTCTACTTGATCCAGAAGGGTCATACGGAAAGTTCTCGGTCCTCAATCAGGCCACCTGTTTTACCTGGTTCAGTGTTTAAGGTCAGGAATTACAGCGCTGCACCCCAGCTGGCACACGCCGAGAGGAAGCTGAATCCTAACCAGGAAGGACAGGGCAAGCTCCTTCCTGTCGCAACATGCAGAAGATCAAACGTGTTTACCTCCGGAGCTGGACGGAGGCCATGGCTGTGAACTGTAGTGCAGGTGGTGTACGACACGGCTAGCGTGGAGACGATCTGGAGTGGTGATAAGGGGGAACGGAATTTACAGGGAGAGTGAAGTTTTTATAGTTGAGAGTTAAGATAAAACCACGTAGTTAGGATTTAATACTGACAATTTGCATGTTAGTATTCGGACATAAGACATCGCAAGATTGTCAGCTTGATTCCCAGGTGATGGACACCCATCCGTAGCCGGGAGGCTAGCGAGGCCGTGTTATCTTTTGAAAATAGGAGACATACTTGCATTCTGACATCAATCATAGTGACACTAGCCAATCATGGCCATCTGTCAAGGGGCGGTTAGAGCTTTTCTCCAAGTGTGGAGGAAGTATGCACAGGGTGAACATGCAAACCACACGCACAGATCAGAGGCCAGATTCAAACCCCCAATCTTGGACGTAGGAGGTAACAGTGCTAATCACTAGCTACCCACGCTGCCATTCAGCCATATGAACAAATATTCTTGGTGAACAGTTTTTCTTTGACTTAGAATTGGCTATGTCCTTATGTATTAGAATTTTGCTTAGAATGTGCTTTGTCCTTTTTGTGCCATAGGGTCACTTTTGCCCGTGCTAAAAACAGCACAGGAGAAGACGAACAAGAAGAAAAAGAAGAAAACATCATGGCTGCCACCTGAGGAGCCTGCTTCAGATGTGCGCCTGAATTCCATAAGTGGAAATTTATGCACTGTGTTATCAGCGTGGTGGCCATTAGCATGATAGAGGCAGAGTTCTGTCAGTAGTTGCCAGCTTTTAAGCGGATATTATTCCCACGGCTGTCCTCACTGTCTGCGTTTTAAAGAGTCGATGGCCCTCCGAGGCCGAACGCTCGTCGTCTCCTGGGCTTCGTTCCCATTACTTCAGGGAAGCGGCAAGAAACAATGCGGCGGTGCAAGATGAGGCGTGATTGAACAGTGAGGATAAGCTCCGATCCCAGGGGCTTTGTATGTGCGCGTGTGTGTGTTTGTGTGTGGGATGCTGTTTAGGGAATCGTCCCTTGGGATCTTCACACCTGCAGTTTACCTGTCAGCAAGGACACTGTCCTTTTCCCTGACAAAAACACAGATGGTGAAGAAAACAGTTAGAGCACAAATGTCATATTTATCCTACAAACAAGTTCTGTTTTTTTTACTCTCTGAGGAAAAAAAGAAAGAAAGAAAAAACAGTTTTCTTTCTCCAGATCAGAGTTTACCATAAGAGTACTGAGAGAAGAACAACTGCCCACACCTCTATTCTCTCACTGGTAACAAACAGGCCCGTCTTTCCCCCGTCGCTTGTTTACCAACAGGGGTCATCGCTTCTGAGTAGCTTTCTCTTAACCAAAGACAGGTCTTGTCTGGGTAAAAAGGCTTCCTGCTCCGCTTTCATCTCCGACAACAAGCCTGAATCGAGACCTGAAAGACTGCGAAGATGAAAAGATGGAAGACAAGGAGGCGGGGTTCTTTTCTGAAACAGATTTTCACATAGAGGGCAGCGGAGAATAGCAGCCCAGGAGAACTAGATCAATCGTTCATGCCGACATCCGAAGACATCTCAGTCTCCTGAACACGCCGTCTGTTCCACTAAAGTTCCACATGCTGGAGCGAGCTTTCAGAGATGTAAAGGCTGAGTGAAATCTGTGTGAGAGCAACCGCCTGGCCTAGAAGGACATGCCCTTGGACATCAGGAGGACCAGGACTTGAGATGAGGTGGGGGTGCTGGAGAGCTACAAATACTTCTGTGTTTACTGCAATAAGAGACTGGACTGGAAATGTAATGCAGACGCTGTCTAGGCAAAAAAGGGACAAAACTTTTACATTTACATTTAGGCATTTGGCAGACGCTCTTATCCAGAGTGACTTACAAACGTGCTTTGAAGTTTCCATGATTCGTTAGATCCTTCAACCGGGTTACTAGTTTACTAACTAAGTACCATCAGTCAAATAGTGTTAAGAAGGGTTAGGGAGGTTTTTAAATTACAATTTTTTTTTTAAACAACCCAAATATCTTAGGAACAGACAGGTCTTAAGTCATCGTTTAACGATTCCCAGAGACTCAGGTGTATTGACATCTAGAGGAAGTTCATTACATCACCTACTGTAGGACCGAGAACACAAAACAGTCCAGATGCATTGCTTCCTCTAGCCCTAAAAGATGGTGGGACCAGTCGAGCAGTGCTGGAGGATCGGAGGAAACGTGGTGAGGTGTGTGGTGTTATTAGAGCTGAGAGGAAAGTGGATGCTGGGCCGTTTTTAGCTTTATAGGCAAGCGGCAGTGTTTTGAAATTGATTCAGGCAGCTATAGGAAGCCAGTGTAGGGAGCAGAGAAGCGGGGTGGTGTGGGAGAACTCTGCTTCAGACTCTACTTCTTGAGGAAACTCAGGTCCTTTAAAGTTTGTTGTCTTTTGTTATAAGTGTAATATTTTGGCTGCTATCGGATGGGGCAGCAGCATTAGAGATGGCGACAGCGGGAAACTAAACTATTTATTCAGAAAGGCCAGTTCGGTAGTGGGGACTCCTCTGGAGTGTTTGGAATTGGCTGTGTTAAACTGTTGAACATCGTGGAGAAATCCGCACACCACCTGCACAACCTCCCGGTTAAACAGTGGTGCTCTTTCTCTCAGTAAGAGAATTCTTCAGCTTTGCTGTGTCCAAGAACACCACAGGAAGTCTTTCCTGCCGACTGCAATTACATTCTACAAAATTTCTCAAATCAAGCACCACTATCCACATTACACACATTACAACGCTTACCCTCCTCTAACTAACCCCAGGCTAAGAAACACTGCTCTAGGAGAAACCCTTAAAGGTTATTTTCAGAATGGCTTCTAATTAAAACCTACAGTACTGTATATAAGAACAGGATGAATTAAGATATCTACCGTATAAGGAATCTAATGATCAAAGCTATGCGCACCTCGTGGGTTTGCTCAGGTTGCGCCCTAAGCTCACTAACTTCTTTCTGACCTTTGTTTTCGATACTTAACATTTCAGCAATCTGATATAAACATGTCCGTATGTAGAGTTCAACAGCATCAATTCACACTCCAGCTTCAGAGCAGCATCAGAACGTGAATAAAGAAATCAAATTTAAAAACGTCTCAACATCTCAGCGAACATTAACCTTCTGAGGGTCTCGGTTTGGCTCATGACCATCGGGTCCACATTTGTAAGAATCGCAGCAATGTGAATTGATAATGAAGAGTTTTGAATTGGTAAAACGTTGCATAACCGAAGAACCTGAGGCACGATGGCAGGAGAACAGCTACAGTATGTTTAACGAGCAAGGCGTCTGGGGTTTTTATTGACCGAGAGCAATGGGGTATATTCAGATTCGGATAGTGGAAAACATGTAACATGTAAGAGATACTTGTTTACATCATTAACATCATGATCATTACATCATTGTTTAATTCATAGTTGTTTACATCATAGTTTTTTGGTTAGGCCAAACCTAACCCTAGGCAAGTTTATTTGTATAGCACATTTCATACACAATGGTAATTCTAAGTGCTTTACATAAAAGAGAAGAAAATAATGATAAAATGAAAGTAATAAAACTTTTAAAACTAATTAAAATTTGATTGAAAATCAAAATAAAACAGTTAAAAATATTAGATAAACATAAAATAGTGCAGTCGGTTCGAGAGCAGTTTGAGACTAATTTTGTGTGTACAGTTTAATAAGTTTACATTACAATACAAGCGACAGTGTCTTGTGGGTGATTTGCAAATATTGGATGTAATTTCTTAAGTTTTCTAAAGTTACAATTTATTGAAGTCATGCACTAATGGCATACTGTATTTACATTTATCTACAATCTAAAACAATCTAAAAGTGGTCACTGAAAAGTGCAAGAGCGCCCCCTAAACATGGCATGCGATAAACGGTCCAGTTACATTTCCCCTGCACTTATTAGCTAGTTTTATTTAAATTTTAATTCATGGATTTCTTTCAGGTTATTAATGTAAACTGACTGTTTTACTCAATTTCTGTGTAATTGAAATAAATTAAGTGGTTTAAATCACATATTGCATTAATGAGGCCTAAAATCTAAAATGGATTTAAATTAACACGGAACTTCTTGTGTAAACACCGCTCTGAATGATTTATGAAGGCAGTGGGATAAACAGAAACCCGATAATTGCCTGAATTACATCACAATCCTTTTTTGTTGTTGTTGTGTGAAATCAAAGGTGTGAAAATGAAATGAATATCTGACCAGATAAGCTAATATCACGAGCCTTTTAAACAACCTTCTGAGGCAGAACCTTAATAAACTTTCACAATATATAGTAAACACCTTGTGAATTAAATATTATTTCTTTATCTTCTTGCCTTTGAAATCTGCATTAAAGTAATGAAAACCAATTAGTAGTAACTTTTCATCTTTATACACATTAAACATTTAAAGGCTTCATAAATAGACACGCACGTTCACTTTGAAAGAGTTCTATTGACTTTGCAAGTAGGATAATATGCGTAGCATTAGCTACTTCACCTATCTAGTTAGCAAGCTGCTAGTAAACTAGCCTGTGTTTTTCACAGTGGTGTAACAATGCATCAATGCTTTTTTTTTAAACAATAGTTAATTTCAAAATCTAGCATTTCTAACATTAGCATTAACACAAAGTTAGCTTGTTATCTAGTGAAAAAGTTGCGCACCTTCTTCCTAGCTAGTAAATTTGTCCCAGGACCAAAATGTGAGTGTACGTATATTAATCAGCTGTCAAACTTACACATGCTAATCCTTCCCATAACTTTGAAGAGCTAAGTTAGATTTCCTTCAAGCTAATACTATCTAGCATCCTCGGTTTGGCTCTTTTCAAAATATTCCCAGCATACTGAAATATAAAGATTTACTAGCACTATTAGCTAAGTATATCGAACACATTCATTAGTTCATCATGCAGCTTTCCTGCAAGAGTATGAGCCGTCTGGGAACACACAACGTGATGACATTTACTGACATTATGAGCAAAGATGTTCTGTAAGTGACAAAGAATTTCCAATAATAATTTCTGGGTGTGAACCCTGCTAAAACGCTAGTCAAAAAACATGCTAAAAGAGCAAAGGCCTTTCACACAATAGCTGATTGAATCACGCTAATTGATTTAATTACGGGTCTATCGTTCATATCATCATTTATAATAATATAAGCTCAACGTTTGAGAACTGTCCAAAACAAACCTGGAGGGATAGTGCTGAACCAGCAACTTCACAGAAGAAACAAAGTGAGCACTCAAACACTTTGGTGAAGTTGTAGAAATCACACTGTAGCTACTGTATGTTTAATAGTGAAAGTAAGAACGTTTCCACGCACAATGTGATAAGAACTCACAGGATTGGAACTAAACAGCTGTGTAGCCTTAAGAGAACCACTTGTTAGTGAGACTCATCGTACAAAATGGCTTCAGTTTGCTTGGGAACATAAAATTAAAGACTTTGGAGTGATGGAGAACGGTCATGTGACCTGATGAGTCCAGACTGAGTCTATTCCAGAGCGATGGGCGTGTCAGGGTAAGAAGGGAAGCGCATGAAACGATGCTCCCATCATGCATAGTGTCCACTGTACAAGCCTCTGGAGACAGCGTCATGATCTGGGGTCGCTCCAGTCTAGTCAGGTCGAGACTCGGCAACGTTATGTGGCGATAAAATGAAGTCAGCTGATCACGTGAATGTACTGAATCACCAGTACATGACGTCTATGCAGGGTTTCTTCCCTGATGGGCACGTGGCATATTCCAGGGCTCAGAGTGTGTGAGAGCGACTCTGGGAGCACGAGGAATCATTTTCACACATGAACTGGACTCCACGCTGTGCGCCGTAATCAAAGCTAAATATTAGAGTGTATTTTAGAATGGTAATTAAAAGAAATAAATCATAGTGTAAAATCATGTTTCAAAAAGAAAAACACATTTTTGATTTGTTTTGTCTGATCCCAGACCTGATCTGTAAAGCTCAGTGAATATTTTATACTGAAAAAAAAAAAAAAAAAAAAAAGTGCTGAATTGATAACTTTGCTCCAAACACTCCAGGATTAACAATTTTATAAGTACGGTATTTAAAAGTCCAACATAACATTTTCTTCCCTAAGTACATAGTGTGTGAATCAGACATTCTGGATTCGCCTTTGCACATAAAATTGGATTTATTCCAGTCTTGAATAATGCATTCTTCACAAAAAAAAAAAAAAAAAAAAAGATTCGTTTTTGATAATTGATCATGAAATTAAAAACAGTTCATGGTAGTAGACTTCAAATATTTGGAGCCCGCAGCATATCCTTGGGCTTTAGCTAACATATTACGTCCTTTATTACTTTCATAAACTAATTTCTTTCTTTTCCCTTTAACCACAATCCACTGGCCTTGTTGTTCCACCTCATCAGACTGCGGCTCGATATGTTCGAGCTGGGAACGGGGAAACCAAATCTCGTTTCGGGAACCACAGAGGAAATGATATTAACAGTTGTGCCTTTTCTACAAACACAAATTAGAAACAGTTCAAAGCTGGTAGGCCGGAGTGATTTTATTTATTTATTAATTTTTTTACCGCAAGCTTTTTTTTTTTCTTTTTTTTTGACCTCTGCAAAGGCATTCAGTGTGTACTTCTAATTAACATGCCTCATTGCTAACTCTGTATTTACTCTCTAAATCCCCGATTCCCTTCTGATATGGGTCGTAAACAAACATCCATATTTCCTGGCAGAGTCTGTGTAGTAATTTCAAGCTTGACATGTTTGAAATTAGTTCTACAGCGATTGCTCGGCATCCGCATTAGACAGTGTCTTTTTTTTTCTTTTTTTTTTTCTCGCCTTCACACTCACATTTGTTGACTCATTTGCCATTTATTCCTTGTAAACAAGATTGTCTATGTCAATGAGAGGGACCAAAAGGCCGAGCGGAGACATCAGCGACGTGATCCCATTTCATCTGGGATTCAGAACGCGAGCCGTTTGCCAGCTTTAGTGGCTTTTCGGGAGGAAATGAAACGGCGCGTACAATTCAGTGGCCAATTAGTCTGAGCTCACATCCACAGGTGTAATTACGGCGGAGTTTCGGCTCAGCTGATGAGAAGAGCAAGCAATCAGCTAGGAAATCATATGCTTTTTCAGCTCCATTGTAATTGATAACACAAAGCACTTCATTATACCAGAGATGGCTTGCACACCGCGTTCACTGTGCCGAAGGGACTCGATTTTTCTTGGAGCTTGTATTTGTTTGTTTGTTTGTTTGGAATTTGCATAATACAAAAATGAATTTCCAAACAGGAGTCATTTAGAAAACTAAGCAGGTGTGAACTGTAGCCATGGAGTCAGGCGGCATTATTAAAGTTTGTACATTGTTGTGCCGTGGGGGCAGTGAGCAGCCCGGGCAATTGAGACTCCGGGTTGCTGATTAGAGGGATGGAGGTTCGAGCACCAGCACTGCTGGGTCGCCACTAGGCCACTGGGCCAGACTCTTAACCCGATGCCGCTTTCAACCCAGCCAGTGCCGGTCCCAGACCAGGTTAGAAAAAAAAAAAAACTCTGTTCCAGATCCAGCTTTTCTAATGCATATCTATTGGTTTGTTTACATTGAGACAGTAGCGCGTTAGTAGCTTATTTTAAAGTAGATTATTAAATCAGAAACATAACTGTTCATAATATCGCTTTTACTTAACATTTTGATTTCAGTTATGGTGCAGGTTAAACTTCAGGCAGAGATCTAAGTACTGCAAAAAAGATTCATTACATTCTGTCCAGCCACGGACAGAAATTCGGAAAAAGCACAAAATTAGTAAAAAAAAAAAAAAAATTTAAAAATAGTAGGAAAATAAAAACTTACTTTTTTTTCAGAAAAAATACATTAAATGTATTATTATTATTATTATTATTATTATTATTAATAGTATTAATGTTTTAAAATAATAATAATAATAATAATAATAATAATAATAATATATATATATATATATATATATATTTTTATTTTTTTTTTTTTTTTTTTTTTTGTTAAGCTTTACTCGACAAGCTGGAGAACCAGACAACAATCCTGTGCTCTGCTTACTAAAGCATAACTGTATTCTCAGATTAAATCTTTACCTCCGTACGTAAACTTAATTTTGCATATTTGGCCCAACGATACGATCGACCCGGTCTGAATGAAACAAGACAGACTCAGAGCTGTAATTAAGAAAGAAATTATGTAGAGAAACAGCCCGTAATGGACAGCCTTCTGTTGTTAGCTTTTTGTGCTTGCCATGACTAAATCTCCAGTGGGAGTGATAAGGAGTGTTTACAGGGTGTGTCAGCAGCTCGGGCCTCATTTTCTGCTTGCCAGGGTGTGTATGCATGTGTCTATGAGTGTGTATGTTTAGAGCAGAGTGCACAGATGGACAACCAGACCTTGCCATGTCGCGTAATATGAAGGTCTTGGGAGTATGTTGGAGTGTGAGCAAGCGAACGCAGCGCTGGTCACCGTGGACCCTGAGGTTTAAAAAAAACAAACAAACAAATAACTAAAAAAAATTTATTATAAAAACAATAAACAAACAAACTCACTGGACACGGTGGAGCGGGTAAACAAACCGTTAAACTGAAGCAAGAGACACTCCGGGATAAATACCTGGAATGTCGCCACCGTAGGAAGGAAGTGTTGGAATGGCGACCGCGATGAAGAACAGATGGAGTGAAGAAAGGCATGGAGGAAAAGATGTAACGAAAACGACTGCGAGTGACAAAGCAGAGAGCAAACACAGGAGGAGGGACAGAGGGAAAGACGCAGACCATCCAAGCTTACTGAAACGTCTATCCGGGCCATTTTGTACCTCTTTTTGGAGAGTTAATGAAGCCTCTATCATGGATCTGTGCCACAGAGTCAGCTTTCCCAGCATGCAGTTCAGCTCTGGTGAGGGCCAGCATGTGTGAGACTCCAGCAGACACACAGTGTTGATGAATCTTATCAGGAGAAAGTTGCATGTTATCATGCATGCTCTAAAAAGTCAAGAAGTTGCCAGATTTTGTAAAAAAAAAAAAAAATCAAACAATTTTATTGCATATTTATTGGATTGCCGTGATTGTTTGCATATCAAAATGTTCTACATGATTTATATATAAAATAAGTAAAGCTTTATCCGGAAAAAAAGAAGAAAAAAAAAAAAGAAAGTACAGATTTTCTACACCGTTCTGTCAAAAGAAAAAAAGAAGAATGCAGACAAAATGATGCAAAATGCAGGAATGCTAGTGAGGCGGCGGGGCACAAACAGAGATGAAGGAAACAGTTATAAATGAAGTCACTTGCTTTTCCAATTGTTAATCCATCCATCATTAGAGGAACCTCTGTAGTCCAACCAGGGACCGTCGAGGCCAATAGTGATTAACATTGTATTTATACTCATTTTATGACCATAGTGGGACCGCCGATCAACATTTAAACACACTCACATACTTTACAGGCTATTTGGGAACGGCAATTAGCCTAATCTGCATGTCTTTGGACTGTGGGAGGAAACCGGGGTACCCGGAGGAAACCCACCAAGCACGGGGAGAACATGCAAACTCCATGCACACAGACCCTGAGACGGAAATCCGGACCTTGGAGGTGCAAGGCGACAGTGCTAACCATTACTCCACTGTGCCGCCTTATTATTGCAAATATTATCAAAAGATATAACCAAGAGTCAATGGATCCGAGCCAAGAAGACAAACATTGGTGATCAGTTATTGGTTGTTGCAATTGGGAACAAATCTACATCAGTGATTTGTTATTGAGAAGAAGAGTGATCAAAGAGACCAATGGTGATCGGTGATGTATCATTGACTTGTTATTGAGAGCAATAATGATCTGTGATTGGTTACTAAAAACTAAACAATAGTGATACTGATTGGTTATTGTAAGCTACAGTGATTACTGTTTGGTTAGTGAGAGCAATAATGATCTGCATAATTATAACTTGGTAAAAACCAGTGTTGGGGGACATTACTTTTTAAAGCAACTAATTACATTACCAAATTAATGTCATTAAAAAGTAATCAGTTACATTACTGCATTACTTTCTGATAAAAGTAACTAGTTCGAGTACTTTTCCATTGCAGAAAATGAAAACTCCTTTGTGATCCCTCGTGCACGTTGTTTTAGTCAAGACCTTTATAATTATTCTACCATCATCACTCAGTGAAGTTTGGCCCATAATCTGTTAACTACTAATATCAGGAATAACAGGGGGGGGGGGGGGAGGGGTTGGGGGGGGGGGGGGTATGGGTAGGGCTTGTAGGATGGCGGACCTAAGGTGTTAGATGACGCGTTACATCCGAAAAGTAATCCAAGTACCAGAACTCGTTACTCTGTAATCTGTTTCACCCAACACTGGTAAAAACAATGATGATCAGTGATTGGTTAATAAGAACAATCGTAATCAGTGATTGGTCATTGAGGACAATATAAGATGATCTGTGATTGATTACCAAGAACAATGGTGATCATTGATTGGTTATTGAGAGCAATAATTACCCATGGTTGGTTAATGAAAATTATAGCGCTCACTGATTAGTCACTGAGGACAACATAGGTCATTGATTGGTTATTGAGAGCGATGATGATCTGTGGTTAGTTGTTAGGAACAGTGATTATCAGAGGTTTGGTTTGTACAACTGACGATCTAGTTATAAAATCACTGCATTCAGAGCAATAATCCTACACAGATGCTGATCCAGTCACGATTCGGTATTCTCTCTGCATCACAATCCTCTGGCTCCGAGCTCATTTCATTTCAGACTTGTTAGCCTGGCAGAAATGTATGTGAAATGATCAAATCAATTGAAGCCTACTTATTCGAGTCCCTGCAAATCAGCTAGCTCTCACATGTCCGTTCTTCTGACTGACTCGTGCTGAGCAGATCTCGTATCATACCGCATCATATCGTTAACGACCATGTGTCACGATGTGATTGAGAGCTTATTAAACCTGAGCTTTCATCGATAAGTGAACCTCGCAAATCAAGATCGATCCGCTCAGAAATTACATTTGGGAGACGAATGATAATATCATCCGGGTAGAACAACATTAATTCATCTGGAGAGAGAAAATGGGCAAAATTAGCTTCATGAATCCCTACAGGACTGATTTAGCATGAGTCTGGAAAGAAACGAGGTGAGACAGACGGGTCAATCAGAGCTCCATGATGTGACTGACAGGATGATGAGCGCAGAGGGACTGCAGCTTAGAAAAAAACTTTTTAAGGCATCTATAATAAATCACACAAGCATACAGGTAAAATGAGACAGGATGGAAAACTAAAAATGAAGCCACAAGGAAATTGATTTTTTTTTTTTGCTTTCATTTTTTTCCTCCAGATCTTAGTGGCTGCTAATCAGGCAGGCAGGTAAACAGAATCCGAAACTGGCAGCCGGAGCTCTGGGAATATAATCGACGTGGCTTAAGGGCTCAGCCGCTTCAGACGATACAATTTGCACAGAGCAATGGTGTAAATCACAATTAAAGCGGCGAGCACGGAAGCCCGACGGTGGCCCACTTCAGGGAGTCCAGGCCCTCAGTCAGAATATATTGATGGGATTTTACAAAATGAGGAAAAGACGCTTTATGGAAGGGAGGCGATGGGATGGAAGGCGGATTTGACGCTGGCCAAACTCGAGGATGAGAAGAGGAAGGAGAGCTACTTGAAGTTTTTAATGATAAGTTTTGCAGGTGTGGTGTGGTGTGGGATCTTTCTCCCCTTTCCTCCCATCTTTTTTTTTTTGTTTTCGTCTCTTCTCTCTAACACATGATGCACACTTACAGCTGCTCTGACTTCTTTTTGTCCCTTTTTCTCAGAGGTGACACCTTCATCAGACAGCCGTGACAGCGTATGTCAAACAAGCGTTGTTTTGGGTTTGGTTGCGTAGCAGTGCAATAAGTAGTACACATCCAGCTTTCCTTCTGTGCCGCTGACAGGATGTCCTGTCCTCGCTGCTCTAGCTGACATTTAACAACTGTAGTGTTGAGATGCTATCAGGAACCGAGCATGTCAGCTGTATTTGGAGCAAGGAGGGCATTGGCTTTTTCTTTTTTTTTTTTTTTTTTTCCAGGAAAAAAAAAAAAAAGAAGTGCAGTAAGAAATCCAACCATTTGCCATACTGCTTATTCTGTGTAGGTTTTTAAGGAGGGGCAGGATGCCATGGAGACAGTCCTAGGGAACCCAGGGCACAAGTCTCAGCCACACACACATTTCACAGGTCTCCATCCAGGACGTACCTGGAAGAAACACACCAAGTACGGGGAGAACATTCTCACTCCACAGACGCATACTGGAGGCGAGATTCGAACCCTCAGCCCTTGAGACGGAGCTACAAATCACAGGTTTACGGTATATTAATGCACTCATTCCAGTAGTTTTAGTAAGAAATCATCTACAGCATATAAAATGCCCCAAATCCTTTATTTTTAATCACCATGTTTGGAACCAGTCTCTTTAGGAGTCATGATTATATTCTGATAACAGCATACAGCACAGACCAAAAGTTTGGACAGCCCTTCTCATTCAGCGAGTTTTCTTTATTGTGTTCTTTATTGTGTTCTTCAGCCCAAACGCGTCTCTTCTGCTTGTTGCCTGTCCTTAGCAGTGGTTTCCTAGCAGATATTCTAGCATGAAGGCCTGATTCACACAGTCTCCTCTTAACAGTTGTTCTAGAGATGTGTGTCTGCTGCTAGAACTCTGTGTGGCATTGACCTGCTCTCTGATCTGAGCTGCTGTTGACCTGCGATTTCTGAGGCCGGTGACTCGGATGAACTTATCCTCCGCGGCAGAGGCGACTCTCGGTCTTCCTTTCCTGGGCCGGTCCGCATGTGAGCCGGTTTCTTTGTAGCACTCGATGGTTTTTGTGACTGCACTCGGGGACACTTTCAAAGTTTTCCCAATTTTTCCGACTGACTGACCTTCATTTCCTAAAGTAATGATGGCCGCTCGTTTTTCTTTACTTAGCTGCTTTTTTCTTGCCATAATACAAGTTCAAACTCTTTGAATGAGAAGGTGTGTCCAAACTTTTGCTCTGTACTGTACTTTGTTGTCTTTTATTCTTAGCGTGGAATTCTTAGCCTGATATTATTTTATCTCATGTCGTCTGTTAGATTTGAATATTCCATTACGCTCACGTCATCCTGTTTCACTGAATCAGTTTTGATTGAAAGTTGACCACGAGTCGAGGGAACACTAATAGACTTCGGACGGCCGCTGTGTATAATCGTGTCCCTCCCGAATAAACAGGTGGTTAAGTACACATAATTGAATCTACTGGCTCTCTGGCTCTCTTGACTCACTGAATATTTCATTACAGCTGGAGACTCGTGTGTGTGTGTGTGTGTGTGTGTGTGGGGTGAGGGAGGGGGGGGTAATGGTGAAGGAGTGATAGAGGGGGAGAGAAGTCGCCAGTGACTGACATACCCTTGCTCATCTATTATACAGCGGGTTCCAGTCGAGGCCAACGCTTTCCCGCAAGACAGAATGCCAATCCTCTCCTGCCCTTTTTAGTAACATGCTTGCCGTAATCACTGCTGATCGCTGACGCTGAGCCCTTTGGACTGCCAGGTAGTGCATTAAATTAACGACTTGATATCCAGGAAGTTCCTGAAATCTGACATGCTTTGCTAGACGTTTCATTTTAGAGAATATTGAGATATCACAATATTCAGATGTAAACTCTTCCAACCAGCTGATGGAGATTTTTCCAAATTATCGCACAGTGCTGCTGAATTCAGGATTCCGGTTAGTCAGAATGTTCTATAACCTTCTACAGTACTATACAGTATATACCTGTTTTTATGGTAACAAACCTTATAAATTCAAATAAATATTTAAGGTAGGAGTCTCCAGTGCAAGCATTTAGTAGACAGAGCATGGGAACATCACAAACTGTTTATTTTCAATAATAATAATAATAATAATAATAATAATGAACTGGATGAGGAGACAACACTTTATAGGAGATATAAGGAAATGAGAACTGATATTAAATTCCACAACAATAACTATAACAATAAAGGGATAAAACAACAACATGCTATTCTTTGGGAGGTTTTCAAGAGAAATTAACCACCTAGGGTCATGCGATATAGGAAATTAATCAACTTTAGTGTGGGACATGATTCATCACACAATGCAACCGATGATTATTTCTCTAGAACACCATGACATGGGGTGTTTTACTCATTAGCTATTGATATGTACGTGTTACAACTGGGAATATTAGCATCTCAGAATGATCCTTAGCCCTAAATCCTTAGATCTTTATATAAAGACTAAATTCAAAAGAAAAATTTCCCACCCTAGATTACTCCCTTTTCCCTTCCTAGTTTTTTTTTTTTCCCCAATTTGTCTTGTTTTGGCACGTCCTCTCTTTTTTAAAACCGCCTAACAAAACAGTTTAAAGATGGCAGTTACTTCTGAAGCATGGCACTTTGATTTATCCAGCTCAAGTCCCTGGGATAAAGAGTAAAAGGCTCAAAACCTCGCTCCTGTCTACAGTCTTCTCCTAATAAGACGAAACCCTTTGTTCCGAAGGATGGAGAGAAAAAGGGCAAAAGAGCAGGAAAAAGATCGGAGAACAGGCATGAATATATACTGAGGCAGAAAATGAAAGAGAGAAAAAAGAGGGATGGTGATGTTACACTGACGCAATGTGCATTTACAAAGAGGGAGGAAGGTTCGAAATTTTGGTGGTCATGAGTGAGTATAATAATAATCATAATAATAATAATAATAATAATAACTAGGTTAAAGATTGTAAGAAAGTGTAGAATAAATGCAGTGCTTCAGCGTGTTTAAAGTTGATCACAAGAATTGCAAAGTGATTTATTTACATTTTATTATTTCTGCATTGAATCAGTAAATCAAAAAGAACTGCAGTGTGTCTTGCATCAGGACTGGACTCAGATGATAGATGATTTGCAGACAACTAAGCAGTTAAATCCATGAAAAGACCTCATAAACGAACTCATATTTATTCATCTGGCAGATGCTTTTATCCATAAGTGAAGCAGGACTGAATTGGTTTTTGAAGGAGCCAGTGGTCCTTTGGCATTTCATCTCATAATCTTTTTCTCACTAGCGCAGATCTGTAACAGCTACAGTAAGCTGCAACGGCTCGGACTGTTTGGAATATACTGTAATATTGATCTTATCCTGGACAGAAGGTGGATAAACATTGGGAAGAAATGTGTGCTTGTTCCATCCCTAATATCCTGTGTGGGGTTGTGGGAGGCTTGGCACATACTATGACACATACAGTACTCGGTCACATACTGTACTATGTGCTACAAGAAATCGGCCAACAGTGCATGTCTTCGGAGTACCTTGAGGAAACCCACCAAGCACCAGGAGAACTCCACAGACAGACCGGGAGTGTCACTCAAACCCCCAGCCCTGAGACGTCAGTGTTAGCTACTGTACTAATCCATCATGCTCCTTATTCTTGATTTCTAAATTCCAAATGTTTTAGATACTAAGGGTTAAGGTTAATAAACTTTGGTTTGGTTACCTTATTTAAAACTCTGTTTCTCAAACACCAAAATTCCTCGCTTGTTAGATCCAATCAATTTAACTCATAAAAAAAGAATGAAAGAAAGAATTTTTACCAAAATCTGAAATTTTCTAGTACCTTCAACAATTCACAGACTTCAGATCTACCAACTTCCATGTTAACTTTTTACCCCCAAAAACTGTGGTTCTACTTCTCAGATCAAAAAGGTCCCAGATTATAAGAGTCAAACTTCCCTTGTTTATAACCTTTGATAGCTCTCCTGACCACAAACTCACAAACCTCCCTGCTTCCTCAATTCCGACATTTACTCATTTTACTAGTTCATCGATTCGAATGGTTCTTCCACTTCAGATACAAAAGTCCCTGGTTAATGGAAAACAGAAATTTCTTGATTTTACTTCCAACAATTTCCCACTTTAGTCTTAAAAACTTCCTGGAGACTCAGATCCAACATTTCTTTGTTCAAAGAATTTCCTGACCTCAGAGACAAAATGTCCCCGGTACTCAGATCCAAACATTCCTGGTTTATTAGATTTTTCTTGACTTACATGTTTACTGTTCAGAATCTGCTACACAGATCCGTATATAGTGTTAATCCAAAATTTAGAAACTTCACTTACTGTTTAAACATTTTTACTCAAATTGGAAAATTCTTCATTGTTGTTCCAAAAAATTTCTGACCTCTGTTCCAATAAGCCTGCTGTTATTCACATTAAAAGAAATTCCTAGTATGTTAGTATTAATAATGCTTTTAACCTTAGATTCATGAAAGATCCGTGTTACTGAGGTTGGTCGAACAAATTTCTCGACCTTGTTACTCAGAACATAATTTGTTATTAACATCCGAAACAGACCCCAAAATATTCACTTATATGGGAAAAAATCATCATCATCATCATCATCATCATCATCAAAAAAAAAAAAAGTCATGCAGAAGTGTCTACAATGTCCACAAAATAGAATAAGTTTTTATTTTGAATTGCTCAGTAGGTGGTAACACATCCTGCCTGGCGGAAGAAAACCGCGTGGAAAAGTGCCTGCTGCGATTTTCTTGCCAAGCGACTTCCACGACAATTAAGAGCTGATGTTTTATCAGGAGAGAGGGAGGTAGCGCGATGCTCTGCAGAGCCGCTGACAGCTGATGTATTCGGGATGAGATTATGTCCTCTGGCACCTGGATAATCTTGCATTAGAGGTGATTAAACTCACAGGGGTCCTCTTTGTTCCCTCGACAGGTGCCCACGTCTCGCTTGATGGGTTTTTGGAGAAAAATGCAGTACTCCGGCAGGTCCCAGCTGTCGGTCCGTTTTTTTTTTTTTCCCCCGCTGCAAAACCAGGCCGGTGCTCTCTAATATGTGTGGGGGTGAAAATGAAATTAGCAGGACGCGGTGGAAACCTGCGGTGTCACGGACGACGAGGATGTTGGTTGTGTTTCAGGAGGCCGATATCTTTGGCTCGCTGCTAAACGACTTTGTAAAGTGGATTGTTTTACATGAGAACATTGTCGGTCCAAAACGAGACAAAAGTGCAGCAACAAACCAGGAATGGAATAAAAAGTACAGCGAATTCAAAAACACATCAACATTCAATCAAAATGGGAAGGGGCGGGCCTTATTGTGTATTAGGTAACACATTGTTTCCATTTTCTGTCACTGTTTAACTGATTAACTTTTGTGGTGTAGTGGTTACTGAAGTACTGTGGCCTAGCACCTCCAGGGTCGAGGGTTCAATTCCCACCTTGGGCCTTGTGCTTGGTGAGTTTCCTCAGGGTACTCCGGTTTCCTCCCACAGTCCAAAAACAAGGAGATTAGACTTTGTGTTTCCAAATGTCCTTTGACTGGGAGTCCATCCAGGGTGTACCCCGTCTCGTGCCCTGATACACCTGGGAGAGGCTCACGGCCCCTCGTGATCTTTGTGACAAGCAGTATAAAGAAAAAATAAGTGATTAGCTTTTGTGATTTTGAACCTCATAATTTCTAAATGATCAGGTTATAGCACATCTCCTCTTAATAATGTTGACTAAAGTCAACGTGAAAGCACAAACCAGCAAGACCAAGGGCGTTGAGGTCATCGTTCAAATGTAAATGTAAATTTTCTTAGAAGTTTTATTTAATTTTTTTTTCTTTCATGACCTAAACACAAGTCCGATCTGTCAGAGAGAAAAGGAAGGAGAACAAAGCTTGCGCTCAGAGGCTCAACTTGAACTTTAACCTCTATCAGTACGCGCTGTGCTGCAGGCAGCTGGTGGGTTTGACGTCCGAAATTAGTTTCGGGTTTTGTTTTGCTGTCTTCGCTCTGTTTTGCATTCTGTTAGAGCGCCGAATTACACGTTATTTGTTTCCTGATTGTATATTACTGAACCCATCCTCAACACTCCATATGAAAAAAAAATACATGAATAAATAGATAAATAAATAAATAAATAAACATTTTTGTGACATTTTCTCAGCATGAGCAGAACTTTCTGGAAGTTTGACCTTTTTTTTGGAGTTGGGAAAGGCACCTCCTCCACAGCCGGTGGCAAAGCTCATGTAAATTTGGACAGATGGAATTTGTTTTGCCCGTTCTTCTCTCTCTTTGTTAATTCTTCATCACCTCACCTCCCTCTCTTTTCTTGATCTATTAGTTATGCATGTGGGAAGGTGTGCAGTGTGTTGGCAAAAAGACAAAAGTGCCAGAAGTTTTCCTTTTTTTTTTTCGCACCGTGTCTTCAATAAAGGGCATGGCGAAGAGAGTCACACGGGAATTGCATACGAGTGCGACTGTAATTAAGCTCCTTTTTTTCAGTGGAAGAGTGAAGCGCTTGATCTTTGCTCAGACGCTTGCTGCACAAATAGCAGTCTTAGCAGTCGATGGAGGACTTATTTACACTTACTGAAGTACTACTGAGTCACTTTATCTGGAAGGAAAGACCGCTTTCAGCCTGTACGTGAGAACATGGGAGTCTTACGGGACTTCATTCAGGGTGGACGCTGGGTAATTTTTATACCCGGGGATTAATTTAGCTCTGTCTGCACAAATTTAACCGCAAGAGACTCGCTTGCTTTCACGACTTTCCTGCAGAAATATAAAAACATACATTGTCGCTGTGTTAGCATTTAAAAATAATGCTGCCTTTCCATTGAAACCATTTATTTATGTCAGGATTCTGAAAACATTTTATGTTGATCTGATTTGATTTTTTCTTTCTAGGAAAATGCATTAATTGGCTTTTTGTGCCCTGTAAGTAAAAGGCGAATAACGATCGTTACAGCTAAAAGGATCTGTAAAATCCACGATTGCAATGCATTTTAAGTTTTTTGTTCCCTGATAATTTTCAACATTTAATCCTAAAACGTGAATTTAATCATTAGTGATATTTCCTTCTAAAGTTTTTTTTACAGAATCATTCTGTTCTTAAATGAGTTAATTAATTCATCTTCTTCATTCATTTATCTTCTATACCACCTAACCTGCACAGGTTCATGGGGGCCTGGAGCTTATCCCAGGGGACATGGGGAACAATTCCGGGACAGGGTGCCAATCCATTGCAGGGAACACACACACCCACACCCACACACACACTATCTGCAATTTTGGAAATGCCTGTTAGCATAATCTGCATGCCTTTGGACGGTGGGAGGAAACTGGAAACACAGACCCGAGGCGAGAATCAAACCCTTGACCCTGGAGGTGGGAGGCCACAGTGTTAACCATTACACCCATTTGTGCAATATATCCCAATTATTTTTTTCAAGCTTTCCCCCTTTTTCGCAGGGTCGCCGTAATTGACCCATTCATCCATGCTTAGGACCGGACCGGTATAGGGTTAAGGGCCCAATCTGACAACCCTCTAATCAAAGATCCAGAGCCTCAACCGTCTGATCCACCACTGCCCCACTTGTGGAATGTACAATATCTATCTATCTATCTATCTATCTATCTATCTATCTATCTATCTATCTATACTTTTAAATATATACAATATATAGAATATATAAAAAAAAAAACTAGGTGAACATATTCAGGGTCATTCTCCTTAATAGCTGACTCGTGAAAAGAATTTTTTTTCGAGCATGACATGTTTGACTGAAAACAAAGTACAGTTCATATTTAATAATATACATGAATTCATGATGTTTTATTCATATTTTATGTCCTTTATCTGGAACATGAATTCATAGACTGTTGTGTCTCATTAAATTAACTTTTAGCTTTATGTTCCATACATGTTTGTAAATGTATTGGCACCCTGATCGAACCTGAAGAAACCCTAAAGAAAGCCGTCCGCAGAGAAGCACGCTCTCGCTCTCCCAGCTGAACAGAAGATCCGAGCCAGGTAGTCCATTACCCATGCCATTAAACTCAAACCGAGCCAACATATTCACGAGAAAGACGAATGATGAATCGAAGTTTTTCAAAATTCGCAAGCCCGATCACGTTTCCTCTGGAGAGCGCGACTGCCAGTAAACCTGACAGTGCCAAGTTAGGAATGCACAACTCGTACACCTTTTCTCCAACACTTAGCTTGACCTTTTATTAGCGTCGCAGACGCAGCGTGTTCAGCATGTGCAGCGTGTGTGCAAATGCTGCATGTTTTTTTTTTTTTTGTTTGTTTCCTGGCTCCGGTCCTCTGAGTCCCTGATGATCGTCCCACTCTGCACAGGATTTATTGTGCATCTGGTTACGAAAAAACCCAATTAGAGCTCCTCTCTCCTGCGATCAGTCAAATCACAGTGCCTGCTGAACCAAGACTCAGCATATGGTGGCCATGCATGTTGTTTTGTGTGTGTGTGTGAGAGAGATAGAAAGAGAATTATCTAAACAGACTCTTACTGCCTTTCAAAGCATCACTCGAGCAACCAGATGTGTTTATGTGATTACCCTATACTGAAAGTTAAATCATTTTATGCTGTATTTTTTTTTTATTTCAGTGAGAAGGGCTGTTGCAGTGCTACTGTAGCTGCTTACACAATCTAGCTAAAAAAAAATTGCATTTGAATTATTTGCATTGTAAAAAAATGTCCAATAGAAATCAGAGCTATGTTTATTAGTGAAAGTAAAAGCATTTCCACACACACACACACACACACACACACACACACACACACACACACACACACACACACACACACACAATTCAATTTTATTTTTAAGGTGCTTTTAACAATTGTTATTCTCGCAAAGCAGCTTTACACAATCAAAAGAAATTCCGGAAGTGTGTATGAAATGAGTGTGTGTGTGAATCAGAATGATCAGATGGTCCCTGATGAACGAGCCGAGGGCGACGGTGCTGAGGGAAAAACTACCTGAGATGGGAACAGGAAGAAACCTTGAGAGGAAACGGACTCAACAGGGAACCCATCCTCATCTGGGTGATAACGGATAGCAGGGATTGATCTGCACTCATACTGTGTGTTAGGAGGCTGGAAGTTTAGTATAACAGACGGTGTTTAAGTTTATAAGGAGTCCAGTTCATTACTGGAGGGTCAGGTAGACTGTAGGAAACTTCAGTCCAGAACTATCGAGCGACTGCAGTCACGGGTCCTCCGAGAAACAGCTGTCGGCATCAGTCGAGGACAGGACCGTCTTCGTGGTAAAGTGGAACCGTCCCCAGTCACCACACGCATCCCAATGTGATGAGAACTCACAGGATTGGGACTAAACAGCTGTGCGTCCATAAGAAAACCACTTGTTAGTGAGTCTCATCAGAAAAAAGGCTTCAGTTTGTTAGGCAGCATAAAGACTGGACTTTGGCGTGATGGAAAAAGGTCACGTGACGTGATGAGCCCAGATTGAGCCTATTCCAGAGTGATGGGCGTGTCAGGGTGAGAAGGGAAGTGCATGAACGATGCACGATGCGATGAACTTAACCCTGCTGCAAGTCTTTTGAATGTGCTGGAGAATTCTTTTTGGACCAAATCCGATCATCAATACAAGATCTCGGGTCAAAAATGTAGGCAACTTTGGATGGTAATAAATTTTGTAAATATTGTATACAGGAGAACGCAGTTAGTCAGGTTACTCAACATCATGTGAATGAGAAATCCAGCACAGGCATAGTAGGGAAGTAACCAGGAGGGAAAACATTGGACTCAAAGTCCCAGAATGCAATGCGTTTATGTAATGCAAAAGTTTTGGACAAAGCTTGTGGTCTCTGAGATGATGACAGTGACGATGATGGTGGTATTGGTATTATATATTTTTGAGCACAGTGTACTTAGCAGGTAATCAAATGGCACTTTGGATAGAACAGTTTTAAACAAACTGCTAGCCAAGGATGTTTTTTTGTTGTTTTTACTGTGTACTGACTTTCAACCTAACTGCATAAGGTCGTCTTCTCATTT
Source organism: Clarias fuscus (assembly GCA_030347435.1). NCBI lineage: Eukaryota > Metazoa > Chordata > Actinopteri > Siluriformes > Clariidae > Clarias > Clarias fuscus. The sequence continues at coordinate 2,488,111 of CM059214.1, forward strand.
CATGTTTGTTGACTTCCTTTTGCAAAGTTGAAGTTGGCTCTGTTTCAATTGTAGTTGGATAAAAAAAGTCCACACTTTCCTGTTCCCTTCCTGTACAAGTATACAGTAGATCTCAGTGATGATGAGTGTACTCCAAACAAGATGTCCTGTTTTATTGTATCGAGTGGAAGAGTCTCCTGATAGTGATGTCTAATGCAGAATCATCAATCACACTCATGCTTTTCCGCGTGTGTGTGTGTGTGTGTGTGTGTGTGAGACAACAAAACACAGACATTTCTGATATCTTTTCCTGTCAGTCTCAGTAAATGAGGAGGTGTGTCCTGTGCAATTGTAAATAGGGAGTAGGTGCATGTCAAGTGCACCTGTAAGTAAGGTTTAGGGTGCGTGTCCTGTGCACCTGTAAATAAAGAGTACAGGAGTGTATTGTGCACATGTAAATAAGGTGTAGGGGTATGCCCTGTGTTGCTGTAAAAGAGATATGGGGTATTTCCTGTGCACCAATAAATAAGAAGTAGGGGTGTGTCCTGTGCACTTGTGATTAAGATATAGGGGTGTGACCTGTGGATCTGTAAATAAGCATTAGGGGCGTGTCCTGTGGATCTGTAAATAAGGATTAGGAGTGTGTCCTGTGCACCTGTAAATAAGGTGTAGGGGCATGTCCTGTGCGCCGGTAAATTATGTGTAGGGGCGTGTCCTGGGTTGCTGTAAAGCAGATTTGGGGTGTTTCCTGTGCACCTGTAAATAATGAGTAGGGGCGTGTCCTGTGCAAAGGAGATGTGGGGTGTTTCCTGTGCACCTGTAAATAATGAGTAGGGGCGTGTCCTCTGTAAAGGAGATGTGGGGTGTTTCGTGTGCACCTGCACGTCTCAGTGAAGAAGGTGTCTAGACGTGTCCTGTGCTCCTGTGGGAAAGGTGTGGTCATGGATCATGTCCTGTGAAACTATCAGGGTTATTAAAGGAGGCGTGGCCTTTGTTTTACCGCCTCACTACTTTGTATCACATTAAAGAAATTGTAAATTGTACGTTTTTCAATCCATGAAACATCAGGACGTGCATTATATCATGTGGTAAGATTAACAGCATTCCTAGAAGAATAATATTTACTTCTTTCATATTTTTTTTTTCCATTTAAAGTGCATTACAAGCACAGTATTAGTTCCAGTCCTATAACTTTTTTTTTTTTTTTTTTTTTTGCAATACATGACTGGGCAGCTAATGAAGCACACTCTATCGCCCTCTCCATATTTTCATTTTATTTACACCTCTGCAGAGTGAGCTCTAAAGCTTCCTAAACAATAATTCATAAAGTGCAGTCTTGCTGGAGCGAGCTGTCACATTACAGCGACGTGTGATTGAGTGTTGTATATTTACCAGAAGACGCCGTACATTTGAGACCGCGCTGCTTTGGAAATAAATAAGAGGGCATTTCTCACGAGGGCTCCGGGAATCGACGCAACTCTCCATTTCTTCATCCTTTACTTTCTGTTTTTCGGTCCAGACGAGGGTTTAGAGTGTTTTAGGGATTGAAGAAGGAATGCTGTCTCTTAAAATCCTTTTTTTATTCACACAATAGTTGAGCCTTTATATACTGTTCTTAAATGATCTCTCTTTCTCGCTCTCTCTCACACAGACACACAGATGTTTGTGACGCCATTAAAAGCCAATTACTAAAAATGAATGTTTTGCAAATGACAGTTTCACCACATGCTCGTGTATTCACAAAATCATACATAAGTGCCTTGAGTGAAAAAAAAAAAAAAACAACATTTTACAGAGAAATTAGTTTATTGATTCATGATTATATTTCCCCCAGTTCTGAGATGAAAAAAATCTCATTTCGATGCAGCCTTGTTTTCAGTCACTTGCCTCCAGGGCTTTGAGTCAGATCACTGCGTATTAAACTGATCATTTCCCCTGAATATTCAAGCCCTTGTCTTAAGAAAAAAAAAAAAAAAAAAAAAAGTGAATGCCAAGTTTCAGTGGCAGCACCTCTAATGAAATGGCCTCTTTTAATCACTTATTATTCATAATGAAGGACTCGACTTATGTTTAATTCTGTGGGGCTCATTAAACGCAATAAATAATTCAACGAGTCTGCTGAAAAGTCCTTTAATTTACTTTAATTGATTCAAATGGATCTTTGACGAGACACTTAAGAGCTCTCTGAAATTGTCTTTGCTGCCATCACTGGCAGAAATTTGACAAGTATCAAGAACATCGTCTCCATTTTGCTAATCGCGGCGGCGTGCGTTTTTTCGCTTCTGTGATGTTGCCGAGTCCTGTCCTATAACCACCTGCTCCAGATATCGTTCTTTGACTGGGTCTGTTTTGAGCTAAACCTCAAATCTATGGCGTGGAACAAAACAATGTCCTTTATTTGATTAAACATCTGAAAGATTTTTAAACTGTAAGCGATTAAGACTTAATGATATTCCGTTCTGTTTTTTTACTTCCCGATTTTCCTCGCCTTTTAACCACACCCCCTTAATCACTGTTACCACCTACTCATCATTGTGTATATTCCTAACATTATTACTCTTCTCCATCACCTCTGACTCCTTTACCATCAGCGAACGGAAAGGGACCAGCTTTATGTGTTGGTCTTTATTTTCTCACAAGGTGTTGTTCAGTTTCTTATAACAGCAGCTCTGGCAAAAACTCCAATTTGACAAACGCTCCACGTAAGCAATTGATAAGGTGAAGTTTTCTGTAAGAAGATGTTTATGTCGCATTATACAAAAGTTGGTTTCCGATCAAATCAACTGATTGTATGAGAGATGTTTCCACAAGTGCTGATAATTGAGCATAACAGCACTTTGACGTTTAACTACCATATCCATCTCCGACCTCCAGGTGTTGTACAGTGTGGAACAAGGGACTGTTACACCCTACATAGTGCACTAGCTTTCCATTTACCACTATTTGGGATTCAACGCCAGAACCCTGAAGTTAACGGAGCTGATATTCTAAAGTGGAATAAGTGGAAATATAAAGTAAATCTGGTGAGTTTCTCAGGACTGTCCACACCTCCATGGTTTATTCTTCTCACCCTTTGGCTACACAGTATCGGTAAGAGTTCATAGCTACTTTCACCTCCTGTTAATTACACTAACTGTTGCTCGCTAACTAACGGTCACCACCTCCGCCAGTCACGATTAGTTAGTTCAGCCAGGCTGGTTAAATAAAGAAAGAAATAGAGAATAAATTAAAATAAGAATCTGTTGATAATAAATTATGTTTGCTGAACTATTGTATAAAATCAATATTAAACTCACAGTCATGCTGTTGTACTGAATATCAGCACAGCTGATATGTACCCTCGTGCCTACGAACGCATCACAGTCATGCTGATATTCAGTACAACAGCACGACCTCCAGTGTGATATTGCTTAAGTAATAGGAGGAGTCTCCAGTGCCAACACTTTGTAATACTCTAAATGAAAGCTGTAAACTTTTTCTGGAGAGAGCGGTAAAAGAGAGACTATTGATGGAATGACACCACAATGATAGCAGTTTCATAGCCATTTCAAAACATGTAAATAGATAAAAACTGTAATATGATTTAATGAAATAGAAAAAAAAAAAAACAATGTGAATGTAATCAATTAAAATGTACTGCATGAGGTATAAAAATAATTGAACACTTTGACACATTGGGTTTTGGGAAAATAATTAGTTTCAGGGTGGTAGCAGAAACTCAACTACTTAGTTCATTATTTTCCTTAAGCAGCATAACACAGAGTGTCATAAAATATACCGCTAAGACAAATCGTCATCCTTGAAGAACTTCCCCAACACAGCTAACATTTTACTTCCTTTTACGGTTTTAGTTTTGATTATATTTCGATGCCAATGTGCATCCTGTACCTGTCTCTACTTGCCAGTTATTCCACCAGTAACACGTAATATCACAACCTGTGAACCCTCCGTACTTTTGTTTACTGTTTATTTTTCCTGCTAATTAGATATCAGACTCATTATCAGACCCGCACGCCATGTCTCTATTTGTGTAACACTTACAACAGTTCCTTCCTGTCGAATCCTGTCGCATTACAGAGCTGAAATTCTTTCTCATTCCCAGGAATCGATTGTGTAAAGTGAATGAGCAGATAATGAGTCCTGCTTTCTTGCTATCATGGCTCGACAATCTTCTCTATTCTTAAAAAAAAAGGAAAAAAAGTATTCTTTTTCCCCAAAAGCTAACCACGTCACTCAGCAATTAAACTTTTGCTAAGTCACTCCAGGGGACAAGAGCGACTCGAGTCACACTTAAAAGAGGGCGAGAAAACTGCTTTAACTGCGGAGTGTGAAATGGGCAGAGATATCAAACGGAGAAGAAAGACAGAGCAGGGCTTAAGGGGCGGCTGCTCAAGGACGCCGTGACTCTTTTGATCACTTTTGAAATGGCAACCAGGAAGGACACAGGTACAAATGTGTGGATGTGTGTGAAATAAAATAATAAAAATAAATAAAATAATAATAATAATAATAAAAATAATTTGAAAGAAAGCCTTGGCATGCACACTGATCTCAGACTCTATGATAAAGCGTAGCCGTGTGCGTTCCAAGCAGTTTGGATGCCTGCGCTTGTTGCTGGTGCGTTGCAATCCCTCAAGATCTTTAACTTTATTTTTGTGTTCGTTCATTTGCATATAAACTACTTCATTAGGTATGCTCGACTGTTTCTGACATGCTCGAGCTTATCAAATTAAGAACAGATAAATAAGTGAACAATTAAAGCTGACTGGAATTTTTAAATAATCCATGAGTTCGACTCAACAATTGACTTTCTGATTGAAATCCTGAATCGAGCGGTCGTCTTTTTAAATAGACAGATTTCACAGGATTGTGTAAAGTTTATGATCCAGGGGTTGGTTGTGTGGTTTTTAACTTAAGATCTTGCAGTTATAAGGAGTTGTTCCGTCACTAGCCTCTCACTTCTTTCTCCTTTGAAATGAATAAGAGAGAAACCGCAAAGAATGAACTCGGGTTTACTATAGAAACACTGACGTATTAGAGAAAATGCATTAAAATAAACCAGTGATTTTCACTTACATGTTATGATTCGGGCTGTAAGATGATTGAACAGGAAAAAAATTAAATTCCTCAAACGTCCTAAATATGGCTCATCATACAGTACATCGAATTGAACAACATCTACAACGTGGATGTGCAAACAAAAACAGTTCTGAGAACAGTTCTAAAATCTGAGCCTATTAGTCAACGATTCTAAACTGCTCTCGTAACTGTTTCTGCATCAGATGCCCCCTAGTGTTACCTTGAGGGATTACAGGGCCTCTAGCGACCTGAGCAAGAATTCCCATATGTGCTAGGGAACAAAAGTAAACATAAGTGATACAGACTGGCATATGTATGCATTAACTGCTCAAAATGGTGAAAGAACAATATGCGCTCTTTTCACAACAAAATAGAGATTAACACATTTATTTAAAATGACTGACAGGCCTAGTCATTATACATTCATTCTAATGAAGTATTAGCATTTCCGACTAAGCATTTTTAGAGAGTGTTTTAACTAACCAGGCATGCGAGTTAATTGCTACCTGGCAGACCTTTGTACAATTTACTCCATCACCTCTCCTTCATCCTTCTTACCTCCCATCTCTGATCCAGTGAAAGGATTAAAAGTGAAAAGCTAATCATTTGACTAATCCAAACACTTCAACAGGGAGGGAGTAATTAAAGGGGCTGGGATTGTGAAAAAAAGAGAAGTAGAAGAAGAAAAAAAAAGACTGAACAATGGGATGTTACAAACCGCTCTGTGGCCTTTTTACCTTTTAATCCAAATGACTTACAAGTGAGCCAGAATCCAATCTAAGCATGGAGGTGAGCAGTTTCAGGTTTAAAGGTCTTGCTCAGGATCAGCTCTGTGGTTCTCCTGACACTTCAACTCAGAACATTTCTGCTTCAGTTGCTCAGAGACAGGATAAGGAACAAGAAGTAGGCTTTATTTTGAGTTCAACGTAAAGGACTCTAAGTGTGAGCTAATAGGAAACCAGGTTATTTATTGAGAGTCACATGACCAGAGGCAACACATATACACATGCAGGTTTACGTTTTAGAAGTAAAAGGAGGAGATGAGGCCACATGTCCTTCACTCTGTCTGAGAGACTCAAAGGCTATGCAGTCCTCTACAGGCCTGACAGTAGACGAGGCCACATATTTTTTACTGGGACTGACAGGAAATAGGACCCGAGTGCAACCTCTAATTCTGAAAAATCCAATCCAAAACTCAATAGTCTAATGTGGAAGTATCAATGAATGACCACTAGCAGCTGTCCCCAAAAGTGAGTCAATCCAAATAAACCCCATATCCAAATTTATGGCCGAAATAAACATGTTTACAACCTGGTACAAAAAAATGGTTTTGGTCTCCATAGCTAAATTTCCCCAAATGTAGTCAATCCACTACCTGTCTGCTATGCATCACTTTACTTAACTAATTAAGTGGAATTGTTGTATTTTAACTTACCACAAAACAAATGTAGCACTTGACGGAGTTCAATCAATCAAATGCAAAGCAACATTAGCAAATAAATGAACATTAGCCACCTTAGCATTTTAACTAAGCTAAAATTAAGCTAGCTAGGTTGTGGTAATTGTGTCTTCCAGCCAACAGCCAGGCTCTGTTCTTTCCACCCTTCCATGGATTAACTGGGGTTCATTACGAGTCAGCTCCTACCAAGGTAGTAATGACCAGCACTCACACATTTGACCATCAAAACTATTTTTTCAGAAGACCTATGGGTGATGTCACCCATGTAATGTCTATGACAAGACCACACCTATTTTTTTCTGGGCTCAACATGAGGCTGGGCCATGCCTCATTCCCAGGAACTTACAGGTGTATAGACCACACCTCCATTACTCCATTACAAATTTACCAGTACTGAGGCCACACTTTAAAGTTTTCGTTGTGAAAACCAGCATAAACATGCTAATCCTTGACCTACTTATGCATCCCACCCAATGTTCCCTCCAAAGCCTCACCACACCTGTATGCCCAATAATCAGATTTTAGTCCTGTTGTACAGTGATGAAGGTCTGAGGCACATTCTTGGTTCAAACCCTTCTCAAAACACCCTAATATGTTCTTCAGGGTGTTTTTAAAGGTTGCTGAGTAGGTGATGCCTTTGCTTTCAAACCATGGTTCTAAATGGAGCTCTTTCTAATAAAGATGCACTGTCATAGGGACTTCTTGTAGTTTCTTCAATGGGACGTTAAACTTACTTTCTTACTCTGTCTTATAGGGTTCTAATGTCTCTAGCAGTGAAGGATCAAGGGGTCAAAGTTCGTAAACAAACCCCCATCAATTGGGATTTCTTTTAGAACCATTAGACACTTAAAAATACTTTCTAATGGTTCTGAAAGAAAGCCATATTGATGTAAGGCTATACATAATGTACTAGATACTTGGCATTTTGGAGGTTTGTTTGTGATCTTTGACTGCTTGATCCTTTGCTTTGGACATTAGAATCCAACAAGACTAAGGTGCTTGATTAAGTTTTTAGGAAGTTTCATTTGGAAAGGTCTGGGCAAAAAAAAAAAATAAAGAAATATATACTATGCTTTGTTTCTCATATTTGTTTTCCATATTTCTTTTGTTTTTCATTTCATGTGGTACCCAGTGGAAGCCTTGGAGGTTAAAGAGCTAAAATGGAAGGAGAGTTTTTCATCTCTGATGATGGATTGCGTCGAAGTCGAAGGCAGGAGCTGCATTTGTGTCTGGGGATCAGGCTCATGAAGCTGTTTATGAAATACTCCCCTCTGTCCGAAGCAATGTAAAGCCCTTGCGTTGGCCTGACTGACATTTTGCCATATTTATGCCTTTGAACCTATACGCCTGCTCCAATTGCCATCTTCTCCAACACTTGATATATTGAGGATAAATCTCAGGCTGTCTAAGCCTCAGGAATCTGTATGCTCAGAACATCTAACGGGTGGGGGTGTGTGGGGGTGTGTGTGTGTGTGTGTGTGTGGGGGGGGGGGGGGGGGGGTTTGCCAGAAGACGGCGTGAGGAGAATCTAAGATGGACGCAGGGGCTTACGGACTTTTCCGCAGCAGTTAATGACTGTCAGTGCGAAGCTTCAAAGGTCATTTTCTGCTAATGATCGTGGCCTGAGGAGGGGACTTAATGCCTGCTGTAATTAACCAGGGTCAACGTGCGGCACATTTGATGTTTGTGACCCATCTTGTGGTCTTTTTGAACAACAAATGAAGAAATTAATCTACGTCTCCATTCACAGCAACTGCATTAAAAGCATTATGAAAAATGAGAAACACACACACACACACACACATGGTCACGCAAAAAGACGTAGAGTGGAGTTGAAAGAGAGATTGAGGTACTCAAATGCAGGGCACGATCACTGCTTTCATTTGAGTGCAAGCCTCGGTTTTTGCCTTCCGCAAACTCATTTCGTTTGATGGATGTCTCCAGAGCTGATTGTGCGCACTTACTCCCTTTGAGTTAAGAAGGTGGGTGTGGAAGGAAGTATATAACATAGTCACTTGTTTTCCAAATAGCTTCCTGTAATTTAAGCTCCAACTTTACACTCTTTGTTATGGATTGGAAGCAAATCAATCACGTCCCCTTTCACTCTAAAGAGCTCCGGGCTCATTCATCATATTGCTTTAAATAAGCTTGATCTGGTTTCATATTCCATTAGCGTAATTCAGGTATTGAAGAACTCACTCTCACTGTGTGTGTTTGTGTGTGTGGTTGTAAGTGTGTACTGACTCTGAGCTCCAATCAAATTTAAGCAGCTTATGGGTATGAATATATCCTCGTGTATTTTGATACTGGATCAACCGTGTGATGTATAAAAGCAAAAAAAAAAAAAAAGTTATCTTTGAAATGGTCCCGCCTCCTTCAGCAGGAGTGACAGGCACAGGGGTCAAGTGATGCTTATTGAGGCAGACACTTAGGCCACACCCACTTTACTAGCACACATGCAACATCTTCACTAAAGAAAAAGTTGGAGAAGCCATGCTTCCTCCAGTGGGGTTGACAGGCACACTAGCCACACCCACTTCACTGGGATAAATACCCATTGAAGCCACACCTGCCTTTGCAGGAACTAACAGGTACACAGGCAACACCTCTTTCAATGGGATTATTAGACACCAAGGCCACACCCACTTTAATAAAATTATAGCTACACCGGGGCCACACCGACTTGAACGGGATTAGTAGACACAGAGGCTACACCCACTTTAATAAAATTATAGATACATAGACCACACCTGCTTCACTGGGATTAATAGACACTGAGGCCACACCCACTTTAATAAAATTATAGGTACACAGGCCACACCTCTTTGATGGGATTATTAGACACCAAGGCCACACCCACTTTAATAAAATTATAGGTCCATCTGGGCCACACCCACTTCAATGGGATTAGTAGACACAGAGGCCACACCCACTTCAATGGGATTAGTAGACACAGAGGCCACACTCACTTTAATAAAATTATGGATACATATGCCACACCCACTTTAATAAAATTATAGATACATAGGCCACACCTGCTTCACTGACATTAATAGACACTGAGGCCACACCCACTTTAATAAAATTATAGGTACACCGGGGTCACACCCACTTCAATGGGATTAGTAGACACAGAGGCCACACCCTCTTCATTAAAATTTAAGGTACACAGGCCAGGACTTATTCACTGGGATTGTCTGGCACCCAAGCCACACCTCTTTCATTAGGATTAACAGGCACCAAGGCCACGCCCTCTTTGACTCACAGAAACCCAAGCCACGCCTTATTCACTGTGACTGAAAGGCACACAGGCCACGCCTTTGTTACAGGCATTGAGACACACAGGACGTGGTACACTGTCACATAGAGCACACATTATTTATCTTTTTCACTGTTATTGACAGGCACATGATCCTCCTGGTTGCACAGGAATCTGGACAGAAGATGAAGAATCAGGAAAACGCTCAGTGAAATCTTGAGCTAAATATAAAACACATTTATTTTTTATTTTTTTTCCTTTTGTAGTTAAGATAATTATGAAATGAAATATGATCTACGAGTGCAGAACTGAGATATTATTCTACAGGAATTCAAAGAGAACAACTGCCCTGAACCTTTATTAGGGCAAAGAGGGCAAATAAAACTGTGTGTGTGTGTGTGTGTGTGTTAAAAAAATTATCCTCTGGCACCGCCTTCTTATAAAATAGTCACCATGTTACCTCAGCAGTGTTATGCCATCTCAGTCCCCCTGCACCCCTCTCCTAATGCTAAGAAGAATAATTAGAACTGCAACACTCAGGAGAGTGTACGTGTGTGTGTGTGTACGTGTGTGTGTGTGTGTGTGTGTGTGTGTGTGTGTGTATTTTTTTTGGATTGTGGGAACTTTAGATGTAGAAGCTCTGCCAGTCCAATGCACCAGAGGATAAATTAAAGCTCAGACCATCACTCCATACTAATGCAGGAGGAGGAGTAAGATGTAGCATCTAGACTGGTAATTAACACACACACACACACACACACACACACACACACACAAAATATTTTTCTGCATAAACCCATATCCCTGTTCCTGACACCTACGCACTTTTGAATACACACTCACACAGTCACACCAAATCATATTCTTATATTATTATTTCCATTTTTCTCTCTTTTTCTGTTTCTGAACATTTACATGTAACTAGAATTGGATTTAAAAAAGTGCGTCATACATAAGAATAAAAATGTAACTGCTTTTAAAGAGGAAAAACATACTGCGGGACACGCCGGCCGAGAAAAATAATGAACAGGGAATTCTCTCAATCTCTCTCTCTCTCTCTCACACACACACACACACGATTTCAAGACTCCAAGCTCCAATGAATACATAATAATAATAATAATAATAATAATAATAATAACAATAATAATTGTTTAAACACGTCCCGCACCTTTGTCAGACTTTCGTACCTCTCTGTTTTATTTTCCTTTTCCTCTCCAAGACTTTTGGTTCCAATCTCCTCCTGAGCCGCACCTGTGGATTTTACAAATGGAACAGCGAGTTTTCCATTTCTCAGCTGCGTTTGCGGGTCACTCCGGCCTTTCTTCCTTCAATTTCACAGCAATTTCGCCCTCCGGAGAAAAAAAGAAAAAGAAAGAAAGAAAAAAGTGCCACTTGTTGGAGACGAGAGGAGTTCAGGACCCTATTCATCAGGCCGCTGTTTACTTGATTAAAAACCACACAAACATTTGTATTTTCCTGTTTCCGCTCTCCTTTCTTCCTTATTCGTTCAACCGATGTCGTTTGCTAACTTCTTTTCTTTCGCCCTGGCTCAGCGCTTTCCCCTCGGTGTAATTTGATTGTGTGAAATGACCATGAAGAAATGATTATAGCGGCCGTTATGTGTGACAGACGCTCGCTCGTGTTTACAGGAGTGCATTGCCACTGAACTGCTGTTTCAGAGAAACCGGTCGGATCCAAAAGTCTGAGTCCACTACAAGCGACCGTTTTTCTTTCTCCTCCATTAATTTCTGTTTGTTTTGTGCAGACTAAGGATCGACGCGAATTCTGGATTTCTGATTAGCAAGCAAAAAAACGTCCCGTGTATGAGAATTATTATTATGCATCAATTACTATAACAATGCTTTCAATTTTCCTATTCTGTTAGCAGATGTATTTGTTTCCTTCTGAAGTTTCCGAAGACCTTCCTTCCCTCATCTGAAAGTTTTCATCAGTTCTCACAAACTGTGGCTTGGAGTCACAGGTACACAGTGTAACCTCGGTGCATCGTTAAGCCGTTGACACCCTGATGGTGAACTGTGGGTTGTTGTTCGCACCCTGCCTTCATGTGTGTCGTTTGGGTCACCTGAGTCAAGGTATGAACGACTGCGAAACCGGCTTCGGAGTGATGAAAGGGACGGCGTCGCAAATGCATAATAATTGGTGTCTTAGGTCACCTCCTCTGTTGAGAGAGGGTCGTTTCAATTTGATGCAGATGGCCTCCTTTACTCCTCTTTTAAACTGTCATTTTTCTCTGTCCGGAATGTAGAAATTCCCGTCTTCAAAAGACTGACCCTTGTCCTTCAGATGCAGATGGACTGCTGAATCTTGTCCTGAGGATCCGGCTCCCCTGTGTTGTGCCACATCTTTGTGAAGGGATTGGTTAGTCTCTCAAATATACAAAATACATGCATTTAGCACATCGCTGGACTATGTATGTAGGGGTATTTGGTGTTTCAGGTGGACGAGCTTTTGCTTTTTTCCTAAAGCTGGTGGCAGTGCCAATCACCTTGGCACGATAGTCGTTTGTATTTAGGACAACTTTGCAAAATGGTGATGTTTCAGTCTAATTAGCGACATCGCTACATTCCTTTCACTCATGGTGAGGTTGGAACCTGTTCTAGCATTAGCAAGGGTGGCTCATTCCTTCATCCTGAAACACCGAGTTGCTGGGTTTAAAAAGTACAGATTTTTTCAGGTACACCAGAAACCTATAGAATGACAGTTTATTTATTTATTTTTTTTTTCAGGATGAAGGGTGAAGGAATGAGCCTGGCTTGCTAGTGCTACAACAGCTCCTTCCAACCTCACTGATGAAAGGAAGGTAGTGATGTCACTAATGAGAATATCATAATCTTGCATGATGGGGTCAGGGGCTAAGGCATTGGACTACGGTTCAGAAGGTCCCAAGTTCAAATCCCACAATCACCAAGTTGTCCCTTAACCCTCAACTGCTCACATGTATAATGAAAAAAGTAAGTCGCTCTGGATAAGGGCGTCTGCCAAATGCCTAAATGTAATATAATGTTTCTAAGTACAAAAGACTACCATGCCAAGGTGATTGGCACTGCCACCAGCTTGAGGAAAAAAGGTCACTGACTGCTTACAACAACTGGAGGATGCCAAAGACATTAACCAGGCCACCCTGAAGATACTGTATATGGACTCCCCAAATTACACAAGGCAGGAGGCCAACTCAGACCTATTGGCAGCAGCATCACCTTGCAACATTGCCAAATAATTAGCCACCAGTCTAGCCACCACATCACTGCCTCGCAGGAATTTGTCAACAAGGTTTAAAAACTTAAACTAGACCCAGATGAAAGGATATGGTATTCTATATTATACAACCGTTAGATCCGAACAATTAATCTGATTGGATGAGAGGCTTTCCACGAGTGGTGATGAGAGATAGTGATAAGTACACATATTTACCGCTCCACACCACAGGTGCTCTAATAATCATTAATTACACTAACTGTGGGTCTGAGAGTAGGTCTGTACGGTCCGCAGTACTGAGGAGAGAGCGGCTGCCTGCCAAAACTCACATTCACAACCAGTCACAGAAGCACTTTCAGCAACAACACACATCTGATAACGTTATGTCGTCTTAAACAACATTTTTTCAAAGAAGGATGAGCTACAGTTAAGCTAACTAGCTTCTAACACGAGGCTGAATTCCAATTCCCTCTATAACCCCTGATCAAGGGCACTACTTGGCGTGTGGAACAAGGGATTATACTGTACACCCTACATACTGTAGTGCACTAGCTTTCCATTTAACACTTTTGGGGACTCAACTCCAGAGGTTAATGGAGATGATAAAAATGGAATATAAAGAGAAGCTTGCGAGATTTACAGGACTGTCCAACACCTTCATGGTTTACTCTCCTCACCTTATGGCTACGTAGTCCTGCCCATGGCTAGTCAGTTCCACCAGGAGTGGAAAGATATGTGTTGGTGGAGCAAAAATAACTGGTTAAATAAAGAAACAAATCATCTTCTGTTTTCCAGAAACAAATTCTGTTTGTGGTATTGTCGTATAAAAGCAATATCACCCTCGAGGTCATTCTAAATATCAGCACAGCCGTGATATCGTCAGTACTTAGGCTGTGCCCTCATGCCTATGACGGCATCACAGCCACACTGATATCAAGCACAACAGCAATCGCTCTCGTGTGATATTGCTTAAATATCACTTCGCCCTTCACACGAATTCCCACAGCTGAGGAAGTGAGATCCATAAGACACCATCTACTTCAAGAAAACACATTATCTGACATAACTAACCTCAGAGCAGAACATATGGGTGCTCTCCTCAGCACCTGCCTGCCTGACACTCATTTCAAATACAATGAGGGTCTTTACAGACGGAGAACCAGCTGTGCCATGGGTTCATCTGTGTCTGCTTCTGTGCCCACCAGAGGGTTGAGCTCCTTTCACCGAAGAACCTGGTTCAGGTATGTGGGTGTTATCTGGGTCAAAATCCGAGGGGTTTCCCACATCACATCACATCACATCACATCACATCACATCACATCAGTGGTCAGTAACATCAAATTTACAGTGGAGGATGTGCTGTACACATCAAAGGGGCCAGAAGTTGAACAGATGCTGATAAAGATGACTCTCAGCACCCTTTGGAGCAGAAACTGGCAGTGATCACAAAACCTACATCACTAGTCTCAGAACATGCCTACCAGGGTGGAAGGAAAGGAAAAGAAACACAAAGCCATCAAGGAATCACTCAAAATCTCAAAGGTCGACAAACATTACATCTGTAAGAGTTCTTCCAGACGAACAGAACAGAACAACACTGTTGTGCCATATGTTGCTGGAGTATATTAAAATCTCAGTACAAGTTTCAACAAATGCACGATCCCTGAACATTTCAAACCCAGCAACACACTGGAGAAGAAGAAGAAGAAGAAGAAGAAGAAGAGAATTCAGCAGAGGGATAAAACACTCAGGTATAAGCAGAGGGATGTAGTATAATGAGCGTTCAAATCAAACCGGGACTTAAAAATAAACTCCCTTTATTTCTCTATAAAATCCTCTGCTACACTAATGCACTTATCCCAGTGTTTCACTAGAGCTTAGACACCATCAAGGTAGAAAGTTTTCCAAGTATGATTATTATAGCTAATGTTATAGCTGGGTTACAGGTATCCCTATTAAAGTGGCATGTGCATTATTTAATTCTTGGAGCGTGGTGTGTCACAGACCAAGACAGTATTTTTAAAATGACACGAAAGTGAAATTTTTCTTACCTAAACGTTAAACAGAAGCTTCGACACAACATTTTAATTACCGAGAATCCTCAAATTAACCTGTTTCAAGAAAAGATGTTCAGGTACGGGGGAAAGAAATTAAACAAGATGTTATTAAGAGACTGAACCAATTACAGCAAGTATCATTAAGCCCTGTTTATCTTCATGATGGACCATGATGGGCCTCTCTCTCTCTCTCTCTCTCTCTCTCTCTCTCTCTCTCTCATTCAGAATTCCTCCATTTTCTTTTCAGACCATCCTTCGCTTTCTTTTTCTACCCGTGAAGCTGAAATTGCCAACATCACAGTCCATCTTATGTGAGCTCTGAGTATACTTTGAAGTTCTTTTTCTTCTTTCTTTCTTTCTTTCTTTTTTTTTCTTCAGTGACTGACTTGAATGAAAGCGTCTGGTTTTGATCAGCCGTATGACATGTTAGGCCCTGCTCCGCTTTGATGAAGTGGCCGAGAATGATGGGAGATAAAATAAAATAAATAAAATAACGTCCCGGTGCGCTGAGAATGTCGTAGGTGTGATGAGTCTTGACCTGCATGTTCAAAAAAAGGAGAGAGAATAAGAGAAAATGAAACAGACAGATGGACAGATGGAGGGCGAGTTGTGACAGGTCAGCGTGTCCAGGGTAGAACGAGACGCATTCAGAGCAGCCGCTGAGAGACAGAATGGAGATGAGGAGAGGGTTATAGCCGGGACTGACATCCTGCCGAGGCTGAGTGACGTTCTGGACTGTCCCTGAATTTCAATAATTTCAGATTTAAGGCAGTAATATCTGTAATGAACACACAAAAAGCCATAACAACACAGAGATTAATACAGAGATCATAGAATGTGCTTGTGCCGTCTTGACATTAACATCATTCTTTATGCAGCACTGATGATTTCCTGGGATTATTTTTTTTCTCAGAGCCAGCCTGGTTCCAGCCCACGTTGAGCTCAAATAATCACACTTTACACTCACGATGAGCTGAAAAGCAGCTCATTCTGAACCTTGAGCAACAACATCAGGTTCCATTCTTCTCATGTATTACAGGATATGGAAGAATTTCCTTCTAAAAAGCAAAAGATTCACTTTTTAGGGCACACTACACTGTATATATGTAATACTGAATAATCTTCTCTGCATCTATTGAAACGCAGATGTGTACAAGGACACAGATATTCCTTCTACCTAACAATGTTTTTTTTTTTTTTTCATTCTTCTTTTTTTTTTTTTTTCGTCCATGTATGCATACAGCGACCTTGAGTGTCAGAAATACTGGGAAACTAATGTACCATATCATTCTATTATTATGCTTATAATGCATAAATGGTGCATTTTTTTTTTTTTTTTTTTTTTTAACAATATGTTTAGCAAATCCACCATGACCCTGACCAGGATGAAAAGCTTACTGAAAATGAAGGATAAAAGACTGGTGCAAATTATATTACTTAGAGGACACAGAAATTATAGATTGGTTCTAGATAATGAATAAATAGATTTGCATTTGGTAAGTGTCGAATGAAAAAAAAAAAGAGCGAGAGAGAGAGAGAGAGAATAATGCTGCAATCTTTTGTACCCTGGACCTCATAAAGTTCCCAATACATAAATAAATAAATAAATAAATGGAATTGCTTTAGAAATCTTTGGAATAACAACAGAATTTTGGGGAACTTTTGGTTCGAGATACAGTAAAATCAGTTCTGTAGAACAATAATACTCTATGGGAGATCTTCTACAAAATGAATTTTACATAGAGTTTTTACATTATTTTATAGAACTCTATAGCCCTGCACTGGGACTACAGAACTTGACACCATGACACTGATGCACTACAGACTTTTGACTTTTGCTTCAGCTCGATAGAATTCTTCTTTTCTTTGTCTGCAGAATGTTTCTCTCATTTCTACACCACTATAAAATATCTACACAGGATTACACAAGAGATCTTTTTGTCCACGTCAATTATTTATAAATCATCGCTCAGCCTTTTATGGATTATAGATTCCCCTTAATTCTCCCTTTTAATCTCGTGAGATCTGCTTGTAGACGTGTTTAGATTAATCAGAGGAAAGCCTGCGGTCATTTCTTTGTTCGTGTCCATTCTGTTGTTTTCAGGTGTAGTGTTTGCGTTCTGTAGGTCATTATCTCATGATTTTTCTTCTTAACGATGGTTCAGAAGAAGTTCAACGTGACTGAGTCATTTGAAATGAAGCCATTGGAGACATAGTGAATCATGACCAAGTGTATCCTTATTTAATGCTTTGGATTGGGCCAGGAGGTGCGAGGTTCCCTGGTGGATTGTTTAGGGTTGTTAGAATTTGGTGCTTTCACTGTCAGGGGACCAGCAGTTTAGGGGGCGTTGCACAAGCTAGTGTACTCTTTAGCCCCTTTTCCACCAAAATGAACCGGGTGCTAGTTTATCTCACCGTAATGCTAACAGCAATAGTAGCACTAGCGGAAATGTTAGCAGCAAGCACAACAGCAACAGTGGCAACAACTTCAGCGTGGCGTTGCGAGCAGTCCTCCTGGCGTTATCACTACTAGAAAGCATTTAGGCTGCCTATTGCATATTGAGTCCATTTTTTAAAGATGGCGGTCACAAACTTTTAATTTGCGCTAATAACCCCATCACCGGCCCCTGACGTACAGTAAGTTGTTCTCTGTTCTAGCCCAAGATAGTGTTTTTCCTTATGATACTAGTTGTATTTGTCTTTCCTGTAGTCATCCTATAGGATTTGTTCAGACCGTTCTTAAGCGGAATTTTCCAGAGTTCTGTTCTAAACACATTTTAGTGTGATGAAGCAAACATAGTTGGTCTAATTGTTGGTAACATGATGTGTGTGAGAGTAAACATACACGATTTCACACACATTAAATCCTACTGTAGTGGTCACTATATCACCCCAAGTCATCTTTACATCACTAGGTTGCGTCAGTCCATCCATTTATCCATCCATCCTTCGGTTAAAAATATTTCTATTTTTTCTCCTATGATATCTTCTGAATGAATCATTACGTGCTTGTAGGATTCATCTGCTGCTCTTGAGATGATCTGATTAGATTTTGGAAATGGTCCACACAGGGTCAAGGTGACAGCAAGGTCAAATGTTGTAGTGGGTGGATGAAGCCTGCTTACTAAGGCTGGCATTAAGTTTGTCTACTTGTATTAGATTTTATGTTTGAGTCCATCATAAGACATCCAGTGTATCTACTAATTATTATAAATATCATTCAATTAGAAAAAAAAAAAAGGTTCATTTCTTCTTTTATACACAGATAACTGATGAACACAAGATAACTCTGGACTGAAGGATCTGGATTTCTTTACACTAATCTGTGGCTTTAGATATTTAAATATTCTATGTAGTGATACAATTAGCCTGGATAAAAACGCAGTGACCTCTGAACTCTAGTAATGCTACAGAAAACACACACAGTGTATCTTGATGATTTTAGCTTTGCAGCAACTAACTGTCTAAATCATTACAAAAGTCATCTGTTGTCATTGGCTTAATGGAACAATGCAATAAATAGATTTTCATTTTGTTTTCTTTGTCTAATCCTTCTACTAATCCTTAATGCCTTAGGTTAAATGTTTTTTTTTTTTTTTTTAATGCTTGAAAGATTCTTTGGTCACTGTGTGGATTGACAAACAAAATACATTTCTCTGAAAGTGCTCAGGTACAGGGACTGGACTAATGAAAGAGAGACAAAATACATGGCAAAAATGAGAGCCAAAAAAGTGCTTAAGGAAGACTTGAGATCTATTCCTTAAAACTACATTATAAAACAAGAAATATGGCTCTGGAGGCAAATTTGAAGAAATGCAAGGATTCAATACATTTGAACTTTAGGTTGTATATGGATGCATGTTTTTCTCCACTGAAAAACGCTCAAACTCTTCAGATCAAACTCCAATCACAGACTTTATTTAACCTTTGCTTTCTATATGTTTTTGAAGCAAATAAATAAATAAATAAATAATTAAAGCTTGAAATTTTAAATGTTTTTCGAAATGCCTTGATGGAATGGGAAAGGTTTGGGCTGAAATCCTGAAATCACACTGGAGAGAAACACAACTCCATACCTTCTTTCTCCTCCCTTCTTCTTTTCATATTAATAAATATTAATGAACATGTCTTTGGACTGTTGGAGGAAACTGGAGTACACACACACACACACACACACACACACACACACCGAAGGAGGGATTCTTTATATAATTACATATTTCTTTAAACTGAATTTTTTTTTTTTTTAGCTTTAAGGTTTTCTATCCTGGCTACCTTTATTTGTTTTCTTGAAAAACATAAAAGGAAATGAAATATTTATCAATTTCAGTGTATTTCATCTTGAGTGATGTGAGTGTGACTTTAATGTTTAATCAGTTTCTGTGTACGTGAGAGTCGTGTGTGTTCTGTGCGTTCTCTGGGAATAAAGTGTAAAATATTAAACGTGTTTGCATGGAAAGCAGACTAGATTAAACATCCCGTGAACGGGCCTGACTTCTGTGGGTTGTCCTTTTTAACAGGTATATCTTGCTTCTGAGATGTGTTTGCTAGACGCGTTAGCTCACTAGCCCCACCTATGTATAGCGCGTTTACTCTGAATTTATGTTCACTTGCTTGTTTCAGATCATTTGTTCACTTCCACACAATAAGTTCACTTTGAAGTTAGCGTTCATTAATTTCCTTATATTTAATACTGTATATTTAAAAAATCTATATAGTCGCTAGTTTCTGTTTATTTGTCTGTCTTTCTTCTTACTTGCTATTTTAATTTCACCTGATTTTTTGCATACATTTATTACATCAGGTTGCCAGTCTAAGGAATGAATTTGGATGAATGATGCGTGATTGGTCTGTACGGTGGCCCTAGAAGTTCAAAATATTAATAATAAATAAAATGGGCTTTTTAATAGGGCTTGCAATGTTAACATGTTAATGCATGTAATTAATCTAGAGATTTCAATGTGTTTATATATATATATATATATATATATATATATATATATATATATATATATATATATATATATTTTTTTTTTTTTTTTTAATGAAAATTAATTATATGACCAAGTTTGACCCTAATGGCTTTCCATAATCGAGCCCGGTTATCTGGCTGTATGTGATAACGGCATGTTTAACATGGATAATAAGATGACTGAGGAAACATCACCAGGTGTGCTGAACCACAAGTTTTATTATAAAAAGCTTCTAGATGGAACTTTGGATAAAACCCAAGCTGTGTGCTCGAACTTGCCACAGGTTTTACACCGGATGCCCTTCCAGACACAACCCTGCCATTTTATCCAGGCTTGGGACCGGTATGGCATCCAGTGGCTGGGGTTTGGTCGTTGGTTAGGAATTGAACTCAGTCCATCCACATGGCAGTCGAAACACCTACCACCGAGCCACCATGTGCTAAATTTTTCTGTGACATCATGTAAGAGGTATATAACATTTAACTCATCCTCCTCTGGAGTTCTTGCTCAACTGTCCAGTTTTCTGGAAGGGCGTGGCTCAACAGCAGGTAATTTACATATACAGAAGGAGTGTGAAACAATGCATTATTTGAGGGGCATTAACACACGCACACTTTGGGCAGAGCTCTGACATCTGTGTTCAAGACCTAATCAAATATGGCATCTTTAAGTCCAAATGGAATGCTTATTGAATATTACATGCTCATTTCTGATTGGCTACAACACCCTGCGTCCAATCAGAAATGTTCTTGTGACAGACCCTTTCCATTTTGAGTCGTGTTTTTGATTTGTTAAGGATCACTATAGATAAATGGCAAAGTTTCCTTCCATGAAGTTTAGCCCCGCCCAGTTGACCCTGATAAGCCAAGAGAGTTCATTAGAATTAAAGAGTTTAAACCGCGAGACGGCCGCTGAGCTTCGTATGCTGGTTAAACTTCAGAGACTATCTCTAGGAGCCTGATCCGAGTTGTTTAAAATGAGGCGCATCGCTGGAACATCGCCACAGCATGTGTTTCTCTGACCTTGCATTGTTCCTGACGCATAATGAGAAAGCGTCAGGCGGCTCGTGGCAGCACGGCCGCCTGCGAATCTATCAGTGCAATTAGATTGGCTTTAATAAGAGGTCATGAGGTGGAGAAACCATAAGATTATTCCACATACCTCCGGGATCGAGCGTAATTGTTTATGAAACTGTGTTCAGCACTCGTAACATCTCATTTGGGGATGCCTCGCACCGTCTGCCGAAATGAAAGCATAATAGAGTCTTTAAGAGGATCAGTATATGTTATTTAACTGTAATGAAGTGCATTGATTCGGTCTTTTCAGGAGAGCACGTCTCTGATTGAATTTTGCATTAATGAATGGAGTTTGTTGTTGATGGCAGTGTGTGTGTGTGTGTGTGTGTGTGTGCGTGTGTGTGTCTGTGTATGTGTGTGTGTACGTGTGTGCACGGAGAGGTTCACCGACTAAACCTTAATTGAGTCTCTCTTTGCTTTGTCTCCTCTGCTTTTGTTCTCTTCCTTTATCCTTGGAAAAATAGGGACTTTAATATCACAGCACTAGAGATACAGTTTAACCGAATACGAGCACACTATTCAGAAATGAACAATTCTAAACAGATACTAATACAGATACAATAGAAAGTGTGCTATTGGTTTAGATTATCTATTTCCTTTTTCCTTTAGAGCTGGTTGAGATTAGAGTCTAACACTACGCTCACATTACAAGCCACGTTGCTCAATTCTGTTTTTTTTTTTTTTTTTTTTTTTTGGGTCAGGTCGCATTTGCATGTCATAACGGTTGACGGTCAAAAAAAAAAAAAATCTCTTTCTAACATCCTCCGAAACAGCACGCATTTGTTTTAAAATTAGTTGTTTAAAAATGATTTCATCTACTGAATGCGATTTTAGTTCAAATATGCTTGAGGTTTTGCTCTGAAGGACGGCGAGCAGCTAGTTAGTATTTCTTGACGTTCGAAGGAGGGAAGAAATCTAAAATCCCTGCTTTAGCTGTTTTATTAGCTGTTGCTAGCACTGCTATGAAATCCACCGCTATGGGCGCTCTACGCATGAACAGAGGCAAGAAGTCACTTGAATTCCAATCTGCCTAGTCTCATTTAAGTCACATGACCATGTATCGAAAAACGTATCCGATATTGAAAAGTGACTCAGATTTGAGCCTAAAAAAAAAAAAAAAAATCGAAGCTTAGGATGAAAAATATCTAAAATGATTTAGACTTCAGGCTGGTTTTGTGAATGTAGCCTCGGATCTCACTGGGCGTAACAACACACCTGTATGAGACGAAGGTTTCTTCTTGTGGTCTGGACCAAGCTGAACACAGATACTGATATGTGGAACACTGAAAGGTTACAGATCCAAAAAATGTCATTGTGTTAGACTGATACATAAAACAAAAAGGTAATAAAAAAAAATGCTAATCATAATTTGACCCACTTGCTCATCTGTGTGTACTGACTTGTCCTGACTTTTCCACATCACGCGTGTGTATGTGCACAGAAGAAGAACAAGAAGACTGAAGAAGAACAAGAAGACCCTGTTATCCTCCTCACTCTGCTGACTCCACACTTAACTAACCCACATTGATTGGACTTCCTGTTTAATTACTACAATTGCTGTAATTGAGCTGTAATCTTAACGAGAGCTTTTGTATATAACAAGAGCTTTTGTGAGCGAATGTATTGGCACGGTCACTATCGGGTCAGGTTCACAGTTAGGTCACGCAGATTTCTGTTCATGTGCAGCGTGAAGTAAAACGGCAAAAACAAGTACGATTATGTAAAATGGTGTTGAATCACACTCTGTCTCACTCTGACCTTGCTCGATCCTCTTTCTCAGACTGCAAATGGCATTCTTGTATTTCAAATTGATTTATTTGGTGCTTAAACTGTAAAACTCTAGTCAGATTTACAGTATGATCTACAGCCATTGTAGAAAAACAGACTGTGCGAACTTGTTCTGTCCAGTTTCAGTCATTTCTCTGCTGAAAGAAATAAAACCTGATGTGGTCTTTTACACTGATAGCAGATCAGCATCAAGGTTTAAGGTTTGGTTGATGCTTTTCTGCTTGCAATGGCTTTAAAATGTGGTTATTTGAATTCCCATAGCCTTCCTGTCTAAGTGATTTAGCTTATGATCTAGCAAAACCTAACTCAATGTACACACGTGGACAAAATTGTTGGTACCCTTCGGTCAATGAAAGAAAAACTCACAATGTTCACAGAAATAACTTTAATCTGACAAAAGTAATAATTACAAAAAATTCTATGAATGTTAACCAATGAAAGTCAGACATTGCTTTTCAACCATGCTTCAACAGAATTATTTAAAAAATAAACTCATGGAACAGGCCTGGACAAAAAATATGGTACCCCTAGAAAATACTGAAAATAATGTGACCAAAGGGACATGTTAATTCAAGGTGTGTCCACTAATTAGCATCACAGGTGTCTACAATCTTGTAATCAGTCAGTGGGCCTATATATAGGGCTCCAGGTAGTCACTGTGTTGTTTGGTGACATGGTATGTACCACACTCAACATGGACCAGAGGAAGCGAAGGAAAGAGTTGTCTCAGGAGATTCGAAAGAAAATTATAGACAACCATGTTAAAGGTAAAGGCTATAAGACCATTTCCAAGCAGCTAGATGTTCCTGTGACTACAGTTGCACATATTATTCAGAAATATAAGATCCATGGGACTGTAGCCAACCTCCCTGGACGTGGCCGCAGGAGGAAAATTGATGACAAATCAAAGAGACGGATAATCCGAATGGTAACAAAAGAGCCCAGAAAGACTTCTAAAGAGATCCAAGGTGAACTTCATGCTCAAGGAACATCAGTGTCAGATCGCACCATCCGTCGTTGTTTGAGCCAAAGTGGACTACATGGGAGATGACCAAGGAGGACACCATTGTTGAAAACAAATCATAAAAAAGCCAGACTTGAATATGACAAACTACATGTTGACAAGCCACAAAGCTTCTGGGAGAATGTCCTATGGACAGATGAGACAAAAATGGAACTTTTTGCCAAGGCACATCAGCTCTATGTTCACAGACGGGAAAATGAAGCATATCAAGAAAAGGACACTGTCCCTACTGTGAAACATGGAGGAGGCTCTGTTATGTTCTGGGGCTGCTTTGCTGCATCTGGCACAGGGTGTCTTGAATCTGTGCAGGGTACAATGAAATCTCAAGACTATCAAGGGATTCTAGAGAGAAATGTGCTGGCCAGTGTCAGAAAGCTGGGTCTCAGTCGCAGGTCATGGGTCTTGCAACAGGACAATGACCCAAAACACACAGCTAAAAACACCCAAGAATGGCTAAGAGGAAAACATTGGACTATTCTAAAGTGGCCTTCTATGAGCCCTGACCTCAATCCTATTGAGCATCTTTGGAAGGAGCTGAAACATGCTGTCTGGAAAAGGCACCCTTCAAACCGGAAACAACTGGAGCAGCTTGCTCATGAGGAGTGGGCCAAAATACCTGCAGAGAGGTGCAGAAGTCTCATTGACAGTTACAGGAATCGTTTGATTGCAGTGATTGCCTCAAAAGGTTGTGCAACAAACTATTAAGTTAGGGGTACCATCATTTTTGTCCAGACCTATTCCATGAGTTCATTTTTTTTTAATAATTCTGTTGAAGCATGGTTGAAAAGCAATGTCTGACTTTCATTGGTTAACATTCATAGAATTCTTATTTATTATTACTTTTGTCAGATTAAAGTTATTTCTGTGACCATTGTGAGTTTTTCTTTCATTGACCGAAGGGTACCAACAATTTTGTCCACGTGTGTAAGTAGCTCAGCAGGAAGCGTAAAAGATAGAGATGGATGGATGAATGAATGGATCATGGATCCCAAAGAAAATTTCCAAATTTTGGACAATATTGACCAATAACATTATGACCCCTGACAGGTGAAGTGAACAACACTGATCACTGGTTATAGCATCATGCACACTCAAGGCTCACCCATGCCCACGGGGACCAAAGGCAAGCCAGTCAGGTCAGATCCCACATAAAAGCCCGTACATGAACCAAAAATTGCTGGAAAAAGTCAATGCTGGCCACGATTTAAAGGCACGAGAACTCCCAGAGTAACACAAGACACCCCGTGTGGGGCCCGGCAGGCAAAGAACCCAAGGCCACAGACCCAGCCTCCAAACTTTCCAGATCTCAATCTGATTGAGCACCCAGGGTACAAACAATGGCTCTCAAAAGGGTCGTCTACCTCCATCCTGGTGCCAGACACTAGACCATATACCCAGAGGCCCTTCGGAACCACGCCCTGCGGAACCATGCCCCCATGGGGCCAGAGCTACCTGAAACCCAAATCCCAGGTGGTTTTAACATTAATGGTTTTAATGTCATGGCTGATGGCCGATGGTTTTGAAAGTTTGAATGACTTTAGAATGATAAAATGTGTTTGGGATAACGATGAATGACTGACCCTAACATGATGTTGCATCATTACACAACCTCAAAACATTTTTAATTAAAAGTATTAAACTATAAACTATTAAAGGTATTAACATTTATTCATACTGTAATATTTATGCACCATCCACATTGGAAAATGTCCAGTTTCACAGTACGGCTCTTGGGCGGTAAGTGATGGAGAACTGTACAGTACATTCTCTACATTCTCAATTTAATAGTTGTCTGGCATATTTGGAGCCTTGGAGGAGTTAATTTGTAGCCATCGTTTGTATCACAAAGCCAGACCAAACCATGAATGTGCCTTTACTAGCACTGGCAGCATTCTGACATGTGGCTAGTCGCTAGCATGCAATGTTCTCATCCTCCATTAGTTTTATAAAAGAACCTAATACCAAATGGTGTCTGCAACATTCCCAAATTAATGTTTCCACAACATTTTGACAACCAAACGTCCCTCCTGGGACCTGCACAGTAATGTGTCATAATGCACATTTAATGGAAATAGCTCTGCCACCGCAGTACGTGATTCTGTGTGTGATGTACAGTTCAGTCAACCACCATCTGCTCCTCATTAGCTGAATCTATCTAATACACCATGATATTAATATTAATACTATTCAGGATTATAACGAATTAACCTGAATCCCCAATCCTAGTGACATTCCTGAAACTGACACGTGTGTTATAGAAGGAGTGAGGAGTCTTTTTTATGAAGGAGTCTCCAGTGTCAGTGCTTTATATCAGGCAGTGAAGCATGTAAATTCATCAGACATCCGTACAGTAACATGAAACTCTTATAAGAGAAAGAAAGAGAGATAAGAAGCTAGAGAGGAAACAACTTTGTAGCTGCTATAGTGTAAGTGAGAACGTCTCGGGTTACTTAGCTGTAACCCTGTTCCCTGATAATGCAGGAATGAGATGCTGCGTGAAAACGCTATGGGAACATCTCTTTGTTCTCCGGTTGTGAAGCCTGTGCATGTCAAAAACGCTGAATACTTCGGCTTATAACCTTAGTCAGGTGACGTTACCAAGTAAGCACCTGCGGGTTATAAATAGGTGTGAACCGGAAACATCCTCAGGTCAATTTTGTCTGAAGGACGTCCAGGCACGCCAGCAGTGCAGCATTGAAACGCAGCATCTCGTTCCCGCTTTATAAGGGAACAGGGTTACAGCTAAGTAACCCGAGACATTCCCTTTCAAAAGCTACACTCGATGCTGCGTGAAAATGCTATGGGAACGAGAATACCAACGCTACTGCACTGCAAGTGTCTGGACCCCCAGGTTGTGTAGCGTGTGCGCACAAGCCGAGGAGGTCTCAGATCTATCTCTGGGATGCTGACTCAAGGATCCGCGAGCCCAGAGTAGCATTGACATCCAAGAAGGCTTCGAGAACGACTGGGTGCATGGTCGAGAATGGAACCTTCGGAAGGTAGTTCGGGTGAGGATGCAGAATACCTTTGACTAGCCCAGAGGCAAAGTCTAGGCAGGATGGGGAGACTGACAAAGCCTGCAGATGGTTTGAAAGGGGTGTCAGCCAGGCCTTCGAGTACAATAGCTAAGTCCCACGAAGGGACCGTTGCTCTAGTGGGCGGCCTCAACCGTTTAGCTCCATGAATAAAACGGGCAACTAAATGGTGCTTCCCCACAGAAACCCCATTGGTCAGAGCATGACAAGCCGAAATAGTGGCTACATACGTTCTGAGAGTACTAGGGCATAAGCCCGAGGACAACTTTTCTTGCAGAAACTCCAGCACTGCCTCCGAGTGGCGCAGTGGTAAAGTGCTCGCCCTATCATCCGGAGATCACCAGTTCGAATCCCGAGTGATGTTGTAACCTCTCGCTGCCGGAGGTCTAGAGAGAACTGATTGCCCGAGCTCTCTCAGATGGGAGGGATGAGAGGTACTTAGTGCTCCCACATTAATCACGGCTCTACAGCCCACCAGGCGCGTCTGTGAGCTCGCACAACAGAAGGAGCGGATAGCGCTGTCCTCTGAGTGTGTTACGACGCTCCCAACCACTCCAGTGATTTATGTACGAGAATACCGCAGTGTTGTCCCCTTGCACTAGGACAACACTAGTCTCTCAACTGCTGGAGGAAGTGTTTCAGGGCCAGAAACAGAGCCATCATTTCGAGGCAAATGGTGTGCCATGTGAGAAGATGAACTTTCCAGGTCCCTTGTGCTGGATGGCCATCCAAGACCGCACTCCAGCCCGTGAGGGAAGCGTCTTTCATTAGCATCTTGGAACCCAAAGTCAGAAACCGGGGTCTGAACCACATAGAAAGGGTACGAAGCCCACGGCGCGTAACCCTTATTAGCCTCCGTGGATTAGCCCTTGAATGAAATCCCCTCGCTCTTAGAAACAGCTGAAACGCTCTCATGTGCAGAAGGCCCAAAGGTATCACCGTGGACGCAGCTGCCATGAGGCCCAGAGATCTCTGAAAATGATGACCAGTCACTTAGCTTGATTTCCTTCAGGGTATTGAGAATGGATTCAAGATGAGCAGGAGACAGCTGTGCTCATCTTGTGATCGAATCCCATGTGACACCTAAATATGTTGTCCTCTGAACAGGAAAGAGAACTCTCTTCATGGCGTTGAGTCTCAATCCTAAAGAATGGAAATGAGCTAGGATGACATTTCGATGTCGAAGCGCTAGCTCCTGAGACTGAGCCAGAATCAGCCAGTCGTCTATGTAATTCAAAATATGGATACCCTGGAGTCGTAAAGGAGCCAGGGCCGCATCCATGCATTTTGTATATGTGCGGGGTGACAGAGCTAGGACAAATGGAAGGACCCGATACTGGTAAGCTTCGCCCCCGAAAGCGAACCTCAGGAACTTCCTGTGCTGTGGCAATATTTCTATATGGAAATATGCATCCTTGAGGTCGATTGTTACAAACCAACGCTCTGGTTGGATTTGAGAAACAATCATTTTGACAGTTAACATTTTGAATCTGAATTTCTTGAGATAGCGGTTCAAGCCGCGAAGATCCAAAATCGGACGCACCCCCATCTCTCTTGGGAACCAAGAAGTACCGACTGTAGTAGACCAACTCTCTGTCTGGCAGGGGAACATGTTCTATGGCCCCTTTGACCAGCAGAGTCTGTAATTCCTGGGCCAGCAGATGTGCTCGATCCGGTTTCACGGAAGTGGAGACCACGCCGTTGAAACGCGGAGGACGATGTGCAAACTGAATCCAAACTGTCCTTTGTACCCAAGGAGATACGCCTGGCAGGAGTTTCCACGCTGCCAGCTTCTCCAATAGGGGCACGAGTTTTGACACTTCGGCTGGATGAGGGGGGGGGGGGGGGGGGGGTGTTAGGTGTATCCTGAAGTGTGGCAGGAGATGACCGAACACCCAACATTTCGTTGGAGACCGATGCTCCCCGAAACACCAGTGGTGACGGGGATTGAACACCTTCCTCCTGGGAGTGCCAGGGAGGAGGCCCTATTTTGTGAAGGAAATCCAGGCGCCCCTCCCCAGGGGAGACACCCCCACGGCCCTGGGCACACGAGCCTCAGGACTTCCTCAGGTCCGGTCTTTTTGAGGCAGATTGAGAAGATCGGCGAGCCCCACCCCAGTCTTTACGAAGGGTTACACAGCTGGTCACGTTCTCTTTCTGCACGGCAGGGAAGAAACCTCACAAAAGCCTGTTCATATAACTTCGCCTCCCGAAACCTAGTGGCGACGGAATTAACAGTGTTGTCAAAGAGGTCAGAAGGCGAGACGAGGGCATCAAGGAGGACAGCACGATCCCTATCCTTGATGCCTGTGAGGTTCAGCCAGAGATGCCTCTCTGTGGACACCATGGCAGCCATAGAACGGCCAACAGCACGGGCCGTCTGCTTGGTTGCACGGAGAGACAGATCTATGGCTTGGCACAGCTCTGCAAACGCCATCTCATCAATAGCCCCGCCGGTGCTCAGGTCCTTCAGCAGGTCAGCCATGGTGTGCAGTGAAGCACCAGCCTGACCCGCTGCCTGAAAAGCTTTCCCCACCAAAGCAGATGTCAATCTACATGGCTTGGAGGGAAGTGTAGGCTTTTTCAGGGAGGATGATGTCCCAGGAGAGAGATAGCCTGCAAGTGTCTCTTCTATCTGGGGCATCATCATATAACCACACACTTTCGCATGAACGATATTCGAATAAGTCAAAGTCGATGGCACAAAAACACGCGATGAATACGGCTTGCTCCATGAAAGAGTTAACTCATCATGGAGGTCACCAAAGAAGGGGAGAGAGAGACTCTCCTCGGCCACTAGAAACCGGTCGTCTAATTTCGAGCACTTGGGGGAATCTCGCTTCTGCGGCCAGTCGATATGCAACTGCTCGACCGCACGTGTTATAAGCTCCAATAATTCCTCAAACGCCCTGTCAACACTGGAGGAGCATTGTGAGGAGGCTACTTCCATAGAAGCAAGAGAGGAAGCTAAAACTTTCTGATCCAGAGAGAGCGCAAGAGAAAGGAGGAATTCCGTCTCGTGCGCGTCTGCAAGATCAGCATGTGAGCTCCAGGAATGCGCCGCGGCTCGCGGTTTCTCTTTAAAGAAAGCGAGGAGCATTGTGAGGAGGCTACTTCCATAGAAGCAAGAGAGGAAGCTAAAACTTTCTGATCCGGAGAGAGCGCGAGAGAAAGGAGGAATTCCGTCTCGTGCGCGTCTGCAAGATCAGCATGTGAGCTCCAGGAATGCGCAGCACAAAGCACCTTAATAGGGAAAAGATCGCAATACTCACAGTCTCCCTGAAGCCCGAGGCGAGCGTGTTCTTCCCCCAAGCACTCAAAACAAAATTCGTGGAGATCGTCCTCCGAAAGAGATCTAGCACACGGAGGCACGCATCTCTTAACCAACTTCGCCATATCAGTGAGTCAATGCTGTTATTTTTTCCTTTTCCTTTCGTTATCCGTTTCGTTATCATTTCGTTATACACACACACACACGCAAACACACAGCGGTCCTGAAGACAAAAAGATCTGAGGATGTTTCCGGTTCACTCCTATTTATAATCTGCAGGTGCACCTTACTCGGTGACATCACCTGACTCAGGTTATATGCCGAAGTATTCTGCGTTTTTGACATGCACAGGCTTCACAACTGGAGAACAAAGAAATGTTCCCTTAGCGTTTTCACGCAGCATCGAGTGTAGCTTTTGAAAGTGTGTTGATGTGCTGATCTTCTACATCACTGAGAGTAAGTACTGGTCAGGGGTCGCTCAGTGTTTAAGGCGTTGGGCTATGGTACAGAAGGTCCCAGGTTCAAACCCCAGAACAACTTATGAGCAAATTGGCAATAAAACACACCAGGATGCGCTGTTATAGGAAATTAATCAACTTGTGGTTAATAACTATAAATCATTTCTTAAAACATCATTGATTAATTTCCTATAAGAGCATGACATGGTATGTTTTATTCCTCACATATTACATCTGAGTAATATCTGTGTGTGTGTGTGTGTGTGTGTGTGTGTGTGTGTGTGTGTGTGTGTGTGTGTGTGCACCACACATCTACATCCCATGATCAGAATTCTAGGAAAGCTTCAAGGAAGAAAATATTGTACACACACACACACACACACACACACACACACACACACACACACACACACACATATTAACCAAACCACAAAAGCCTCAGTGAGAGTCTAAAGCCTTATTCATACACAATAAATTATTCATGACTCTATAAACCGGAGTCAAAGTCAATGATAAATGCGGCGGAGTCCATCATCCACACTTCATTAGGCCACGCCTCCTCCCTCTCACTGATAAAGAAACACACAGAGAGAGAGAGAGAGAGAGAGAGAGAGAGAGAGGTCGGAAAGTGGCTCCTTTAAATGATTAATTCTCTTAGCTTATGTGACTCGTCAACTCTTTTCCTCCATTTCATTATTCTTTCTTTTCTGATTCTTCTTCTTCACCTCTCCTTTAACCTATCATTCTGTTGAACCTTTTTTTTTTCATTTTTCGAGTTTCTTTTTAATCTTTTCTTTTCATTCTTTTCTCATTTTTCTTTTCTATCTTGTTTAATTCATTTTCCTTTCTATTACATTCTTTTTTTAGCTTTTCCTCTTTTTCATGCTTTATTTTTTTCAATTTAATTTTCTCTTCTCTTTTTTTCTCCTTTTTGTCCACGTTGTTTCTCCCCTTTTCTTCTTACATTTCACTTGTTCTTTCTTTCCCCCCTCTGTTCTTTTTTCATTCTCCTTTTCTATCTTTCTAAACTTCCTTTTCTTTTCACTTTCCTTCTTTGTTCTTTACATTTCCCTCTTCCGTTTTCTCTTTTCCCATTCCTTCACTTTTTCATTTTCTCTTTGTCTTTTTCTTTTCTCATGCTTTCTTCTCTTCCCTTGATTTCTTTTCATTTCTTCTCTTTCATTTTCTCATCTCTTGTCTTGTCTCCATTTCCTTTTGTCCTTTCTTTCTTTTCCTTTTCTTTCTTATCTTTTCCATTTTTCTTCTCATTTTTACTTCTTGTTTTCTACCTGTTTGTGTCTTTCTCGTATTTTTATTTCACTATTCTACATTTCTTTTCCTTTCTCTCTGTTTCTCTCCACTCATACTTATTCCTCTTCACCACTTTCTCTTATTCTTTTTCTTTTCTCCGTTTCTCTTCTCATCCATTTCAGAGCTAAAGCTGTGACTCAGGACAAGACAGAGAGTAAGAGGCTGCTGACGGACGAGTGTTTGTAGCTGCTACAACATCAGTGTGCTCGCTTCGTGACTTCACCATAGATTAAAAAAAAAAAAAAAGGTGCTTTATATGAAATAAAGATTGTTTCTGCATATTTTTATGCTACAAACGGAATAAAAGACTTCAAGACATGCTTATTAAAAACTAAAACATTGTTGATTATTTTTCCAGAACAGCGGGACACAGAGTGCGTTATTCCGTACAGAGCGGAGTCTCAGAGCTGGCAAGAGGAAAAGTATATGGGTGTTACAAATTTACATATTCATGCATATTCATAGAGCTGTAATCCTTTTTAGAGAGGTGTAAAGATGTTCCTAAGCTATTTTCATCATTTCCTGTGTGTTAAACAATGGGCACACACACACGCACACACACACACACACACACTAAAGTATACAATCATTACAAACTCCCAAGAGCCATCTTTACACAAGGTCTCTCTCTCTCTCTCTCTCTCTCTCCATCTTTTCCTCCTCCTCCTTTCTCCTTTCCTTTGCACTTTCTTGCTGAACTTTTTCCTAACGCATCTAAATGCCTGAAAGGACGCCCTGATTACATTCTGGCAGCTCATTTATTTCTTTATTTATTTCTTCTGTTTTATTATTATTATTTTTTTTTTTCAAGGCAGACATTTCCATTCAGATTGTTTTAATGCTAATGAGGCCGGGGGGTCTGAGGTGTGTGTGCGTGTGTGTGTGTGTGTTAGAGAAAACTGAAGGAGATGTCGTCCTCCGAGATGTCACGATTTCTGCATGCTAAGAGAGCTGCATCAACACCGAGGAAGAAAGCGCGAGACGTGTCGCTTACTAAATGAACGAATCTTGTGTATTAGCGCGAGCTTGCTTTCTCACTCACACACTGATGCTGGGAAAGTTTTTACTGTGTGATATTTTAAAAGCCACAGCGTTTATAGTG
This sequence comes from Clarias fuscus, assembly GCA_030347435.1. Lineage (NCBI taxonomy): Eukaryota > Metazoa > Chordata > Actinopteri > Siluriformes > Clariidae > Clarias > Clarias fuscus. Next base: position 2,521,201 of record CM059214.1, read on the forward strand.
ATGTATTCGCCCCACTGCTGTGTCGGCATCTTACTGTTCAGCTTTTCTGGGAAATAAAAACTATATCACTGACCAAACGCCACTCAAGTTTTTATTTTACCCGCTGGACGCCTATTTGGAAAGATTGCCACTTTATCAGAACACACTGGAACCGTGCTGTTTCTAAATACTATATTTCCTATATAACCAGAGCTTTAAGTAAGTGATTCACTGGAAATAGCTTCAGCATTAGCAATTTGCAAAAATCCCAGTTTGAGGATGTTATTTTTCTTGTGATTTTATCTTAATAAAAAAAAAAAAAAAAAAACATATTTATTTTTATTATAGTCTCATAGCTTGAAGAAAGAAACAAGACAGACTCGTGACATCAGAGGTGATTCTCAGGACTGTACGCGCCCCAGGCAGGACAATGTAAGGGATCCTCTAGACATTTTTTCTTCTCTTTATTGCCGTTATATTTCCCAGATTCTTTAAAAATGATCTATCTATCTATCTATCTATCTATCTATCTATCTATCTATCTATCTATTTTCAATCATATTTTTACTCTTATATTATTTTCCATTTCATGAACAATTGCTTAATTACCTTTTAATATTTAACCTTTTTTTTATTTTTTATAAATTTACATTTTTAGTGTTCCATTTTGATCTACAGTTTATAAGTTTACTTTATTTAATCTAAAACCTTTATGATTTGAACATATTTAAAGCTATCTTGTATTCCCACATATACAGAACTTTACACTGTTTACTGTATATCGCTAATGCTTTTCATCTTTGTAAAGCTCCGAAAGCTGTAGTTAGTGTTGAGTTTACACAATGTGAAAGGAAGGTTGTGTCTATCTCGTTCTGCAGTTTCCCTCAGCGTTTACAATTTCTTTACACACAGTCTGTTAATCCTGCATTTTTTATACCATCATAATTTAATAAACTTTTATTTTGATAACATTTTAAATTTCAGTGGACATTTCTATATTTTTTTAGAATTACCAAATTGTATATGAACAAATTATACTGTATATTTAATTTAATTGTACCCTCTAGTGCAATTAATTTCAATTAATTTTATGCAAGAGTCATTTCTTTTCGTACCTTATTTCTGCACATTTCATTAGTTTTCGCACCTAATTCCTGCACACGCTTCTTTAGTTTCCACACCTGATTCCTGCAAGAGTCTTTTTTTCATACCTTATTTCTGCATGTTTCATTTATTTTTCACACCCGATTCCTGCACATGAGTCATTTATTTTCACACCTGATTCCTGCACAAGTGATTTTTTTTCACACCAGATTTCTGCACATGATTTATTTATTTTCAAATTTGAGTCTCATCTATAATGATTAATTAAATTTCACATATCACTCTACGTGAGTCATTTCAATTTCCAACGTGATTTCATTTGTTTCCTGCACCTGAATCGTTCATTTTCCTTCATGATTCCTGTACACGATTCAGTCCTCTCATATGTGAGTCCTGCACATGACTCATTTATGTTCAAATGCGGTTCTTGGAAATGATTTATTTATCTTCACACATAATTCCTGGATACAATTCACTTGTTTTTATATGTGAAATGTATTTATTTTCACATGTAATATTCACAAAGGGTTCATTTATTTCTATGCGCAATTTTGAAACAGTTAATTTTTTAACATTTTAAATTATTCTAATTGAATGATCATTTATTTACATTTTAAACGTATTCTTTTTACACAATATTAATATATTTTTAAAATGTGATTTGATTTGACTCTTTTTTCACACTTGAATGTTGAACAATTCATTTTTTTTCTAGTTCAATTTCAACTCATAATTCTTAAACATGATTCATTAACTTCAACATATGACGCTTTTTAATGATTAATTGATTAATTCATGTGTTTATTTTTTTCACAGATTCATTTATATTCACATCTAACTCTTGTACACAATTTGTGTGCGATCTCAGATGTGACTCTCTGACATGAATAATAATTTTTTCACGATCACTACATAATACCGCACACCAAATTAAACCTATAGACACTCGCGCATTATCCACATAATCACCTGTGAGAATCGTTACAGACGCTGTGCAGATCGTACAGAAACCTCGCTCGCTCCCGCTCCCCCGTGTGACTCCTAATGGAAACCTTTATGTCACTCACAGGCACGCTAAAACACGGCTAATCTCCATTGGGGGATTTAAAAACGTTACATTAGTGCGGAGGAAATGGCTCCCACATGAGCTGATAGACCCCTCAGTACCTGCAGGAGGACCCGGGTTACCGTAAAACCCCTAATACATCACCGCGTCACAATTACACTAATGTACATAATCTCGGGTGAATATAACGGATATAATAAGCTAAAAGCACCGACACAGAGCGATTCTGCAAAAATAAATCTCACCGCAGAAACGGCCAATTATTCGTTTTAAACACATCAGGGGCGGAGACGGGACACGCAGAACATACAAAATCGGACGCCTCAATGTGTGTGTGTGTGTGTGTGTGTGTGTGTGTGTGAGAATGTGTGTGTGTGTGTGTTTTCTGCTTAAGTGGCACTGTTTATTCCTTGTTGTGCGTTATGAATAAAAGATAAATGATAATGAGTGTAGAAGTGTCGTCTCTCGGTTGACCCTCGTCTCCGCTAATGTCTCCTCAACCGTTTCCTCTCGGGGAGTGTTCGGAGTGTGAAGGGATCGCCGCCGCCATTTCTCACACTCGTTTTTAGTGGTCATGCAGTTAGGTCCTTTAATTTATTATTATTATTATTATTATTATTATTATTATTATGATTATTATTATTATCAGTAGTAGTAGTAGTAGTAATAGTAGTAGGAGTATTATTTTATGACAGCAGGAATTATTTTGAAAAAAAAAGAAGAAAAAAAAAAACTTTAAATGGGAGAATATGACCAACAGCTGAGTGTCAAATTAAACACTTAATTTTAAGAGAAAGTAACCTAATTAAGTTTACAAATTACAGCAACAAATAATAATAATAATAATAATAATAATAATAATAATGGAATGCTATCCTTATACGCTAATATTTTTAGTTGCTGAGCTGTGTGTCTGTGTGTGTGTGTGTGTGTGTGTGTGTGTGTGTGTGTGTGTGTGTGTGTGTGTGTGTGTGTGTGTGTGTGTCGTTGTGGGCACTCTTACGCTCATTACAGAGATCATAATGAGCAATTAAACCTGGCCTGAATAGCAGTGTAGGTCACAGATCATGTCTCTGATGCCTTCACAGACACCAGCAATAACTGTGCAATTTCAGCTCCTTCATCATCATCATCATGATTATCATCATCATCATGATTATCATTAGCTTTAATGATGTCTTTCAGAAACGTATACAGTCTCCGGAATTGGATCTTTAAGTTTTCCTTAAGTAATAAAAAGTTTAAGAGGTTCTACTGAAGACAGAACTCTGTTGTAGGTTCTATATCAGATCTTTAAAGGTTCCTCTATGAAACCAAACTGTTCTAGGATCCTCGATGATGTAGATGTTAATCTTCAGGTTTGAGTGGACATTGAGTTGATCGCCCTCGCGTTGTCTCTGCCTTAACATAACGAAGTAGCAGTAATTTACTGATTTATTCTGTCCAGCTCGCTCGCCTCCTCATGTGTACACACTCGGTCCTGTTCCCTTTCAAAAGCTACACTCAATGCTGCGTGAAAACGCTATGGGAACATCTCTTTGTTGCCCGGTTGTGAAGCCTGTGCATGTCAGACCCGCCGAATACCTTCGGCTTATAACCTGTGCCAGGCATGACGTCACCGAATAAGGTGCACCTGCGGGTTATAAATAGGAGTGAACCGGAAACATCCTCAGATCTTTTTGTCTTCAGGACCGCTTTGTGTTTGCGTGTGCATGTACAAGCCGTAACGAAAGCGAAATAAAAATAACAGCATTAACTCACCGATATGGCGGAGTTGCTTAAGAGATGCGTGCCTCCGTGTGATAGATCTCTTTCGGAGGGCGATCTTCACGAGTTTTGTCTCGAGTGCTTGGGGAAGAACACGCTCGCCTCGGGCTTCAGGGAGACTGTGAGTACTGTGACCTTCTCCCTATTAAGGTGCTTCGCGCGCGGCTCACTTTCTTTAAAGAGAAATCGCGAGCCGCGGCGCATTCCTGGGGCTCGCGTGCCGATCTGGCAGACGCGCACGAGACGGAATTTCCCCTTTCTCTCGCGCTCTCTCCGGATCAGGAAGTTTTAGCTTCCGCTTCGCAAGCGCGCTCCGGCGCTTCTTGTGAAGGAGCGGAAGAATCTTCCTCTCTCGCTTCTATGGAAGTAGCCTCCTCACAACGCTCCTCCAGTGCTGACAGAGCTTTTGAGGAATTATTAGAGGTTATAACGCGTGCGGTCGTGCGATTGCATATCGACTGGCCGCAGCAGCGAGATTCCCCCAAGCGTTCGAGATTGAACGACAGGTGTCTGTCGGGTGGCCGGGGGGAGGAGCCTCAACGTCTCTCTCTCCCCTTCTTTGGTGACATCCATGATGAATGAACTCTTTCATGGAGCAAGCCGTATTCATCGCGTGTTTTTGTACCATCGACTTCGACTTATTCGAATATCACTGGTGCGAAAGCACGCGGTTATGTGATGATGCCCAGATAGAAGAGACGCTTGCGGGCTATCTCTCTCCTGGGACATCATCCTCCCTGAAAAAGCCTATTCTCCCCTCCAAGCCGTGCAGATTGACATCTGCTTTGGTGGGTAAAGCTTTTCAGGCAGCAGGACAGGCTGGTGCTTCACTGCACACCATGGCGGTTGGGCAGGTTACCAGGCTGTCCTGCTGAAGGACCTGAGCAGCGGCGGGGCTATTGATGACAGGGCGTTTGCAGAGCTGCGCCGAGCCACAGACCTGTCTCTCCGTGCAACCAAGCGGACGGACCGTGCTGTGGGCCGTTCCATGGCTGCCATGGTGTCCACGAAGAGGCATCTGTGGCTGAACCTCACGGGCATCAAGGATAAGGATCGTGTTGCCCTCCTCGATGCCCCCATCTCGCCTTCCGGCCTTTTTGGCAACGCTGTTAATTCCGCCGCCACTAGGTTTCGGGAGGCAAAGCTATATGAACAGGCCTTTGGGAGGTTCCTTCCCCGCCGTGCTCAAGAACCGGGACCGTCGGCCACCCGGCCCCGGCCAGGTCTGGCCCCTATCAGGCGTGAGGTGCAGAAGGAGAGCGTGACCAGCCGCGCACCCCCCCGTAAAGGCTGGGGTGGGGCTCGCCGCTCTTCTCAAAAATCTGCTTCGAAAAGACCGGATCTGAGGAGCTTCCTCTCTTCAAAGAAGAAGCCCTGAGTTCGTGCGCCTGGGGCTGTGGGGGTGTCTCCCCCCGGGGAGGGGCGCCTGGATTTTCATCACAAAACAGGGCCTCCTCCCTGGCACTCCCGGGAGGCCGGTGTTCAATCCCCGCCACCACTGGTGTTCGGGGAGCGCCGGTCTCCAAAGAAAAAAAAAAAAAAAAGTTGGGTGTTCAGGCATCTCCTGCCACACTTCATCTCCCAACACCTAACACCCCCGCACCCCCCCCCCCCCCCCCCCCATCTTGCCGAAGTATCAAAGCTCGTGCCCCTTTCGGAGAAGCTGGCAGCGTGGAGACTACTGCCAGGTGTATCTCCTTGGGTATAAAGGACTGTAGTCACAGGCTACAGGATTCAGTTTGCACATCGTCCTCCGCGTTTCAACGGCGTGGTCTCCACTTCCGTGAAACTTCCGTGAAACCGGATCGAGCACATCTGCTGGCCCAGCAGTTACAGACTCTGCTGGGCAAAGGGGCCATAGAACATGTTCCCCTCCCAGACAGAGGATCGGGCTACTACAGTCGGTACTTTTTGGTGCCCAAGAGAGGGGGAGGGTTGCGTCCGATCTTGGATCTTCGTGGCTTGAACCGCTATCTCAGAAATCCAGATTCAAAATGTTGACTGTCAAAATGATTGTTTCTCAAATCCAACTAGAGGATTGGTTTGTGACAATCGATCTCAAGGACGCATATTTCCGAAATATTGCCAAGCACAGGAAGTTCCTGAGGTTCGCTTTTGGGGGCGAAGCTTACCAGTATTGGGTCCTTCCATTTGGCCTAGCTCTGTCACCCCGCACATATACAAAATGCATGGATGCAACTCTGGCTCCTTTAGGACTCCAGGGCATCCGTATTTTGGAATTACATAAACGACTGGCTGATTCTGGCCCAGTCTCAGGAGCTAGCGCTTCGACATCGGGAACACCACAAAAAGCGTTCTCCTTCCTGTTCAGAGGACAACATATTTGGGTGTCACATCGGATTCGGTCACAATGCGGGCACAGTTGTCTCCTGCTCGTGTCGAATCCAGTCACCCTGAAGGAAATCAAGCTAGGCCAGAAGGTCACCGTTCATCAGAAATCTTAGGCCTCATGGCAGCTGCGTCCACGGTGATACCTTTGGGCCTTCTGAACAGGAGAGCGTTTCAGCTGTGGCTAAGAGCCAGGGGGTTTCATTCAAGGGCCAACCCCCAGAGGGTAATAAGGGTTACGCGCCGGGGGCTTCGTACCCGTTCTATGTGGTTCAGACCCCGGTTTCTGACTTTGGGTCCCACTCTAGGTCCGTCTTGTGGTCGCAAGATGCTAACGACAGACGCTTCCCTCACGGGCTGGGGTGCGGTCTTGGATGGCCGTCCAGCACAAGGGAGCTGGAGAGGTCATCTTCTCGCGTGGCACATCAGTTGCCTCGACATGATGGCTCTGTTTCTGGCCCTGAAACACTTCCTCCAGCAGTTGAGAGGCTACCATGTCCTAGTGCGGGTGGACAGCACTGCGGTAGTCTCGTACATAAATCGCCAGGGTGGACTGTGCTCGCGCCGCTTGAACAAGCTAGCGCACCAGGTTCTGCTTTGGGCACAGGACAAGTTCCTGTCCCTCAGGGCGATTTACATTCCAGGGCATATGAATGTAGGAGCAGACTTGCTATCCAGACATGTAAAACATGGGGAATGGAAAATCCACCCCGAAGTAGTCAGTCAATCTGGGAAAGATTTTACGTAGCAGAGGTGGACCTCTTTGTCTCATAAGAGGCAGCACAATGCCCCCTTTACTACTCTCTGACTCCTCCAGCTCCCCTGGGTCTGGACGCAATGGCCCACACGTGGCCCAGGTTACGCCTTTATGCGTTTCCACCTATAGTTTCTGCTCCCGGGAGTCCTGGCGAGGGTCCGTCAACAAGGGTTGCGCCTCTTATTGATAGCGCCCCATTGGCCGACCAGAGTGTGGTTCTCGGATCTAATATCTCTCCTCGACGGCTCACCCTGGGTGATTCCAGTGAGGAAGGATCTTCTGTCTCAGGCGCAGGGGACAATACTTCATCCCCGGCCCGAGCTCTGGAACCTTCACGTTTGGCCCCTGAACGGGACCAACTGAGACAGGCTGGGCTTTCAGCCAGCATAATTGAAACCATTTAAGTGCCAGGGCTCCCTCCACTAGAAGAACTTATGCCCTCAAATGGAGTGTGTTTGAAAATTGGTGCATGGCAAGACACATAGACCCAGTTCACTGCCAGATTGTTTCAGTGCTGGAGTTTCTGCAAGAAAAGTTGTCCTCGGGCTTATGCCCTAGTACGCTCAGAACGTACGTAGCCGCTATTTCGGCCTGTCACGCTCTGAACAACGGGGTTTCTGTGGGCAAGCACCATTTAGTTGCCCGTTTTATTCGTGGAGCTAAACGGTTGAAGCCGCCCACTAGAGCTACGGTCCCTTCATGGGACTTAACTATCGTACTCGAAGGCCTGGCCGACACCCCGTTCGAACCACTAGAGTCAGCGCCTGTCAAGCTTCTGTCTCTTAAGATGTTTTTTCTGATGGCTATTACTTCTTTGAAGAGGATTGGGGATCTGCAGGCTCTGTCAGTCTCCCCATCCTGCCTAGACTTTGCCCCTGGGCTAGTCAAAGCTATTCTGCATCCTCACCCGAACTATCTTCCCAAGGTTCCATTCTCGACCATGCACCCAGTTGTTCTCGAAGCCTTCTGTCCTCCGCCTTTCACAGCTCCGGAGCAGGAAAGACTTCACTTACTGTGTCCAGTACGTGCTCTTCGGATCTACGTCCACCGCACTAGCCAGTGGCGTAAGTCAGAGCAGCTCTTTATTTGCCATGGGGGTCGCAACCGGGGGGCGGCTGCCACTAGACAGACTCTGTCACACTGGGTGAGAGATGCCATTGCCCTAGCCTATGAGGCGCGTGGTCACACTTCACCTCTAGGAATCAGGGCTCACTCAACCAGGGGGATTGCCTCATCGATTGCCTTGGCAAGAGGCGTCCCCCTGCAGCAGGTGCGTGATGCAGCGGGCTGGTCCTCTCCACACACGTTTGTTAGATTTTATAGTCTGGATGTCAATGCTACTCTGGGTTCACGGATCCTTGAGTCAGCATCCCAGAGCTAGGTCTGAGACCTCCTCGGCTTGTGCGCACACGCTACACAACCTGGGGGTCCAGACACTTGCAGTGCGGCGGCGTTGGTATTCTCGTTCCCATAGCGTTTTCACGCAGCATTGAGTGTAGCTTTTGAAAGGGAACGTCTCGGGTTACTTGACTGTAACCCTGTTCCCTGATAAAGCGGGAACGAGATGCTGCGTTCCGATGCCGCACTGCTGGCGTGCCTGGACGTCCTTCAGACAAAATTGACCTGAGGATGTTTCCGGTTCACTCCTATTTATAACCTGCAGGTGCACCTTATTCGGTGACGTCATGCCTGGCACAGGTTATAAGCCGAAGGTATTCGGCGGGTCTGACATGCACAGGCTTCACAACCGGGCAACAAAGAGATGTTCCCATAGCGTTTTCACGCAGCATCTCGTTCCCGCTTTATCAGGGAACAGGGTTACAGTCAAGTAACCCGAGACGAACCTCTACACTAATACTGCCGTCACTTGTGGTTCGTCAACTCACAGATCAATAACTGTCCCGGGTCAAGTCTCTGGGTCATGTAACTGCATTGCATTCTGGGACGCCAGCGTTTACACCAACGTCTCTGGATTTCACATGAATGTGATGTTGAAATGTTGCTGGAAAAAAGCACCAAGGAATAATGATGTCATCCATCATGTAATAAATTAGGACCAGAATAATTAAACACATCAGGGCAAAGTTTCTTAGAATTCTCTCAGAGAGCGCCTATCTTAGCTTAAAAAGTCCTAGCTGGGAGTCCTTGACTAAAAGTGATTTAGGAAACCATTTAGAGCAACTCTGAGTAAGGAAAGTAGAAAAACTTTTATCTTGGTGAGGAGGTGTGGTCGACCTCGTTGCTAGGGATGATGCAACAATTCAACCTCTGCGAAGGTTTTGAAATGTGCTCTTTGTGAAAACAGAATACATTATGATAGAACCAACAGTGAAATCATAATTTTTGTATATGAAGAAATTGTGTAATCATATTGCACAAGCTGAGCAACAAGCTGGGGGGAGGAGCTCTTCTAATATGAGGTCACATTAGGAGGGGAAGTCCAATTGGCCAATGAAAAAAGGAATAAGTAACAATAAGGAATGTTTGTACTCACACACTCACACACACACACACACACACACACACACAATGGCACTCTATGTGAATGCCAAAAAATGTTAATTCTTCATCTTCTATACCACTTAATCCTGTATACAGTGTTGCAGGGGGCCTGGAGGCCCTCTCAGGAGACTTTGGGCATGACGCAGGGTACTCCCTGGCCGGGTTGCCGATCTATCACACACAAACACCCACTATGAGGAATTTGGGAAGACCAATCAGCCTAATCAGCATGTGTTTGGACTGTAGAAGGAAACCGGAGCACCTGCAGGAAACCCACCAAGCACGGGGAGAACATGCAAACTCCATGCACACAGACCCCGAGCTGGGAATCAAACCTGGACCCTTGTGGTGCGAGAGCCCACAGTGCTAACTGTGCCGTCCCAGAAAACTCCAGATACCCTTTAAAAGAAATAGTATTTTTTAAAAGTAATGCAACAGACTGATGAGATTCCACCTTGTTTACACACACACACACACACACACACACACACACACACACACACACACACAAATACACGTGTATCCTGTCAGTCCTGCCATGTGTGTTGTGAAAGATGAGTAAGAGCTGGGCCGGTGCCGTTGTTAAATCCGGACCAGATTTGCTTACACTGCTGTTTATACAGCTCGTATCCCACAGCTTACATTGCAGGTACCCCTCTGAACCCTCTGAGTGTGTGTGTGTGTGCGTGTGTGTGTGTGTGTGTGTGCGGATGCATGCAAGCGATCCGACTGTTCTCGTTTAATAACAGACGGCGATAATTTAAGACGCATCGGTGGAGAACAGAGAGCAAATCAAGCCTCTGACGGCTCGTGGAGTTGGGGATGAAGGGAAGGGCGAGTGAGAGATGAGATAAATCATGGCAGGAGGGATGAAAAGGAGGAGGAGGAGGAGGAGGAAAAGGTGAAGAGGATGAAGGTGTCCCCGCTGGGTGGGAGGGTGTTAGGGACAAGACCAGTGTGTCTCGACTGTGAAGCACTTCCTGTGTTTAGTGGATGTAATAAGAGATCAGCGGAAACCATTCTGCTGCACTGGCACGAAGCACTGCGATATGGTGTGGTGATGAGCATGAAGGCTGTCAATCATTGCATCATTGTCTGGCCACGCCCATTTCCCCTCATCCCCACCCCTTCACGGCTTCTAAGAATCAGTAAAGCATATGACCTCATCCTGGGGAGCTAATAGCGTCGACGTTAACCGCGTATTAAGAGCTGTAGTTAGTTCCGTTCTGCCGCTGGACAGGTTTTGGGCCGCGGCACTTTTCCGTACAGTTTGTACAGTTTCATTTTATTCCATACGAACAGCGATCATACAGTACAGTACTTCTTACACGCTCGGATCCTGGTATTTGCTCTGTGATCTCCATGTTCGATTTTCTCGGCGAGAAATGTGCATTAGCTCAAGAAATGCTATTTCTAGTACTGTATCAGCTAACTAACTGAAACCAATTAGCTCTGTTTAGATTAGATTAGGATCAGGAATGCAGGTGAAGTAAAGGTTTAGATATTAAAAGAAAGAAAACTAAAAATGTTAAAGTCGGATGTTATATGGTCTTCCAGTAAAAATCCTTAAATAATAAAACATTTTTTGTGAGTTTGTTGTAAAAATGCGTCACATGATTTATGGCGTGTGAGTGAGAGTCTCATGTTCCTCATATTCGCTCACTAATAAAAGTGACTTGAGTTGCAACCTGATTAGTCAGACGTTATAATAGTACTCGAAGAAGTTTTGGGAATTTTCTGGAAAAGTTTTAGACTTTAGAAACTTTGCTGTGACAACATCAACCCGTCCTCAGTACTGTTACACGATGAATCAGAGTTTACTGATGTGCAAAACTTGGTGTGTGAAGTTTAAATGCAGCATCCTATAGGACGACATGTTCACTGTGACTCCACCCAGTATATTACACATTTAGTTTAGACTTCACCCAGTTTGTTGCTCTATTGTTTTAGACTCCGCCCAGTATTTTGAAACTTTCGTTTAGACTCCGCCTAGTATTTTGCACCTTTGGTTTAGACTCCGCCCAGTATTTTGCACCTTTAGTTTAAACCCCGCCCAGTATTTTGCACCTTTAGTTTAGATTCCGCACAGTATTTTCGACTTTTGGTTTAAACCACACCCAGTGTTTTGAACCTTTAGTTTAGACTCCACCCAGTATTTTGAACCTTTAGTTTAAACCCCGCCCAGTATTTTGCACCTTTAGTTTAGACTCCGCCCAGTATTTTGCACCTTTAGTTTAAACTCCGCCCAGTATTTTGGACTTTTGGTTTAGACTCCGCCCAGTATTTTACAGTTTTAGGTTAGACTCCGCCCAGTATTTTACAGTTTTAGGTTAGACTCCGCCCAGTATTTTACAGTTTTAGGTTAGACTCCGCCCAGTATTTTACAGTTTTAGGTTAGACTCCGCCCAGTATTTTACAGTTTTAGGTTAGACTCCACCTTATGCTTTGAAAAAATGCACACCAAACCTGCCTGTTTAATATTTTTCTTTCTTCAGTGTTATCAAATTTAGCACTTTAGTAAAGTGTATGTGTGTGCAAATGTGTGCGTGTGTGTGTGTGTGCGTGCACGTGTGTGTGTGTGTGTGTGTGTGTGTGCACCTGTGTGTGTGTGTGTGTGTGTGTGATAATTCTTACGATTGTGTAGAAAAACATCCGTCTGGCAAACAGACACCTCCTCAGTCATCCGTTCACGTTTATGTCTGGAAATCTGAACTGTAAATAGTTTTGTGAAATAAAAATCTCAAGGCGCCGCAGGAGGCCTGCAGACTCTCCTCTCCATCAATCTGCTTCTCTGCATGATGGCATCACGATGTCGCAAACTGCAAACACGGTTCTGGCAGCTCGGCGGTGGAGATTTCACTCTTTGTTATCACCGGTGTATAAATGTGGTGGTGGTAGAAGAGAAAGACTTAGGTGTGGCTTTGTTTGTGTGTGTGTGTGTGTGTGTGTGTGTGTGTGTCTGTGTTTAGCTTCCACTGGCGTTTGTCGTGGCAGGGTGTATCAGTGTGGTGCTGTTTGATCAGATGTCACTGGGGTAAATAACCGCCATTTGTTTGGCCGACATTATCTTGTTTACGAGAGTCCGCGGGGAGAAACAGCGATAAGAGCGCTTTAGCATTCATTAGCATTCGTCCCATTCTCCCTCGGTTTTTTTTTTTTTTTGCTTTCCTCACTAGCCTCTGAGAAGTCACTTTAATTAAAATAACCAACAATAATGCACCCTTAAAAGAGCACAGATCCAGACAAAGAAGGTTAAGAAGGTGATTCGGTGCAAAGTAAATGTTATTTTAATTAAAATAGCCGTGGAAGCCAGATGCTCGACTCGTGGAGGAGAATAACAGAAGGTAGGGAGGAATTAATGCAGTAATCAGAATAAGAGAGAAAGCAACATTTACTTTTCTATTCCTCTGCCATTCAGCAAGTTCTCAGTCGCTCCAAAATCAGACTGACCCACTCCTCTGCTCTTACCAGTCATCCGGAATTTACAGCATAATTATCAAAAAAAAAAAAAAAAAAAGGTTTCAGCTTACAGTGTTACCATGTGGTTGGAAAGAGAGCGACGCAGCAGCAAAGCAATTAAATTGGAACTTTTTTTTTTTTTCTTCAAACACACACACACACACACACACACACACACACACACACACACACACACACACACACACACACACACACATTGTAGGATGACTCTCATTAGACTAACGCTGTGCTGAGTGTATTGTGGCAATTCACTACCATGCTAATTTTCCTGTATATCCCACTCTGCTTCACACACCACTAAAGGAACAGTTACAGCAAATGAATCCATAAGTCTATTCGTACACCAGATTTAGAAACAATCTAGACACGTTCAGGACATACTTACAAGTAACCACACCCACACACCCACTTCATATAAGTAAAAAGAAGCTGAAAACTACAGACACACAAACTCTTTTACAGGTGCCATTACTTTTGTTCTCAGTAATAATGATAAATGATTGCTTCCTTTTAAGTCACAGATTCGACCAAAAATGTGAGTTCTGTAAAATGTTTGGGAAATTGGTTTGTCCGAAGGGCGTTCGAGTCAAACCAGGACCTGTGATGAAATTTCTTATGAATGAAGGTGTAATATTTACGAGAATTGACATTTACAGAAGACTTTATAAGAATAGTACGGTGATGAGACTCTTTGCCGCAGTAAATGCTTGAACAGTGCAATCATTTTAAAGAAAGCAGTACGATCTGTGAATGATGATCCCGGCCGAGGTGGCTCAGAGCTCGTTCCTGTAAACCTTCAGCGAGTGGAACGCCTGATCCTTGAAAAACAACATATAGCTTGTTATAACAGAGATGCATCTGCGTGTGGGAACTGTACACACACACTCATTCACCAACACCACATGCATGTTACAGGAACTCAGCTGGGAGTTATTGCCACACATACAGTCCTGACCTCACTCCAGGCCATTTCCACATGTTTGGCCCATTAAAGGAGTTCCTGGGAGGCCGGCGTTTCAGGTGTGAAGCAGGCAGTCTGATCATGGCTCGGTGTACTGAGAATACTTTCTAACTTGAAGTGAAATGCTGCAAAAAAAAATGCATGGAGAAAATGCATTCTGCACAATCAAAAGTCCTGTTTTGACTTGAACACCTTCAGTAATAAACATGCAGTTTTTATTTTTTTATTTTTTATTATGCTAATGCATATAGAAAATCGCACCAAATCACAGAGAATTGGACAATATAAAGACAATCAAATCACTTGTTTTATGGACTAACTAGATTTTTGTTGTGTAAACATTCCAGCATAAGATTTAAAAAGAACTTATTTTGCATCCAATTCGAGAAATGAGGCCTGGCGTTTCATAGAACAGCAGAGTTAGTGTACATTTATGAACACATATGTAATGTTCCTAAAAACGTAGCTTGAAACAAACCTTCATATTAAATCCTTCTGTAAATTTTAATTTAAGTTGAGATGCTAATGTAAACCTCGATTGGACATAAATCGAATCAAATTTTCAATCTATACAGTAAACACACAATCAGAAACAGGATCATCATCTGAATTAGGATGAACATTTTCATTTATTACCTGAGAAAAGGTAGCAGAGAAGAGAGGAGTGGGCTTTGCCAAGATCCAACTGGGCTTTCTGCCCTGTCCAGATTCCCGCCGTGATGTTGGATGGCGGCCATGTTGCTGACTGAGCGATGCTAGCAGCTCCCACTAGCACTGAGAGGAGTTACAGTGAGAAAACAGCAGGAGCGCTAATTAGCTCCAATCGGAGCATGAGATCACGCTGACAGGTTCCTTCCTCATCGGTTTCAAACTCAATCACTCTTTATTTTCCGTAAAGCTACGCTCGTACATCTCGCTATTTCCTACACAGAGCTGCAGCAAAGACAACACGAATATGGACGTAAAAATGTAGTTAATGTTGGTTAGCTAATATATGTTAGCTAACTAGTTATAGTTTCCTGTTAGCTAACTAACAGGAAAAGACTAAATCCTGCCCTCATCTGTTATCTTTATTATTTTATTTTATTTTTTAAACAAATGAGCTTCAAAGCCTTACAAATGAACTTAATTAAATGCTACCACAATGTTTTCTTGTATTTTTTACCTGATGAATTTTATTGTCTGCACATTGGGGTTTTTTTTAATTTATTTTTATTTATAAGCACAGAAACAAACTATTACATTCCTAAGTCACTCGCAGGAGCCTTGACACAACATGCGTGATGTTCTTAAAAACGTAGTTTGGAAAAAAAAAATGTTAAACTTAAATTTACAGAAACATTTAATATGAAGTTGAGATGCTAATTTAAAACTTAACGATCAGCTATGAATCAAATGATTTGGATTATTCACATATTGATGCTTAAGTTTTTCCTTTTAGTGCTGCTTCCCCTTCTTGGGGTCAAATCAAATGCAATCAAATTTAAATGTAAATTTTATTTGTCACATACACAGTCATACTGTTAGGAACCTCCACTAGAGGTCACTGTTCGTGTCTGTCTCTGTAGTTTTTGTTGGATGACTCAGTTTCCCAGAAGCCACCTCAGTCAGGTGATGAGTGCTCACCTGAACTGAGGTGGCTCGTTAAAGCTTCTATAAATATCAGTTTGTTCTGGGAAACTGGGTCGAGCATTGTTTGTCTGTTTTGTTATGTTTATTTTTGTAATTACCGTCATGTGGGCATTCCTTTTTGATTTTTTCTTTTCTGAGTTTATATTTTAGTTATATTGTTTTACCTTTGTTTTTCTAGAGGGCTCTACTATTTGTTTTCCTTATGTTCCTTGTGTCTGTGGATTCATGGAGCTGCCCTGTTCAGTGTTTAGTTAGGCTGTGTCTCCTCCTGTGTACAGGTTGTCTTCCAGTCTAGTTCTTTGTCTGTTTAGTTTTGTGTAGCCACATGAGGGTCGAGCCGCTAGCAGGGTTAGCCGCTAGTAGGCCTTGATTGCTAGTAGGGTTAGCCCCTAGTAGGGTTAGCCTCCAGTAGGCTAGCCTCTAGGGGGATTGACTGCTAGTGGTTCTGGTTGCTAGTAGGTTAGCCGCTAGTTTGGAATAGCCTCATGTGTGCTTTGCCTTTTGTGTTCAGTTCCCCACTCTTTGGTCAGTACTAACCTGGTTAGCCACTAACCCCATTAGATACTAACCTGGTTAGGTCAGCATCCAGTGCCCCCAGCATTCCATGTAGCTACTAACTCAACTAACCACTAACCCAGCCAGTCTAGTCCTGTCTCTAGTCCCGTCTTTAGCCTCCGTGTCCCTGGTCCCGTCTCTAGCCCTGTTTCTAGTCTGTGTTCTGGTTCTGTCCCATGTCTTGTCCTGTGTCTCCAGCCCTGTCTCTCCGGTCTAGCCCTGTCTCATCTCTAGTTCCCCTATGTGTCTTTAGTTAGCTTCAGCTCCATGTTTCCTCATCCCCAGTTCTCTGTCGGTTCCCTGTGTCAGCTCCTGGTTCCCTGTGTCAGCGCGCCGTTCCCTGTGTTTTTCCTGAGCCCTAGTTTTAGTTTACGTTCGTTGTTTTGATTCCTTTGTTGGTTTGTTTCAATGTTTGAGTTTGTTGTTTGTTTTCTTTGTTTTTGTCTGTGTTTAGTTTGTTAATAAAAGGACTTTCTGTTTAACAACCCCTCTGCCTTCATGCCTACCTTCATGCCCACGGCAACCATACCATCAGCCGAGTCTAGCCAGCACCACCAGGCTAGACCCTTGACACATACACAGTACGATATGCAGTGAAATACTTATGACCGCTCATGACCTTAAAATCAAGATTATCAATAAGAAATAAATTATGAAATAGAATAAGAATAAAATATATAATTAAAAAAAAAACTGTACAAAATATGATGCTCGTCCTGCCACAACCCACATTAGGATTGGCACTGTTAACACATCTCAGTGGCTGGGTATTATATACAGTCCGGGCATAGTAACAATCCTTATGATTGTGGCAGGACTTGACCCCCCCAACCCCCTGATCAGCAGCCCAGAGCCTCAACCACCTGGGTCACCGCTGCCCCACAAGCTAAGCTGCAGTACTATGGATTTATTACATTTTTTAATCTGTCTGTTGTAAATGAGATAGCGTTAGCATTTATTAACATACATATGCATATAAGTGGCAAAAAGAATTTGAAACCTTTATACATCTGACAGGAATGATTAGTTTAGTTTTACACACTACTTTAATAAAAGGTTACCTAAAAACCATAAGATAACCTATTTTTGTTGTTGTGGGTCATCAGGGCCCTCGCATCATCATCATCATCATCATCAAAAAATAAATCATAAAATTAAAGCTTTCAAAAGAATTTCAGAAAAAAAGTTCTTTCTAAAACATGAATGCAAGAATAATCTTAAAAATATATATCAATCAAACTTAAGCAAATACATTTGTTTTATTTATGACGGTTCATGAAATGAATCAGGAAGTAAATTTCCCATGTGAGGAATCTGGAAAATAAAAATTAAATAAAACTTTAAACTTCCACAAATTCCATAAATTTTTAATGATATAAAAATTCTGTAGTTTGAAGTTTCACTTACAGACAAAACAGAAGGTAAAGGGTTGCTGGGGCAGAACCGGAGCAGGACCCAGGTCCGTCCGGGCTTCAGGGTGTAATCCTGTGTGCCCTGGCTCTGAGTGTACACCCTGACACGAGCATGCAGCAGAGCGTTAATGATTGAACACACACGGAATCGAGCATATGGTGTATATGATAATCATTGCAGAAGCTGAGACGCCTGCATGCCTCGCTATAAACAGGAGAGCCAGACGACGGTGCGGGCATGAGGGCACCCTGAGACACCAACATCTCAAGATTTCATCATCAGTAAACCTGTCTGAATGAAAACCACGATGATAAAACGTCCCTTCTTTTACTTCTGTAGTATAAATGTATATATCAGATCTGCATCTACTACACACAGGTAACCACGTCAGTGGTAATGAAAAGAGACATGCTCATAAACTGGTTTCAAAAAAGACCCGAGTAGCCTTGCAACCTGACGTGACTTGGTTTTACAGAAGTTCACACACACTCATCGTGGGCACGGATAGCCATGGCAGTACTGGGATTTCAGTACTTTCTTTGAGCCGGTCTATTTCTCAGACAGAAAGGTTGTACAATGTTTAGTACAAAGTAGTTTGGAAGAGAATTTGACCACAAAGTTTAAATTATTTTAGGTTTTACACAGGGTCACAAATATACACACAGGGTCAAACATACAGTATGCATACACTCTCAGATGAGTAATTCAGTAGTTCTGAAAACCAAAATATCGAATTTAATTTGCTGATACAAAGGCCTTCTAACCTGTTGTTAGTGATGCCAGGGGGCAAACTCCAGTTCTAAAAATGAGTCCAATGCAGAAGTGCCAAAAAAGGCAATGTCTCCAAAAGCTAGTCAACACCCACAGAGTCTCATTCATTCATTAATGTTCTATACCACTTATTCTGGAGCCTTCTCCAGGAGACTTTGGACACAAAGCATGGTTCATGCTGGACATGGTGCCAATCCAGCATGAACGGATTGGAGGGGGTTTATGCAACTCATCAGTTAAAATATATATATTTTTTATAATTATCTAGATGAGACCTGCTTAGCAACATGTAGTACTGAGAGGATGGCGGGTCATTAGGATCTCAGATCCTAACATCTGACATCCTCCTAATGGTTAAACGTTTCTAAGCAGTTCTTATAAAAAATACTCCGCAGCTAATCAGCTAATCAACTAATGAACTACCTTGTCTGAAGTAATGTGGGAGAGATAGAGCATGTAAAACACTAAAATGTGCAGCGCAGGTGATCCTCCACGAGAAGGGGTTGAGAGACACTCGTGTGGGTGAAATATTTTTTAGATTAAAGAAAACCATGTTTGATGCTGAAAAAGGTGCCGTGTTAGCTCAGGAGAAACTAGCTGAACATCTGCATTACAGACAGCTCATACTATAAGACAGAATGTGACCTCACTGTCTAGATATCTAACTTCTTGATGTTTTTATATGTTTTTATACTTACATATGAAAACAATACAGTAAGTTCCCACCATATGAATGAGTTCCGTTTGTAAGTCCAACAAACATTGTCTAGGAACACGAATGATCAGTGTTGGGGGACATTACTTTTTACTGTCTTCAAAAAGTAATCCGTTACATTACAGTGTTACTTTCTGATAAAAGTAACTAGTTCGAGTTCTTTTCCATTGTAGAAAATTGTAGAAAAGCTCCTTTGTGCTTCCTCATGTATGTTGTTATAGTCAGGACCTTTATAATTATTCTACCATCATCGCTCAGTGAAGTTTGGCCCATAATCTGTTAACTACTAATACCCCTATTTCACCTACGCGGTTTCGCGCGGTGGCCGTAAGTACGGATCATCATGATTCACCGCGAGTTTCGGCGCTGTGATCAGGTTTCCATCTTTCCGTGCGTCGGTCCTCGCATAGTCAAACTGCATAGGTGAGATAGGGGTATAACAGCAAAAATAATAGAGAGGGGCAGGTTACCGGGGGGCGGGGCTTGTAGGACGACTTCCTCTCACACACACACACTAATGGAGGAATGTCTGCTGTCTGGCTCACGGATTACAAAAATTGTCTGCGTAACGGATTACATTTTTGAAAAAAGTAACTAAGTAACTGAGTAACTAAGTAATTTGAATGGCGGACCGAACGCGTTAGATTACTCGTTACATCAAAAAAGTCATCCGAGTACTCGAACAGGTTACTTAACGCCTTACACCCAACACTGTAAACGATTCATGTTAAAAGAACGAGCGGTGTCAGAGATCTTTTCACATCGCTCCATTCTCTCAATTATTTTCCATTTTGACTTCATAGTCATTCCTTGGTGATTCGTAGCAGTACTAGCTTTATTACCGCTGATTTTACACTCACTTCTGGTACTGCACTTGCAGAGGATACATGCACGTGTAGAAAATTCCATAAAAAAGGCGGGCAGATGATTGGAAACGTGATCTAACTTCAGTGATTGAACACATGTTCGTATCTTCAAAGTTTGTAACTTGAATGTTCATTTATAGGGGGCTTACTGTATTAATTAGCTACGCCAAGCTAACTCACAAGCTAAGCCTGTTAGATTCTACTGATATGATAGTTAGTTGTTTAGCTAAAATGAAACAGAAGACTTTTACAAAATTATCAATTCTGTTACAAACTTTGACAGAATATATAATACCACAAACCACAACCAGTAATATGTTCAGTGCTTCCTGCTTTCACTTTAACAGAATCTTGGCTGGTTAAAGTGAGAGTTAATTTGTAGCATCTTCTGTCAAGGAGGAAAAAAATGCTAATCAATGGAAAAATACAGAGCAGCAATTAAGGAGTGAAAAAAACAAAAAAAACAAGCACTTAATTTTAAATTATGCTGAATTAAAATTAAAAAAGTCATTACAATTTAATAGAAAATTAAGAATTTTAGGAAGATGATTCTTAATAAACTTTTTGTGTTTAGCATTAATTTATTTAGAAATGTAATATACTGTAAAGTGTTTTGGAAGAAAAAAGTGGAAAATATCTTAAAACATTGGATAAGATGAATTTAAAGTATAAGTTCAGTTAGAGGCTGTTTTATTATTATTATTATTATTATTAATAATAATAATAATAATAATAATAATAATATACTGTATATATATATATATATTTTTTTTAGAAATAAGATGAAATTATTTTACAATTTTTTTTGTAAACTAAATGTAAAATATCGAAAGCAGAATAACATGGTAAGATTAATATTTTTTCAATTAGCATGAGTAAATAATTTCATACAGCACAAGTTTATCATTATAGTCTACAGTATATTATACTAGCTACAGTAAAGTACATTTTTGATGTGTATCAGCTTTTCCAATTTTAATAAATTTTTCCTAAAAGAATAGAGCAAGCAGTTTTTTTTTTTTTTCCCTTTTGAAACACATGAAGCATGGCCAAAACACGTGAGCGCTCGCTGAGCCGCCAGTGTAGTAGTCAGTAGCTCTCACCATCATTCATATTACTTATAATCGAATTTTATTTTATTTTATTTCATTTTTTCGTTCCCTGGTGTCATTTTTTATTTCACTATCGACTCTCGAGCAGCTGCTCCGGACTGGAAACACTGGAAGCGTTTCGTTTTAATGAAAGTATTAAAATAAAATAAAGCCTTAAACTTCTTCTGGCCTGCTCTGTCTCTGTGCATTTCAAAAAACCCAAGAAACTGAAAGATCACCAATCAAACAGCGCGGCCTGGACCGGCTTTCACACAGAATAGCCAACGTGGCCTAGTTTTCCCAGCCGACTCGCCCGATTTTAAGGCCAAGAGATTTTCTCGAGCCGTCAGATTTCTTTGTGATGTGACAAAAAAGGCACGTCGCAAAGAAATCTCCACAAAGTATGCATTTTTTAGGCACCAAAAATCACGCTTTCTCTAAATTCCGATGATAAAAAAGCACGAGCCTGGTTTTGGCAGAGAGAACGGAGCAGCCCGTGAACTCACAAATTGCACTTTGCCATAATTGTGTTTCGCATAATTTATCTTGCACACGCCGTGCCAAAAGGTCTGTTCGCTTGTTTCCGGTAAAGCGCTCGCTCCCGACGAGTACGGATGCCGCGCACCGTGTCACCGGCGCTAATGAGAACATGTGGGACTGTGTGTGAAAGAGCGCGCTCCAAAAGTAGGAATGATTCGAGTTTGTGGAAGGTCACATTGCAGCGCTGTCCCACTTTACTGACACAATTAAATATTGTTAGGATGGCTGATCTAAAAAATGTGTGCACACCCCCGCCACCACACACACACACACACACACGCCCCCCAAAACACACACACACCACTGCCATCGCAATAGCTTTTTTTTTTTTTTTGCCCTCCTCTCAAATTGGATGAAATGCATTACAAAGTCATTAGGAAGGAAATGGTGCTGAATGCCTCGATAGCATCTCTCTCTCTCTCTCTCTCTAACACAGACACACACTAACTTTTTTCTACTCCCACAAATGGAAAGTTTTTTCCCCTCCCATAAATTCTTATTAAAAGCCAATAATCGTTTCTTCCTTTCTTTCTGTCTCACAGAGAAAGAGAGCAAGAGACAGAGAGAGAGAGAGAGAGAGAGAGAGAGAGAGAGAGAGGCAAGGGTTCAATTTGGAAGTAATAATGTGATAAGCGGGAAGAGACTTGGCCAAGCCGAGTGTTTCAAAGTCAGAGAAAAGTGACACGGCAAGTCCTCCTTCTTATTTTATACTTTTCCCAGTTTTCCTGCTTTAATACGGTCACAAATAAACTTACACTGAGCTGTGGGTGTGTCGCTTGGGGCATGGATTAAACTACACCAATTAATCAATTACTTCCAACATTCATTCTAACTGTAATAATAATAATAATAATAATAATAATAATAACAATAATGTGCATGAATTTCAGTCAAGGTACTGTATGAAAAATGATCAAACTAAACTCAACGTGCTTAGTTCCATTAAATGTCATTTAGCTCATGAAGCTGTTAAATTCTCAAATCTGATTGGACAGAATTTCTGTTGCTATAGTAACACCCAGGACTGACAGTATCAATGCTTTTCCCCTTGCAATTGATTCAAAGTCCTTAATGTGTTGAAATGTTTCAATTCACAAACGCTGTCAGTGCGGTGCATCTGATTGGACAACCTGAAGTCGTAGATGCACAAACAGTTCTGAGAACAGTTCTCGCATGTTAGATTAAACCAGATTTCTGATTCTAAACTGTTCTCAGAAATGGCAGAGAATGTCCGAGTTCTGGTTCGAGAATTTGTCCCATCAGATGTCCCCTAGTGACCCGTACACGCTGCTGTCATCAGGAAGTACAGGGGAATGACAAGGGCACACTTGCAACTGCTGAAAATGGAAGAAACCAACATGTGTGTGTAACAACAATATAAAGATAAATACATAAAGATAGTCAGACGGCCCGATTACCGACTCATTAACACAGACTTAAAAGTGATTAAAAGTGCACGTGTTGCTGCTTGCTTTTCTTTGCTTTTCTTATCATGCATTGAAGGAGTCTCCAGTGCCAGGTCAAAACCTTTGAACGTATACTTCTTACTTCTTAGTATAATTACACTTTGCACAATCTGCGCGCATATTTTCTATACATATGATACATGTGTAAAGTTTGCGAGTCTGTACATTATATTTGCAGTTATTTGTCTGATTGTTTGTGCATGCATCATGTAAAAACTACTGAACAGGTGCATTTGGCTGAGCTTGAGGTAACTGTACTGTATAGGCTTTGTTTCACTGTAAGACGATATGCTACTTTGAAATTTTTAATGGAAAAACCAACAGAAATCGATCTTCAGTAGTTCACCTCAAAATTCAACAAATGGTGCCGTACATTTTTAAAAATGTACTTACGAGTGTGTGATTAAATTCCACGTGAATGAAGTCGCAGCGCATCTAATATATTTATATAGTTATATTTTAATTATATTTTATTGTACCTTTAGTAAATCTGCTCATCTCAGATTTTTATCATCTGACATTTTTCTTTGTGCATTTTTTCTTTTATTGCATCTTACTATTCTGTCCTATATTTCCATTTATTTCCATTTTAGTGACTGCTTAATTAATACCTAATTAATTAATATGTATTAATTAATACATAATTAAACCTGCTATATTCTTAGAGGTATAAAACACATGCTGCTAAAGGAAAGAAAAAAAAAAATCTACTTTGGAGTACATCACACCAGGTTGATCATTTCCCTCTAACAGCACAACGTGGAGCGTTTTATTCTTTTCAAATAAATGAAGTACAATCCAATGCCATCACTTAGAGACATGCAGTCTTGCACAGTGCTTAACCAAAGAAACCAGCTACAGACACCGAAGACATCTCGGGTTAATCGAGTCCGTTTGGAATAAAAGCTCCAATTTGGCCATATTTTTTTCAGTTCCGTAATCCTTTGATGAGCTTTTTATGAAAGCGTTTAATAAATAAAAAAAGTGTGAAATATGTGGCATTGAAAGTAAAATGAAAAGGTTACAACTCTGAGGGATCGCTTCGTCCTCTATTCACGTGTAATTAATGGCCTCACGTTACCAGGGCTAATTCTTTCGCGGCTATCTCCTGAGCGAGCCTGCGCTGTGCTGAAGAACGATGCGCGGCCCTGATAAAAGCTCGCTGAATTATCTCTGAATGAGATTAGCATGGCGAGCTGCAGAGTTAATCAGCACATCGATTCAGGGGGCGTTCGGCACGCAACCCAGAGCGCTGAGAAGCTCCTCTCGTAATGTACAAACACACACACACACACACTCACAGACATATTAAAGAGAAAGAAATAGCACCCTGTGTCTGTGTGACCTTTAGGAGGTTGCTCTTAACTGATATAGATGTGTTCATGAAGTAACCTAAATGGAAAACACACTAAGCTTAATGTGCTGCTGTTTGTCACAGAGATATCGCTTAAGATGCTGCTATTAGAGTGTGGGCTTAAACACATACACACACACACACACATACATACACACGCACACACAATTGTATCACTGCACTTGAGGCAACCAAATGTTCTCATAAAGGCAGTGAAGTGATACAATGATTTTTTTGTGATGTCTTTCTCGTCATAAGTGTACATGCTTTTATACCTTTATCTTATTTAAAAGAGAAAACGAAACACACACACACACACACACACACACACACACACACACACACACACACACACACACACACACAATTATTTCTCACAGATTCCAGGCCTCCGTGACCACCAAGATGACACAGACTATGAGTAAAATGAATGTCCTTATTTATTGTCTATCACCACTTTGCTTTAGAGTGAGAGAGAGAGAGAGAGAGAGAGAGAGAGAGAGTAAACTGCATCCTGCTTACACCTACCTTGCTAAGAATAAAGAATTTCACTGTGCAGTAATGTATATTTGGCGAATAAAGGCTGAACTTTTAACCCAATTCCGGTCACTTCTGCTTTATCTCCTTAGTTGTAGCAGTTTGCTTGTTATAGGACAAAACGCTTCTGAAACAGAGTAGCATCTTTTCCATGATCACGGGTTACAGCTTTCCACATTGTTCAAGAAGTTAAAGAAATGAGAAGCTCCTCAATACATCAGTTAGGATTAAATGAATTGTTGCAGCTGAAACATATTAATCACAGCAGTAATTATCCAATCAAAGCCTCTTAAGTACTGCATTTGCTAATTTAAATCCAAAAGACGACTTTCTTTCATGCACACGCTTACAACTCGAGTGGTAAGCACAGCAGCCTAGTTTATGTCTCTTTATCGCTCACAAAACAACCGCAATGGTCCTAACCAATCTGGATTCAAAGCTGAACACCCCACAGAGACTGCCCTCCTGTCCATCACTGAGACACTCCATGCTGCTAGCTCTTAAGCACTCAGCTAAACTGTCATCAGTCCTCATCTTTCTGGACCACTTGGCAGCATTTGACAAGATTCTCTTGTCTATCTTTGCAAGCCTTGGAATCTGTGGCATGACATGGCAATGGTTTGCTTCTCACCTAGAAAATCGGTCAAATGAGGTGATATGGAGCAGATTCAGATCAGCTCAACGCAGACTCCCCACCGGTGTCCCACAAGCCTCAGTACTAAGTCCTCTTCTGTTCTCCCTTTATACCCGATCTCTTGGTGAGGTCTTATCCTCGCACTGCTTTTCATGCCATTGCTATGTAGATGACACTCAACTCATTCTCTCCTTTTCTATTAAAAAAAAAAAAACACTCAGGTTCCACCTGGATCTCATCCTGGGTGGCAGCTCATCAGCTGAAACTTTACTAAAAGTAAACCAAACTGCTGTTAATCCCAGATGATTCATCACCCTGTCAGGATCTAATGATTTCTCTGAACAACACTCAGATCACTCCTTCAGTCACCGCTCGCAACCTTCATATAGTCTGGACTGTCATCTGTCAATTTCCTCACATATTGCTAACCTTACTCATTCGTGTTGATTTCTTCTTTATAACATCAAAATAATTCACCCATTTCTCTCAATACAGGCTACTCAGGTGCTTGTTCAGTCCCTTGTTATTTCAAGACTGGACTACTGCAACTCACTCCTGGCAGGTTTGCCTCTGTGCACCATTCGTCCTCTGCAACCGATCAAGATGCAGCTGCATGACTTGTTTTCTTACTTACCTTCCTAAATTCTCCCACATCCCCCACTTCTCTGCTCCTTCCACTGGCTTCCAGAAGACTTGTTCCCATAACATATCATTTGGTAGGTTTGCAGGTGAAATTGAAGAGTTTCCAAATTCAATCTGAAATAACATTATTAAATAGTGTTATCACTCAATAATGATACATAATATTAGATAATAGAGATGGGAAAATTATTGCTTCTGCTATATATCATGATTCGTTTGTGTGGCCATTCCTGCACTCTTAAAATTTATTTTCCAATATTATATGTTTGTAATCGAGGGGGTAAAATGACACAGTTACTCTATAATCCTACAGGTGGTGCACGCTAAACTGTTTTGAAGGCAGCACTTCATCTTGTGTTACATTAAATAAGAATCTTTATGAACTAATGATACTTACAGAAGTGCAATACAAATCGAATCGGCCCCGGGGTATTGTTATAATATCGCATCGGCTGGTCCCTGGTGATTCCCTATTAGATCCCTATTAGATAAAGATGCGATTTCACACCCAACACTAGTTTGTTTGGTTGAGACAGATGGACGTGGAAATTCATCTATATTCATCTATGTTCATTTAAAAGTGGCTTGCCTGAACATGACTTCCAATTTACTTTTCAAATAATATGCTTTCAGGACTTTTAATATTACTGTGTAAAATAAATAAATGAAGCAAAATTGATAGAGAAGTTCTCTTATGGCCTCATATATAAATTAATAGACCCCAAGTGGGGTCAGGACACCTAATTGGAGATGCCTGTTGTAGCATATTTGTAATAATAATAATCATCATCATCATAATAATAATAATAATAATAATAATAATAATAATAATAATAATAATTATTATTATTATTATTATTATCATTATCCACTGTATATTTAATTTCTAGCAAAGCCTTGCAATCTTTCAGGCAGATAGTGTGGATAAAGCCTAAACCTTTACATTTTCTCTAAAACGGAGGAGCAGCAGTCATCAGCAGCTGTTTCAGTTCAGAGTTTAACTCCACTTTCTACACATTTCCATACATTTCGCTTATGCAATTTAGAATTTCCCCAAAGGACACTTAAATGACAAGAGCAGCAGGTGTGATTAGTTTGAATAAAGATAACGAAAGCTCACCTTCTTACAGGAATCGCTCAGACTCTCAGCCTCGTCAATTCGTCTCCTTGTCTACGTCCCATCAATCAGCACAATCTGTTACCTCCACAGAAATAAATCATCTCACTGGAGCTGCTCCAAATCCTTTATCTTATTAGGAATAAACATGAAAGTATCCAGAGCTCAAAGTGCAGTTTCTTTCTTTAACACCCACGTATTCTCCTGCAAGCTGCATGCAATACAAACCAGATTCATCATGGGAAAGACAAGACTATAAACAGATTTACTGAAGCCATGAAATCCGGTTAAACAACCTGACAACGAGTCCACTATCCAGCAGTGATTTTAGAACACCAAACCGATTCGCTCCTCTTATTTTCTTAGTTTATTTTTTGCTTTATTTATTTTTGGTGGCAGGGTGGCGAATGGTTGGGGATTGACAATCATTTATTTTCATTGTTTGTTTGTTTGTTTGTTTGTTTATTATTATTATTATTATTATTATTATTATTATTATTATTATTTAAAGAAAAGCTTGTGGCAGTTTGAATGCATGGACCACCAAGTGGGTTTCAGTTAAAATATCAGTTCAGTTGACTTTGCTCCATTGTTCTTCGCAAACTGGAGCCTTTTTTCCTAATGAGTTTCACTAACAAGTGGTTTTCTTATGGGGACACAGGCATTTAGGCCCAATCCGGTGAGTTCTCAGCACACTGCGTGTGTATGGACATGCCCTCACTTTCACAATTAAAAATAGTTCTGATTTCTACTGACAGTTTTTTTGCCATATATCTTTACTCAGCGTTTAAATGACGTCCATTCATGATTTTTTTTTTCTTACCCCAATTCTTCCACAAAGTTTCAGGACAGCTCCTACATGATTTTAAAACTATGTTGGACAGTTCTTAAACCAATTCCAGTAACGTCAATTATCCCTAATTGATGAAAAGCAATCATTTTAACCCTTTTAAAGTGGTGACTTAAACATTAGCTGGGCAAGTGCGTAAGTGTAAATCAATAAATAATTACTTTTAGGCATTGGATTAGGTCAGTGCTGGATTCTTTAGACAAGCAACTCAAGATCTATGTGAAGAATTAACAAATTTACCAAACTTGTACATTTCATTTGCGGTTCACATACACAATGATGTTTTGCCCTCATAGGCCACCATTATGATGTTATAGCTCTGTCTTAATTTGGAGGCTTGCATCCATTGAAGGAATCATCCATCATTGTAGGCTTGTGGCATTCTGTGACTGCATAGACTGCATGGCCTGACTGAAATGAGATGGTCCATGGAGGATTTCTTATTGGCGTCACCAACTGTTTCTGTGCTTATCATCATGTCATGAAGTTCTGCTCCTGTCACCTACAGTAGCAACCTTCACAACTGTAAAAAAAAATCTGGGGGGATACGTGATTAATTTTTTTGCAAACCTGTCTCTCAAGAAGCAGATTTTATGTAAGACTCCTTAGTTTTTAATATTTATTACTTAGTCTATTTTAATATGTAATAATATTATTAGTTCTTTAATTTGAAGCACTTACATTTGAAGGTGTACTCCACTGAATCCTCCTTGTCAGAGGAATGAAGGCCACATTTGAAGGATCCTTTCAAGTGGAACAGTCTTAGTTATTACAACGTGATTTAATACTAACTTCTAATGGTTTCTAATTGTTCAAATGGTTAATGAGCGGGGGTAGTGATCGTGAAGTTGGAGGATTAAGGCCCAGCACTACAGAGCTGCCAATGTTTGGCCCTTGATCATATTTGTGCTAGGGGTGCTGTATCCCGTTTAACCCTGTGCTTTATCCAGGGGAGCTTTCTAACCCAAGTATGCGAAAAAAAATTATTCATGACAAATAATGAATTCTTCTTCTTATTATATTATAAATGCAGCCTTTGAAGGATGTGGCACCTAAATTGAGACACAGCTTATAACCTTGGCATCAATGTTGGATTTAGTTTTCTCCTAAACTTTAAAGTGATCCATTTTAGACTACACTTGCATCATGAAGCCACCCATGGGGCATCCATAGTCACAGCGGCACCTCATACTTCAACAACTGATAGCAAAAGCAAGAAATGTTTTGTTGAGACGACAGTGCTTGTTTGAGCTGTTGAACAGCTAACACAAAAATAAAATATAATGGTAATCACCAATGGCCTCCACTGTGCCTAGTTGGACAACAGAGGTTCCTAGATAGTTGGATGGAACAATTAATAAGACATGCTAATCCCACAAATGACATAAATGGCTTTATTAGTGTTAGGAACAGGGATTTCTGTCTGTTCTTTTCAAAAAAACAAACAAAGAAAAAAAATACATATAGTTTTTTTTAAATGATCGGGGCCAAGCACCTGCGCCATCGCTGCATGGGTGCACCAGAAAGTCAAAAGATTACAAAACCTTTTGTAGGGTTGTAAAAAAAATCTAGAAGAACAGTTGAGGCCTTTTCCGTGACAACAGCAACGCTATAAGAGCATCATCAGTATCAGAGCTATGATGTCATAGTGCTGATGTCATAGGGCTTGTGCCCCTAACAAAAACATGGTGCTTTTTGTGTGAAAAATAAAGGATTACAGATTTACAAATGACATCTGATAAGTAAGATTTAATAGAATGTCCGCACCCATAGAGGAGCATCTGGCTAATTATTTCTTACTTGCAAAGCTTTCGTTGTAATTCCATCCCAAAGTCGAACTATTATTAATATCGCATTACAGTTCCAGCCATGCAGTGCGTCCTGACATCATGTGACATTTATACAAATATAAACTTGACCTGTTGGACCGAGTCATAGCACTCGAGTCATGCAAATTAAAGGAGACATGCGTTGGATGACTTCCAGTAGCACACTCGCCGTCTAAAACGATCAGCTTTCCAGTGGACACATTGTGGTGAGGTGTAAATACAGAGCTTGTCCACAACATGAAACTTTAAGAAAAAAAAAAAAATTCTATTTCCTCTTTAAAAACATTCAATGATTTAATTAGAGTCTGTTGTTGTAAGTGCAAAACCTTTCTCTGAGCATTTTACGGCGTCCTGAAAACACCCCGACTTTGAATCATCGGCTCAGCGCAGAAGGCCATGCGTTTTTCTTTTTTTTCTTTTTAGAAATGCTCAGTACGTGATCTTGTTACAAAACAACCACTTTAAAAAAATCTTGTAGAATAAATAAATAACATGTTACTTACAGTTCTATTAATACAGACAATTTCGCCACAGTAAAACATTTAAACACTGAAAACATTTTAAAGAAGGCTGTACAGTAGGTCCATGAATGACGATCCCAGCCGAGGAGGCTAGGAGCCCACTGCAGTCATTCACATTAACATTCAGCGAGGGGAAACGCCTGATCCTTGAAAAAATCAACATATAATTTGTTATGGAAGAGAGGCATCTGTCTGTGTGAACTGTACACACAATCATTCACCGACACCACTTGCACGTTACAACCCCCGTACAGTCCTGACCTCGTTCCGAGCCATTTCTACATGTTTGGGCCATTAAAGGAGTTCCTGGGAGGCCAGCGTTTCAGACATGAAACAGGCAGGCAGATCATGGGTCTGGTCTACTGAGAAAACTTTCTACACTGATGGTGTCCATGCACTAGTGAAACACTGGGATACGTGCATTAGTGTAGCAGGGGATTATATAGGGGCATAAAGGGATTATATAGAGACATAAAGGGAGTTTTTACTCTCAAGAGTGTGTTCTCTTATTCTGCACAATAAAAAGTCCTGGTTTGACCTGATACCCTTTTGTATAACAAATAAATATTTTGCTAACCTACAGTAAGAACATCAAGTCTTGCGTCCATGCTGTAGGATTCTCATCAAAGACATTTGCACTTATACTGTACCAGATGGATGAGTTTCTGATTTGAAATTTCCTTGCTGGTTGTCCAGGTTTCAGGAGTTCTAAGTGGAGTGCATACTGAAGTGTTAAAACAGCTTAAAAATTTAAATGCTTCCATTTAGTTGTGTGTGTGTGTGTGTGCCTGTGTGCATACACGTTCTCAGCTTCTGACCTCTTTAGTCCGATAGACTTTCTGATTTTTCCTCTAAGGACAGAAGGTCAGTCGGTCATGTTTCATTATGCAACCAAGTGAAAAATCTTTTCTAGTGGCACATTTCTGAGCCATATGTGTCTATGTGTGTGTATGGGTGTGTATATATTTGTGTATGTCAGTGGAAACACTTTTTGAATGAAAGGGTCACTGTAATAGGCTTGATCTTTGTTCCCTCCCAAAGAGACCAATGAGCAGTTGGTTGGTTTACATAAATAAATAGTCACGAGTGATTCAAAATAGTCATGCAAGTGCGCATATTTTTTATTCATTTATTTATTGTTTGTTTATTTATTTACATTTTTTGTTGTTGATTTTGTTTAAATATATTTCACATTGTCAACAAACAAAAGCAATTCTAAGTATCCTGTTATTTCTAGCATAAAATTGTACCTCGGCATACGAAGCTTTTTCGGCATAGAACGCTGGCTAAAATGAGCGTACATCTGGGAGCTGTTCAGAACTTGTTTGCATCAGTGGAAAGCAGCAAAGCGAGTTTATATATGGATCCCAAGAATGTTGGGACTGCAAGGACTGTAGCAGGAAGAATAGGAGAATAGGAAGAATTGCCACTTTTGACAACACCAGGTATAAATGAGTTTGATTTATATAAAAAAGCTGGAATCATAAATTAAAGTTAAGTGAGGTTTAATGCCTATTTATTTCATATTTTACTCCATGTGCATGTCTTTTATAAATGTTTTGATTGTTTTTATATCCAAAAATATAATTATAGTGTTGGAAATTGGTAATATTGATAATATTTTTGGGTAGCTAGAACGAATTTTCTGCATTTCCATTATTTCCTATGGGAGAATGCAGTACAAAATTCCACCTTAAAAGCTCACCTTGAACAGCTTAAATTCGTATGCGAGATACCACTGTACACCATTTGAACCTCTAGCTACTGCAGTGCCTTGTGGGATACTTCAGTGTGGTACAGAGTGAACAGGGTGTATACCCTTCCTGTCACAAATCATTTTGACTACAAATAAGATAGATAGCCATCAAGTTATGTACAGTACAATCCAACTTGTGTGACTTATGTGAAGTTCACATATAGGACAGGACGTTAAACTCAGAATGGATGAAATGTCGAGAAACCTGCACTGTACTAATTTAGGACATCAGAGAAAGCTATAGACAGAAAATTACGACATACTGTATGTTGAATATGATGGTTGTGCTATAATGAGAAGTGTTGTCTTATTCATTTTAAAATACCTGTTGTCATTGAGTCTAGAGACACAGTATAAGCAATTACCTCGTCTTTTATCAGATGTCTTTCTCCTCGGAAAATAAAGATTAGGACGTATACAACTTTTTTGTTAGTGTTCAGATTCACAAACTCGGGACTGCTGTTTAGTTTTAGCCTGGGTAAGCGGCTTTTTTTTTTTTTTACTGGCCTGTAAAGTAACCTAGCAACAAACATCTGACGCTACCATGCCTCTCAATTCAATTCAATTTTATTTCTATAGTGCTTTTAACAGTGGTTATTGTCACAAAGCAGCTTCACAAAAATTCTAAATTGTTATATATAATATAATATAATATAATATAATATAATATAATATAATATAATACACAAAATGTATAATTTGAAATTTTATATTAAATATATTTGTATATGTAACATCTGTACCACCGCAGCACGGGGAAATAAGATCTAGCTCACCGGATTACTGAGTTGACCCTTTGTCCCCACCTAGTGTGTCTACGTGTGTACTGTCTACACTTTAACACTAATGAAGAGCACCTGTGTACCCCCCCGTGTGTCTACCTATATATTCCGGTCGAACCCGTAGCACTTTGTCTGTCCACTGTTGTGCACATTACGTTTTGTGTGTCTAAGAGTGATGTCACTAATAAGTATTTTGTCTCCCGATTTCCCCCAGGACTGAGCGGTGTCTGCAGGTGTGGCGTTATTAGATGAAGCGAGGAGTCATAACTCCGGACCTGGTTTGTTGGCCTATGAGCCTGTTTTGTTTTTGTTGTCTTTTCTTTTGTTCCCGCCTGCAGACCCCCGCTGGGGAGAAAACCGTGCATCTTTTTTGTTTTCTCTTTTGGTTTTTTGGCGTTTTTCACCTGCTAAGAAAAAGAATAAATCTTAAAAAGAATGGAACCTGCATCTGCGTCTGATTTACAAGAGATAGACATGACAGATGTACAGACCCTCCAGGATGCAGCAGGAACCCCCCTGCCCGAGGACGAAGTCCCCACGTTAGATCACATCAGGGGACAGCAGCACGAGATCGACAGCCTGGCTCGAGCGGTCAACGACCTAGCGCACAGCGTGGAACAACTCATGAAGGCACGATCTCCAACCTCCTCCTCCTCCTCTGGGCCGCGCCCCACACCCTCACCACCACGCCCCACCCCTCCGGAACGGTACGCCGGGAACCCAGAGGGGTGCAAGCGTTTCCTCCTAGCCTGTGAGCTATGTTTGGCGGAGTTCCCGGACATGACGGACCTCCAAAAGATCAGTTTTTTAACACAACAGCTCACAGGCTCCGCTATGGATTGGGCGACAGCCGTGTGGAGCGCCGGCGGGATGGCGGCTTACAGCTATCGGCAGTTTCTCGCGGACTTCCGCACCGTCTTTGACCATCCGGATCACGGAAAATCGGGGGAGCAACAGCTGCTGAGGTTGCGGCAAGGTAACGCGACCGTAGCAGATTATGCCATCAAGTTTCGGGTACTGGCGGCGGAGAGTGGCTGGTGTGATCGGAGCCTGTTAGCCAGATTTCGAGACGGATTACAACCAGAAGTGCAACTCGAGCTCGCCTGCAGGGACACCGGGATGTCCCTGGACGAGTGTATCGGACTGGCGATCAGGCTGGATCAGCACCTCCGCAGCCGGAAACAACATCTCCCCCCGAAAGCCACTGGAAAGCGGCCGGATTACGGCCGCCGCCCCCCCAACCTCAGCATCCCCCCGACGGAACAGCGAGAAACCCCGCTAGGTGAACCCATGGACCTAGGCACCTCCCGCCTGACAGCCCAGGAGAGGCAGAGGAGAATTTCCACGGGACTTTGCCTGTACTGTGGGGGGGAAGGACACAGACTACCCACTTGTCCGTTACTCAAAGTAACGCACCTCACTCCACCTCGCACTCACCACACTTTTTGTTTGAAAGCACATTTGTCTTATAATAATCACTCTTTATTTATTTTTCCCCTTATAGATTCCGGGTCGGCTGGAAACTTTATTTCCTCATCCCTTCTTTCCTCGCTGCATGCTCCACTGTCGAAGCTACCATGCCCTATGGCGATCAAAGCTCTAGATGGTCAAAATCTTAAACAATCGGCTGTTAAACAAATATCTACGTCACTTCGGCTAACTTTTCCCGGTCATACTGAGGAACTAAAAATTTTTGTGCTCCCTCGGTCTGATCATTCCGTCGTGCTGGGCTTACCTTGGCTCAGCCGCCACAATCCCCATTTCGATTGGGCGAACTCTCGCATATTATCCTGGGCACCTAGATGCGCGAAAACATGTACACCGCCGACATTGACGGTCCAAACGACTTCTATTGAGAGCCCGCACGCCTTAGTCTCTATTAAAGTGCCATCAGAGTACGAACGATTTAAAGACGTGTTTAGTATTAGGGCAGCAGCACGACTTCCCCCTCACCGACCGTGGGACTGCGCGATAGAGATTTTGCCGGGGAAAACACCGCCGAGCTCGCGCATTTACCCATTGTCCGTGGAGGAATCCCGGGCTATGGAGGAATACGTGAGCGAAGCTCTCCGGCAGGGTCTTATCAGCAGGTCCACGTCCCCCGCCTCGGCAGGTTTTTTCTTTATAGATAAGAAAGGGGGGGGCTTACGCCCCTGTATTGATTACCGTGGTCTCAATGCAGTGACAGTAAAATATAAGCACCCTCTACCACTGGTGCCGGCCGCTATCGACCAACTCCGAGGAGCCTCCATCTTTACCAAACTCGACCTCCGCAGCGCTTATAATCTCGTTCGTGTGCGAAGAGGCGATGAATGGAAGACTGCGTTTAGCACAACATCGGGTCATTACCAACACAACGTGATGGCTTATGGACTGGTAAACGCACCTGCGGTGTTTCAGGGGTTCATGAACGACGTATTTCGGGATATGTTAAACCGGTTTGTTATAGTTTACTTAGATGATATCTTAGTATACTCCCGGTCATATTCTGAACATGTCCAACATGTAACCGCCGTCCTTCACCGACTACGCAAACACGGGCTCTATGCGAAGGCAGAGAAATGCGAGTTCCACAAGAAGGAGATGGCATTCCTCGGCTATCGCATAGGGCCACTGGGGGTTGAGATGGAGACGACCAAGGTCGCGGCGGTGCAACAATGGCCGGAACCAAAGTCCGTGAAGGCGCTACAAAGTTTCCTAGGGTTCGCAAATTTTTACAGACGGTTTATTCGAGGTTTCAGTATAATGGCAGCGCCGCTTACTAGTCTACTAAAAGGGAAACCGAAACGCCTTCGCGAGTTTCCCCCGGAAGCGCGCAGGGCGTTTCAACGTCTCAAAGGGGCGTTCACCACCGCCCCCATTTTAAGATTACCAGATCCGATGAAGCCTTTTTTAGTGGAGGTGGATGCATCGGAAGTGGGAATAGGAGCGGTGCTGTCACAACGTCAGGGCGACCCTGAGAAACTCCACCCCTGCGCTTTCTTTTCTCGTAAATTAACACCTGCCGAGCGCAACTATGATATCGGTAACTGAGAACTGCTAGCAGTTAAAGCGGCGTTAGAGGAGTGGCGGCACTGGTTGGAGGGAGCTGAACATCCATTTGTAGTGCTCACCGATCACCGCAACCTAGAATACATCCAACACGCAAAACGATTAAACCCTCGCCAAGCCCGCTGGGCACTGTTCTTTACACGCTTCTGCTTCCATATTACATATCGCCCCGGATCAAAAAACAAAAAAGCAGACGCGTTGTCGCGTTATTATTCGATCCCTGAACGCACTACAGAACCGGAACCCATTCTGCCCTCGTCTCTCGTGGTGGCTCCGATCATGTGGGACCTTGACTCGGAGATAGCACAAGCGGCGCGGTCACATCCCACGCCGCGACAATGCCCTCCGGGGAGGACCTTCGTGCCGGAACCGTTACGAGAACGAATAACAATACAAGCACACACTAGTGTTGCATCCGGACATCCCGGGGTCATTCGGACATTCCAGCTTCTGGAACCAAAGTTCTGGTGGCCGGAAATGTGGAAGACGGTCAGAACAGTTGTTTTATCTTGCGCGATCTGTGCGGCGATGAAAAGTCCTCGCCACCTGCCAGTTGGGAAATTAATGCCCTTAGCAACGCCGAACAGACCGTGGTCCCACCTTTCTGTGGATTTTGTCACGGATCTGCCCGTTTCAAAGGGGTACACGACTATTCTAGTTGCAGTAGATCGCTTCTCTAAGGGATGCAAATTCATCCCATTCAGCTCCCTTCCGTCAGCCTTCCAAGTGGCAGAAACCCTTTTTTCCACAGTGTTTCGTTGCTACGGCATACCCGAAGATATTGTGTCAGATCGTGGTCCCCAATTTATCGCCCGAGTCTGGAAAGCTTTCTTTCAGAAGTTGGGGACCACTGTTAGCCTAACGTCGGGCTATCATCCCGAGTCGAATGGTCAGGCAGAGCGGACTGTCCAAGAACTCGTGAAATATCTTCGAGCATATTGTAGCAGCCGACAACACGACTGGGCAGAATGCTTAATTTGGGCGGAATACGCGCAAAACTCGCTACGTCACTCCGCAACCGGCCTAACGCCGTTTCAATGTGTGCTTGGGCATCAACCTCCGCTATGTCCCTGGGACACCACACCCACCGAGGTACCCATGGTGGATGAATGGTTCAAAAGAGCGGAAAAAGTTTGGGAGAACGCGCACACAAAAATTTCACAAGCAGTTCACCGTTTTAAAAGGTATGCCGATAGACGGCGACGGGAAAGTCCTCCGCTCCAGGTAGGTGATAGGGTATGGCTCTCTACAAGGGATCTTCACCTTAATCTTCCCTGTCGGAAACTCACCCCTAGATATATAGGTCCCTTCCCCATTCTATCTCAAGTAAATCCAGTCTCCTTTAAATTACAGCTTCCCTCCCATATACGCATTCACCCTGTTTTCCATGTTTCTCTTCTCAGACCAGTGATCCGGGGGCCGCTGGACGAAGGTGTAGCGGAACCAGCAACCCCCGGGGCTGTGGAAATTGAGGGCGCCCCCGCGTTCCGAGTCAAACAACTTCTAGACTCCCGGAGGAGAGGGGGTTCCCTCCAATATCTAGTGGATTGGGAAGGGTACGGCCCGGAGGAGCGGAGCTGGGTTCCGGCCCGAGACATTCTACACCAGGAACTCATTTCAGATTTCCACCAAACACGGCCGGATCGCCCAGCACCGCGACGTCCGGGTCGCCCCCACCGCCGGCAACCCCATCAGGTCGGCGGTCCCCGACTCCCTCCGGTGACGCGGAGAGAGCGCTCGCACCCCCCTCGGGAAGCCGGTCCTGGGGGGGGGGGGGGTACTGTAACATCTGTACCACCGCAGCACGGGGAAATAAGATCTAGCTCACCGGATTACTGAGTTGACCCTTTGTCCCCACCTAGTGTGTCTACGTGTGTACTGTCTACACTTTAACACTAATGAAGAGCACCTGTGTACCCCCCCGTGTGTCTACCTATATATTCCGGTCGAACCCGTAGCACTTTGTCTGTCCACTGTTGTGCACATTACGTTTTGTGTGTCTAAGAGTGATGTCACTAATAAGTATTTTGTCTCCCGATTTCCCGCAGGACTGAGCGGTGTCTGCAGGTGTGGCGTTATTAGATGAAGCGAGGAGTCATAACTCCGGACCTGGTTTGTTGGCCTATGAGCCTGTTTTGTTTTTGTTGTCTTTTCTTTTGTTCCCGCCTGCAGACCCCCGCTGGGGAGAAAACCGTGCATCTTTTTTGTTTTCTCTTTTGGTTTTTTGGCGTTTTTCACCTGCTAAGAAAAAGAATAAATCTTAAAAAGAATGGAACCTGCATCTGCGTCTGATTTACAAGAGATAGACATGACAGTATATTTTATACAAAAGTTTACATTATGGTTGTTTAATTAATGTAAGTTAAACACTGTTAAAGGTGTTATACAAACTGTTTGTATTTTTGTGTGTGTGTGTGTGTTTAAGTAGCGTTGTTTCATGTATCGTAGATTAGTCAAATAAATTCTTGTTTCTTTATAAAGAACTGTTATCTTGATCATGTATTTTAAAGTCTAAACATTTGCCCAGATCTTACATTACCTTGCTCGTAATCGATAAATACCAGACTTTGTATTATCCTCATTGGCCGCGGGATAAACAGGATTGGTAAGATATTTTGGTCAATTGTGCTGTACGGTGGACGGATAGTATAATAAGTGGATGCTATAAATTGTAAATATTTTTATCAAATTAACCCGATTCGTTAAAGATTCGATTCACCTCTGACCCAGAGCTGAAACTCCACATAATAATGGTGGAGAATGCGGGCATCTTTGTCTACATTATGAAACCCTACAATGACATAGTGTCCTAAATGAATGAAAAACAAACAAACAACAAACAAACAAAACGCAATCTTCTGGAAATCACAGTCTGAGGAATAAAACACTCCTGCGTGTGGTGTGGTGAAAATAATCAACTGGTTGTAACTGTAACTTGGCTTCATAACAATACACACACACACACACACACACACACACACACACACACACACACACACACACACACACACATACAGTACAAACAAATTTCTCAGCGCTTTGCTGTCCGACAGAGATGTATTATGAAACAAACACTTTTAATTCCCGTTTACTATAAGGTATGAAAGACAAACATTGAGAATGAAACCACACACACACACACACACACACACACACACACACACACACACACACACAGGGGTGTACAGTCACCTATGTCGACTTCAGTAATTAATCTGATATTTGCCTGTTCTTATGAATGTGGTTTTAGCTGGGTAATGAAAGGTCAGACCAGCACACAAGATGAGATATCAGTCCTCTGAGACTGTATTCTCTCTCTCTCTCTCTCTCTCTCTCTCTCTCTCTCTCTCACAATCTCTTTCTTGCGCTCACTCTCACTCTCACAAGCTCTCTATACGGCATCAGTATCTAATCATTATGTACATGTATGTTTGCATATAACCATCGTTCAACATTACACAATGAGAAATCATCTTTTTCTTTGGAAGCATATAAAATATGAACTGCATGAGTTTGTGTGTGTGTGTGTGTGTGTGTGTGTGTGTTTATCCTACCCCCTGCCAGGAGTCTGCCTGCGGATGTTCTGTTCCTGTCATTCATTCACACCTGGTGTTGTCGGCACAGATGTGTGTGTGTGTGTGTGTTTGTTTGTGAGGTTGCTCTCCTAAACAGTGTTTATTAGCAAAATGGAAACACGCGTATGAAACATGAAGGTTTTTTTTTTTTTTTTTTTTACATCAGTATTGTCAGTCAAAATGAAGAGTGATGAGGAATCATGATTAAAGGAATAATCTAGTGTGTGTGTGTGTGTGTGTGTGTGTGTGTGAATGTATGCATATAATAAAGCTTTGGTGAAACATCAGTGACCAGAAAATAAGAAAAACTCTAGAAACTTTGGTAAGTGATTTATTAATAAATTTTCACCTATGCCCTGCTGAGGTCAGAGGCCAGAGTCAGCCATGATATGACACTCCTGGAGCAGGCAGGGCTAAGGACCTTGCTTAAGGGCCAAACAGTTGCGACTTGGACCCGACCTTATGAAAAGTAACCCAGAGCCTAAATTATTGAGACACCGCTACACCTTATCATAGACAGGGTGAGGGTGAATGCAGAGGTAAGTACTCTTATTGTCCATGTGTCTCATGAAGCAGTGCTCAGTTTGTCCAGGCTCAGTCTGGTGAAGCAGTGCTTAGATTATCCAGGATGTGTCCAGTTGTAAAGTGCTCAGATTGTCGGAAGTGTGTCCATTGGAGCATTGCTTAAATGGTCCAGTATCTATCCAGTGGAACAGTGTTCTGACTGACCAGAATGTATCCAGGAGAGTGGTGATCAGATTGTCAAGGGTGTGTCCAGTAGAGTAGGGCGCAGATTGTCAAGGATGAATCCAGTGAAACATTGCTCAATGCTTAGTATTTAGAACTATGAAATGGACTAATGCCATGATGTATTCAGTGAAGCAGTACTTAGATTGTCCAGGATGCATCCAGTGGAGCAGTGCTCAAGCCAGGGTAAGTATAGTGGTGCATCGGGAGCCAGGATCCTTAATAACAAAATGCCTGCATGTTATCTGAGTTTCAGTGTCTGATGTCTTGTTATTTGCAAAATTGCTTAATGTGGACCAAAATTGCAATAACCTACTCATTATTTTTGGAGATAAGAGGAAACAATAAAATGTGGAGAGAACCAATATAGAGGTGGCCGGAACTCCATGTGGACACCCACACAGACTGTACTCCAAGCTGATCATCCAACCAGGAGCGCTGGAGCTCTAGCAGCTTAAGCACCATGACACCAACATGACATCGGTCTCTGCTTTTCTCCCAGTGTATATTTGAAAAGCACATTTCAAATGATAACATTAACTCAGTGTTAAAAGGGGGCGCTTCTGTATGACGCCATCAAGTATGTTGTTAAGTGTGGGAGCCCCAATGCAGGACTTCGAGGGAAGCGTTGGGAAGTGAGGTGTTTATTTTGGCCAAGGATGATTGACCAGCACAAGGTAAGGGTAGACACCGCTCTTATTAACTTTCCTCTGTTCAGAATGGGGTATGTGTTACTATGAAGAGAGGTGCGCTTATGTCTGTGCGTGCCACCTCACCTCTGCTTGTTTTCCCGTCTTTTCAGGTCTCTCTTTTCTTTTCAATTTACTTTTCTCAGGATTTTGAAAATAGCATACATGAAGAGAAAACTCTACACAGATATTAATCTGAGGTCTGGATCAACCCAGGAACCTTGATGTGATGGTCAAAACACAGTCAGTACCTGAGTTTATGGGCTTAATGGAGTTAACTAGAAAAATCCTGGTTATCAAAACTCACGGAATGTTATGGGTTGAGAGTTTTGGCATAAAATACAAAAAAAATTAAAAAAAATAATTCAGCAGGCCAAAAGGTGAAGAACTGAAAGATTGTAGTTTTTTTTTTTTTTTTTTTTTGCGTAGAGGGTTTTTGCAAACAAACAGGGTTTGTACTGTACACTTATGTAACCAGGAAATAAAATCAGGAAGCATTTCACAAAGTGGCTTCAACTGAATAACTTGGTAAACTAGTTTAATGTGCAATAAAAATAGATATACAGACACTGAAGATATTGTTTTATTCGCTATGTTCTCATCAGTATGCAGAACATATTACAAATATAGAAAAAAAGATGCACTGTTTGTCTTACGGACTTGTTTTTTATAAAATAGCAATGACGTTTCAGATTTGAAAACAGTTCTTTTCCAAACGCTTCAGAAGCAAATAAGCCTTAGTGTAAATCAATTCTTCTTTAGTAAATGCTTTATCTTGGTGAGGCTGGGATATCCTGGGAAATGTGGACATGAAGCTGGAATACACATTAAATATACAATTGCCATTTTGTTGCAAATCAATGCTTACTCACTTACTCATTGTCTATATCGCTGGTCCTATTCAGGGTATGTTCCTGTTGACGGGGGGTCTGGGACCTATCCTGGGGGACGTGGTTGGGTGTGGTGCCAATCCATGGCAGAGCATACAAGGAGAGATGTGCAAGTTTTTGCACTTCAGGATGAAACCAGAATACATGGAGGAAACCCACCAAGCACAGGGAGAACATCTAAAGCCCCCACACGCAGTAATCTAACCCTCAACCCTGGAGGCCACAGTGCTAACTAGAAAATCAACACATGCCAGTAAATCAAGACAAAAAAAAAAAAAGAAATAAAAAACACATAGTGAATTAAATGCTAGAACGGGCTGACTACTTCTTCTTATACACAAGACCAAGTGTGATTTTCAGTTACTGTTTCTACT
Source organism: Clarias fuscus (assembly GCA_030347435.1). Taxonomy (NCBI): domain Eukaryota; kingdom Metazoa; phylum Chordata; class Actinopteri; order Siluriformes; family Clariidae; genus Clarias; species Clarias fuscus. Next base: position 2,563,563 of record CM059214.1, read on the forward strand.
GTATATTATAAATATATATTTCTTTACATGCTAACAAATCTTCACTTTAATATTTGTCTTTAGAAAGTTTATTTCTATTCAGGTTTTACTTGAATTCTACAAACTGAGAAGCAATCTTATTGGTCAAGCCTGGCATTCTATAGTCCCACCAACCACCAGTTCCACCTCTCGCAACTTCGTTTCTACTTGTTTGTCCGGCTCGATCCTGTATTTATTTCCCCTTGATTGATTTCAGACAGTGACCTTGCCCTTTGGAAAAAAAAAGCACCAAATAAATCAAATAAGTCTTTTTTTTTTTTTGTTGCATTTCTTTTGCATTTGTCCTTCGTCCATGTTATAAGACCACTTTACCAACAGAATACACACTCAGACACACTCAGTTTCCTCTCTTTTCACACACCCACACACTCGCCATCTCATCTTCAGCCTCTCTCTTATGGATGGCTTTTATTATTGCTGGATTGTGCTTATCTTTTCATCTATATGCTGTACATTTCAGAAATGATATAGATTTCCAAAGAGTAAAGTGTGGGCTTGCATTAAAGTTTAAATGTGCTTCAAGTTTAAGTGCAACTCCCTACATCTTACGCACAAATTTCTCTGTTTGGACAGTATTTTTTTTTTCAGCTTGTCATTGAACCAGTTGTTACATTATGCTGTATATATAATTAGTTTTTTTTACTAATATTTTTCACTTTTCTTAAGAATTTGCCATTGTCTGCTTTTTTTTTTCAATTTTCTTTTCAATTTTTTTGAAAAGAAAAACTACAGTACTTTGTTCTCATTCTTTCGGCCTCCTTGTGCTTGAGCAAAACACTATTAACTATCTATTAACTGAAGATATTCAGCATTTTGGGTATGCACTAGTCCTTTATCATTATCAGTGCTAATATTGTAAACTCTTACTAGAATTGAAAGATGAGATTTAGCATCATTTTTTTTTTCATTTAGAATTGGCATATCATAACTTACACCTACTACTGTAAAAAAAAAAAGTAGGCAAGCTTACATAATTAACACATTTTTATAAAGTACATTACTAAGAAATGGACTAATGCCATGATAGCATATGCCACACGTTCATTTCTGCTCCTGTTAACACCTTTAATGAAAAACGTTCAATGTACCTTTGTTACAACAAAGGAAACTTTATGAACAATTAGAATAGGAGTTATTTATATGCTTTTCAGCAATATTTCAAATAATTGCAACAAAAGCAGAGTGAATTTACTATTATGATCTCTGCTGCAAGCTGTGGAAGCTATTAATATTAACATATGGATACAATGCTTATTTTAAAAACATACAGTACAGATTGTAAGTGTGACTCTGCGATTGCACACCTGCAGCTTACAGTTACAATTTTGATTCATTTTAGGTGGGGCTAAAATCTAAATAAATAAATAAATAAAGGTCTACACACTGTAAGTGTCATGATATCCATTCAGTCAATTCAGTTTTAATAAATTAAGCACTGTGGCCTTGCACCTCCAGGGTCTAATGTTTTTGCCGTGTTTGGTTAGTTTCCTCCAGGTACTCTCGTTGGCTCCCACAGTCCAAAGACATGTAGATTAGGTTAAATTATCTTCCTAAACTACCTGTAGTGTGTGACTGTGTATGTGTGTGTGGATGCCCCAGGAATGGATTGGCACCCCGGTCAGTTAGTGCCCCGCCTTGTGCCTTCAGATCCTGGATTCTATTGCCATCCTGTACAGGATAAGCCATAGCCACATCTCGGTCAAAACTCATTTACGAATTACACTCATTGGTTGCTCATTACTTCCAGTTTCCTGTTTATTGTTCACATTGTTCTATATGATTATGAGGAGTACTCCAGACAGACTCAGGCACTTTCAAAAACTCTACTGTACAAACTGTGTCATACATTTGAATGTGTCAAAGCATGCCAAACCAGCAAGCATTTATAACCCTAACCCTATGTTGGCTATTCATACTCAGACATACGGCACATTTTGAATAACACTGTACATCTGTGAAGGGCAATCCTTGACAAGGTGGTTCGGAGGCCTCTGCAGTTGTCCCTGTGAACATTCAGGGAGTGGAACACCTGGTCCTTGAAAATTGTCCTATAACTTGCTTTGGAAGAGATGCATCTGTCTGTGTGAACTGTATCACACAATCATTCAACAGCACTACTTGGACATTACAGGAACTCAGCTGGGAGTTATCGCCACATCTCCCATACAGTCCTGATCTCGCTCCAAGCCATTTCTACACGTTTCGGCCATTAAAATTGTTCTCTGCAATCAAAAGACCTGCGTTGATATGAACATCCCTCTTGTATAAGGATGTAGGGAATGTATAAGGACTAGGACTAAATTCATAGTCATTTGTCCATATATAAAGTTTCTCAGACCCAGATGGCTTTGAAATTAGCACCAGAATATGGAACAGAACGAGATCTAACACCACTTCATTTTTTTTCTTTGGGCTGATCAGTAGTAAGTCAGTAGATCAAGTCAGTAGTCTTTTAGAATTTGGCCAGAACATTCTCCGCACTAAAGGAGGAAGTTATCTCTGCATGGCATTTTTCTGATCAAAACACCATGGCATTTTCAGTTCTGATCAATTAACAAAATGTTCTTGTATTCATCATGTACATAGGTGCTGCTGAGTCAGAAGCATTTAATTTGCACAACATTATACTTTAAATACATTCTTGCCCATGGATCCAGATGTTTGTGCCACATTGTATATTAAAACATAATAACAAGAGTAAATCTATTGATCGATGGATGAATGGACATTTTGTATAAGACGAGGAAGTGTCTGGACCCCCAGGGTTGTGTAGTGTGTACACAGCCACCAAAGAGGTCTCAGACATAATTCTGGGATGCTGACTCGAGGACCTGCGAGCCTGGAGTGGCATGGACATCCAAACTATAAAATCTGACAAATGTGTGCGTAGAGGACCTGCCGCATCACACACTTGCTGCAAGGGGAGCAAGTGTGTGATCCTCTTGTCAGATCCTCTTGCCAAAGCAACTGATGAGGCAAGCCTCCTGGTTGAATGGGCCCTAATTCCTAGAGGCGAAGTCTGAACACGCGCCTCATAGGCTAGGGCAATAACATCTCTCACCCAATGTGACAATGTTCGTCTAGTGGCGGGCACCCTCCAGCTGCGGCCCCAATAACATATAAAAAGCTGCTCTGATTTTACGCAACTGGCTAGTGCGATGGATTTAAATCTGAAGAGCATAAACTGGACACAGTTAGTGAAGTCTTTCCTGCTCCAGAGCTGTAAATGGAGGAGGACAGAAGGCTTCGAGAACAACTGGGTGCATGGTCGAGAATGGAACTTTCAGAAGATAGTTTGGGTAAGGATGCAGAAAAAACATCTTAAGGGACAGAAGCCTGACAGGCGCTGACTCTAGTGGTTCAAAAGGGATGTCAACCAACCCTGTCTAGCACAATAGCTAGATCCCAAGAAAGAATTGTAGCTCTAGAGTGCAGCCTCAACCGTTTAGCTCCACAAATAAAGCGGGCAACTAAAGGGTGCTTTCCCACAGAACCCCATCAGTCAGAACGTGACAAGCCAAAATAGCGGCTATGTACGTTCTGAGAGTACTAGGGCATTAGCCCGAGGTAAATTTTTCTTTTACAAACTCCAGCACTGAAACAATTTGGCAGTGGACTGGGTCTACATGTTTTACTATGCACCAATTTTCAAATACACTCCATTTGAGGGCATACGTTTTTCTAGTGGAGGGAGCCCTAGCACTTAGTATAGTTTCAATTACACTGGCTGGAAGACCAGCCTCTCTTAATTGGTCCCCCTGAAGGTTGACCAAACGTGAAGGTTGAAGAGCTCTGGCCGGGGATGAAATATTGTCCCCTGCGTCTGAGACAGAAGATCCCTCCTCACTGGAATCACCCGCGGTGAGCCGTCAAGGAGAGATATTAGATCTGAGAACCACACTCTGGTCGGCCTGCGGGACGCTATCAATAGGAGGCGCATGCCCTGTTGACAGACCTTCGCCAGGACTCCCAGGAGCAAAGCTATCGGAGGTCTGGCGAAGACATAGTCTGGGCCACGTATGGGAAATCGCGTCCAAACCCAGGGGAGCTTGAGGACTCAGAGAGTAGTAAAGGGCACATGTGCTGTTTCTTGCGAGGCAAAGAGGTCCACCTCTGCTACATGAAATCTCTCCCAGATTTGATTGACTAGTTCGGGTGGAGTTTCCATTCCCCATGTGTCACAGTTTGTCTGTATAGTAAATATGCTCCCATATTCGTATATCTCAAATGTAAATCGCCCTGAGGGACAGGAACTTGCCCTGTGCCCAAAGCAGAACCAGGTGCGCTAGCCTGTTCAAGTCCACCCTTGCGATTTATGTACGAGACCACCGTAGTGTTGTCCCCCCCGCACTAGGACATCTCAACTGCTGGACGAAATATTTCCGGGCCAGAAATTGAGCCATCATTTCGAGGCAATTGATGTGCCATGCGAGAAGATGAGAAGATCCCTTGAGCTGGACGTCCATCTAAGACTGCACCCCAGCCCATAAAGGAAGTGTCTGTCAGTAGCGTCTTGCGATGACGACACAGACCTCGGGTGGGACCCTAGGTTAAAAACCACAGAGAAAGGGTACAAACCCCACGGTGCGTAACCCTTATTTGCCTCTGGGGATTGGCCCTTGGATGAAATCCCCTGGCTTTTAGCAACGACTGAAATGATCTAATGTGCAGAAGGCCCATGTGTATCACCGTGGATGCAGCTGCCATGAGACCTAGCACTCTTTGAAAGTAGTGAAAAGTTACTTTCTGGCTTAGCTTGATCACCTGTAGGGTACTGAGAATGGATTCGACATGTGCAGGAGACAGCTGTGCCCACATTGCAGTCGAATGCCATGTGACACCCAAATATGTCATACTTTGAGCAGGAAAGAGAACGATTTTTGTGGCATTGAGTCTCAATCTTAAAAAGAGATGCGCTAGCTCCTGAGACTGAGCCAGAATCAGCCAGTTGTCTATGTAATTCAAGAAACGAATGCCCTGGAGTCGTAAAGGAGCCACGGCTGCATCCATACATTTTATGAATGTCCTTAGGGTGCCGGGAAGGAGACTTTGTTCCGTGATGGAATTTTAAACACCCCTCCCCAGGGGGAGATACCCCCATGGTTCTGGGTGCATATTCAACAGGACTTCCTCTTTGTGGCGATAATACTCCTCAAGTCCCATCTCCTTGAGGCAGATTGCGAAGTGTGGCGAACCCCACTCCAATCTCTACGAGAGGGTGCACGGATCACCACACTCTTCTTCTGTGTCTCATGCCTCATGGGAACCAAACCTGATCGGGACTGTGTGGACGATGGTCCCGACTGTTGAGCATGGCGGGGAAGAAACCTCATAAAGGCTTCTCAAAGTTTTGCCTCCCGAAACCTATTGATGACGGTACTAACAGCGTCACCGAGGCATCAAGGAGGAAAGTGCGGTCCTTGTCCTTGATGCCCGTAAGATTAAGCCACAGATGTCTCTCTGTGGACACCATGGCAGCCACAGAGCGGCTGATAGCACGAGTTACGCAGAGGGAAAGATCTGTGTCTCAGTGTAATTTTAAAAACGCCCTTTCATCGATATCCCTGCTGCTGCTCAAGTTATTCAGCAGGTCAGCCTGGTACACCTGTAAAACGCCATGCTGCGCAAAGCAGCACCAGCCTGACCAACTGCCTGAAAAGCTTTCCCCACCAACAAAGATGTTAGTCTACACGGCTTGGTGGGGAATGTGGGCTTTTTCAGGGAGGATGACGTCCCAGGAGAGAGATAGGCCGCAAGCATCTCTTCAATCTGGGGCATCATCATACAACCCTGCGCGTTTGCATCCACGACATTAGAATAAATCGATGTCAATGGCACAAGTTAACACATTAACACGTAGTGGAGATCGCCAAAAAAGGGAAGAGAGCTTGGTTAAACAATTTTCCCTAGTACAGTGTTGTGAAAAATGTGTTCAATACAATATTAACATCAAACTGCTGGCCTGAGCTGTACTAGAATGCTGGTGACTGCGATATGAACACTGTGTGCTTCCCACTGGACCACTATGGGGGCATGCTGTTGATGATTGCAAATGCCTAACAACGAGCACCGCAAACACCATATTGCAGAAGCTAAGACGCACATCACTGTAATATTGTCCTGGCGTGGATGTCATCACAACACATTACAATGCTCATCCAACGTTAAAGTTCCTGCTGGACATTTCAGCACAGAATTCTTGCTGTGTTTCTTTTGTCTGCTCGTGTTGGTTTAAAATATTATATAATAGCAAATACTCCACAGCTACAGATTAAACAAATGCAACAGATCGATGTGACTCTTGCAGGGTGATTTGGCCTTTATAGAATCTAAAAAGGTCTGATCTGTGACGCTTTGAAGAGCCTCGTGAGGTAACTCGGCAAGTGATAATGATTCTCAAATGTCACATTAGAGGTGTTATGCTTTACCCCGCCACCATGTTCCCACTACGTTTGGGAAATTGAGTGAAAATTGAGTGAATGTGCCAGAAATGCAGTAGAAACCAGTACGAATTGGATATGACAAAAAAAAAAAAAAGCCTAGTTGAAGCGAGATGCAGGACATAACTTAATAACACACTCCTCTTAGAGATTTCATTGACAAACTACGAGCCGGATGCAGATGGGAATGATTGGATGGCGTTCTAACTGCATTGTTATTACGACGTCACTGTGTTGTTGCTCCGTCAGTAGAGTTCTCACAGCGCCCCCTTCAGGCTCGTGCTATGCCCATAGCAGGTCAATGCCACATTGTAGAACACAGTAGGGTCATATTAAGTTTTTTTTTTTTTTTTCTGGTGCTTACCCGGTTTATAGTGCACTAAGTAGGTTACCAGTGTGTCTCTGTCATGTTCAGAGAATTTAGCAAAATACTGGATCCAGTTCCTCACACCGTGAGTCAGTTCGGACCTGGTGAGAGCATAAGCATGTGATAGGAAATTAGTGACAACATGACAGACACACTGAGAACCTGACAGAGATGCGGCTAAGGAGGAGTATGGATTTGGTAAGCACCATTTTTTTTTTTTTTTTTTCACTTTTCATTTTGACCCCGTTCCCGCTGCGTTCTTCAATATTTTTCAGGTTGCTGTGAGATCTTCACGGTCATCAGCAGAGTGTGAAGGAGAATTAGCTACAAGATCCATCCTGCATTTCTGATTTGGTTGTGGTTAGGTGCTGCGTTCACACCGCAGTGACGTTTGACTTTAAGAACGGTTCAGACAGCCTCTTCGCACTTCAAGTATTTGATAGAATTGTGAACTTGTGAATATAAAGTTGTGTTTCAGAGAGTTACACTTTAACGCACAGCTCACGGCAAAGATACATCTGAGTTTATTCTATTGTTGAGAAAACAAAGTCTCGTCATCAGGGACAGAAAACATTTGGGAAAGTGGAAACTATAAATATATATAATTTAAAAAAAAAAGGCAAGAGCCACTCTTTCCCAAATATTTTCCATCCCAGATGATGAGACGTGTCTGATTCATGACCTTTGCATCGTGTCCTCCATTTTAATTTGTTTTTGACGAGATGTACAGGACACTAAACATGCCTTCTCGACGCCCCAGTGGGACTTTTTACTATGTTTTTACGACGCAAACAGAAATTTAAAATTCAAATTAAATTCATTAGAATGTTTGGACTCATGTCTCTTTAATGACTCGGTTTTGGATGAAAAGGTGTGAATGTTAGGGCTCAGCTCGAGCTAGAAAATCTGACTGAAATATGATTATAAAACAATGATAGAAGAAGAACTGTAAAGAATAAATAAATATTACCCTGCTTCACCTGAAAACGCTTACGCCATCCGAGTAAGGCTCTGTCTCTCTCTGGACTGTCGTCCTTTCATACCTCTGCACGTATTGCCTCTCTTCCTTTCCTCTTTCTTTCTTCTATCTGCCCTTACATTCTCCATCTCTCTTTGCCCTTCTACCCTCTCTCTCTCTCAGATAAGAAAAGGGAAAACGGACAGCAAGCCGTCATGTGGAGAGTACAGAAGAGGAGAGGAGGATTTTATGTCACTCTTGCGGTTCCTCCCTGGGAGAACCTCTGACCTCAATCTGTCTGTCTCTTTTCTTGTCTATTTTTCCTACAACTTACACACACACACACACACACACACACACACACACACACACACACACATACACGACTAAGATAATCAAGATAGTGATAGTGAAACCAGAAATGAAAAACAAATCCAAGCCCTTAAATGATATTATATTCAGATCTTGGAACTCTCCTTCTGATTCTGATTACTCCTGTATGGTGAATTTGCTGACTGTCAATCACATCCACACACACACACACACACACACACACACACACACAACCTGAGCAGACAAAGAGGCAGAAACAAACCCATATTTGATGATTCCTGCCACGGAGGCCTCACGGTGCCTGAGCGATAGAGGGGGGGGGGGGGGGGGGGTGGTGGTGGTAGTCAAAACAGACTATTCATATTTGTTTATAGAGAGAGCGTGTGAATGAGTTTGATTAAAATCATTAAAGCATGGCACCCTGGTCGTGCTGGAAATGAAACTGTGATTACCTTCGCCATGCGTGGCTGCCTGCCAGAAACGACAGACTCTCTCTCTCTCTCTCTCTCTCTCTCTCTCTCCGTCTCTCATCTCTCGTTATTCACTAACAGATAATGACGAGCCGTTAGACTGATTTCAGACTGTCAGTTTGCTGTCTCATCAGCAGCTCAGACGCACACGCCCGATAAAGAGCTCTCTCAAACACGCCCCCGAGGGGATACAGCGGGGGGGGGGGGAAACTTTGACGTTTACGCATGTCTGGGATCACGTGTCGAGAATCCTGATTAGTTTGTGCAAAATTAAGTAATTGATTAATTTATCTATTCATTAACAGAATGAACAGCTCAGCTGATTGTCTTTCATGAAAATCATAAACTAGATAAGAAACGAAACGTTGCTGTCATCGCAAAATAATCCTTGTATGATGTGATATAATAAGGCGCCGTTACCTGAGTGTTTAATGCCTCTCATACCTCCTCTCATACCACTCTGCCAACATTTACCATGCTACTTCATTAAATACGACACATTGTGCTTTTAAATCTGTTTATTATTATTTTGCAATGAATGCCATGGACGGACAACAAGTTTGTGAAGCCATTAGCAAAACAGCTCAAACAATCACGGCATCTTTGTTGTTAAAATGTAACTTTATCTTCATTTTCTTTCCTCCACCCGAGCACTTCTGACGTATCGACACCACTACACGTCTAATGTGTTTGTTCTTTGGCTATTGTTGTTTTTCATCCTTTTTTTTTTTTTTTTTCATTAATTGTGACGTTACCCCTAGCTGTTAGCTGTACAGCGCCCTCTGGAGTAATATTGTAATTACGCTATTTTTATTTTCTTGCTGAAACAGCTCGGCGTGTCACACATAAACACAGACCACACTGATGATTCGGACACAACTTTTATTCCAGTTTTATTTTTAACTATTATTATTATTATTATTATTATTATTATTATTATTATTATTATTATTATTATTTTAATACACAGGTGTATTTCATCATCTCTAATAAAAGCATTACACTATACTCTTTTGCCTGAAAACATAAAGTTAGTCTGGTTTCATCTTGACACTGTTACATGACAGCCACTGGCTATTAAAATTGAGAAGTGTTTTATTAGAGACTATGCAGCACATTGTGCAAACACAAACAAACAAACAACAAAAAACAATATCTTAGCCTTTAACATCCTCAAAGTAACAAACAAAGTAAATGTATCTCAAACAAAGTAAATGAATCTCTTTGTATTTTTGTATTTTGTCTGTGCAATAATAACAAGAATCAATGTTTATCATCATTTTCTTTTAACAGACCCCAGGAAATGTCTCCCAAACAGTTGAGATGTTGCGTCATGGTAAACGTATCAGTTCCTTTCCAAATATCACCCTTTCAAAACAAACAAACAAGCAAACAAACAGAAAAAGATGTATATTTTGGGGGGAATCGCAACAGAAAAAGATATTTTTTGTCATTATAAAAACTTTATTTATATACTACTAATGGCATATGCCGTTTAGGAAAATATTCATGAGAGAACGTAATGAAAACTCTGAATATATTGAATGAAACGTGAGAATATTGAATGGATTCCGAATATATTGATTGAAAGTGTATATATATATATATATATATATATATATATATATATATATATGGAATGAAATCTGAATATATGGATTGAAAACTGATGTATTGAATGAAAAGTCTGAATATATTGAATGAAAACTAAGTATATATTGAATGAAACATGACGTCATCGAAACACAGCGCCATCTTTAGGAAGGATGAGTGAGTCGGCGAGAAACTTGGTTGCTTCAATTGTGAGAAATGAAGAGATGGTCAACTCTTTGATGAGTGCGTGTACGGCCCAAAGTGGTGGCACAAGCCGCACTCAGTATCAGACTACGGATGAAGAAATTTATTCGCTATTTCACCGCGGAAGACAGGTGTTATGCGCTAAAATGCCCCCCTGCCACAGATCGCCCCCCCCTACATAATCTCCGTCGAATATTATATTAGAACAGAAATTTATAGGGTTTTTTTTTTTTTTTTTTTTTTTTTACTGCCCATATACTAGTCTATGTAACCCCATAGCCCTCCTCTCAAACACAGGATTCATTGGCCTTTCTTAGATACTCTTTGAAGTTTCTGCTTATTCTGCTGGCTCCTGATTATCTTTGTGATATTTTGACTCACTATACAAAAAAAAAAAAAAAAAAAAAAAAAATCCTCATGTCTAAAGAATAGACACAGAGAAAATTAAACAGACACTAATTCATATGTATGGTCACTTGCTGTTGTAGCTCATTCACCACCATTTTTAATATTTCATGCTTTCTGGGATGATTTTCTGCTCATCTTGGGTGTAAATAGTGATTGGCGAAGTTGCGATATCCCTTCTGGCAGCTCAAACCAATCTTCTGACCTCTCTCATCAACAAGGCATTTCCACCTACGGAGCTGCATCTCACTAATGTTTATCATTCGCTGTTGTGTATGAAAATCCCAGGAGAACAGCGGTTTATGAAACACTCAAACCAGCCCATCTGGTACCAACATCCATGCCATGATCAAAGTCACAGAGAGCATACTATTCTACCCATTCTGCTGTTTGATGTGATCATTAACTGAATCTCTTGACCTGTATTCACATGATTTTACACAACTGAGCTGCTGGTACGTGACTTCCTGATGAGAGAAGCCCTCCATAAAGAGGTGTACAGATGTACCTTTAAAATGGATGGTGAGTTTAATTGTATAACCACTGTACATCAAACTGATGACCTGAGGTTTGTCTAAATAATAATAATAATAATAATAATAAAACATAATTAATATGCACTATGTCCCAGACTGCAGATGTATGTGGACCACTTAACAGTTTCTAAACTCCTAAGTGCCTTGCTCAAGGGCTTTGCTACATAAATAAGCAAAGAGAGCACATTTGAAAGTCAGGTTTATCATGCTAACAGCTCAGACGCTTTCCTAGTGTAAGTAATGATGAACCCACTGAGCCACAGCTGCACATTTTACTGTCTCCATCCTCCATCATTCCACTTTTCATATACAATAGATCAGTCCATTTGCATAAGGACACGCGGCCTCCTGAGAGTTAAGAGCTGTTCAAAGTGAAAGCGCAGGAATAAGTGGGAAAAAAAGCATCACAAGGTCAAGATGAAATCATCTGTAATTACGCCGGACAACAAGTGCTTGGTGTGATGTGGAGAGCTGTGCGTTCTTTGCCTACGAGCCAATCTCTCGAGCTGGATAAAGCCACACGCACTTGTAGCGCTCTTCAAGGGTTGCTTCCTGATCACTGTTTATCCATCCATTTTATATATATATATATATATATATATATATATATATATATATATATATATATATATATATATATAAATAAATAAATAAATAAATAAATAAATATATATATATATATATATATATATATATATATATATATATATATATATATATATATATATATATATTTATTTATTTATTTATTGCCAGATTTATTTATTGTTTTTTTTTGTTGTTGTTATATATTTATTATCTTTGTCAGATGTATAATTACAAGCATTTCAGAAGTGTCAAAGAGTTTTAGTGACAATTAAATGAAGTTTATGCAAAGAGTCAGTATTTGCAGTGTTGACCCTTCTTTTTCAATTCGCCCTGCCAGGCTGTCAATCAACTTCTGGGCCACACCCTGACTGATGGCGCAGCCTATTCTTACATATTCAATGCTTGGAGTTTGGCAGAATTTGTGGGTTTTTGGTTGTCCACATGTATTTTTAGCATTGACTACAAGATTAAGGTCTGGGGAGTTTCCTGGTCTTGGTCTTCCCTGAGCCACTTAGTTATCACTTTAGCTTTATGGTGAGGAGCTCCACCATGCTGGAAAAGGCATTGCTCATCACCAAACTGTTCTTGGATGGTTGGGAGGAGTTGCTCTTTGAGTCCACTCCCTCGGCTTCCTCAAGCGACCTCACTGAGGGACTGATGGTAGTTCTCTGATGGACAGCGACTGAGACAGTTTATCCTGCATGGAGCCTCACAATCCAGGACAGGAGACACTCTGGATGCGGTTACATACCACTCCTGCACGTCTTTGGGTTGATGAGGAAACCCATAATGCACAATAAAAACTCCACACACAGAAACCAGACCAGAGATGAGTTTCAAACCCCCAACCCTGGAGTTTCGAGGTGACTGTATTCACTTTTAAGCCAACGTCCCATCATCACTATTTATTACCGATAGATTTTTATGGGGTCAGTAATTACCTCCTGAAATTTTCTCCCGACAAAATCTCTGTTCTTTTACTACTTATGAACATTTTGAGGACAAAAGGTCAGGAGTTTTTAAACTTCTAAACAACTTGCCATTACTATTTTATTTCCATTTTTACTAAAACTGAATAACGGGCATTAACTAAACAATATCTTTTTTTTACATTTTCAAATTGGGGGACGAACCTTGCACATTTTATTCTATCCTGAACTTTTAATGAAGGTCAAAGTATTCATGTGCAGTTTAATATTTCAGGGGACACAATTCACTCCTTACGACGTTATCGTGTTCTCGTTTTATCACTTTGCAAAAGAGAAACAGTAACATATTTATTACGATTGGACATTTTGGCATGAGGCACGGCTGCATGTTGGAATTAATCGCAAACGTCTGAGGGCGGGAGACAAACTGTCGACCTTTTATTGGTCTGAAAATCAAAACCACTTAATTTCCTTCTAGCAGTCAGGCTACCAAAGCTATTTCTAAAGGAACTGGATTAGAACTGAGTGATTGATACAGATGGGAGCGATTTTAATATTAATTTCCAGAATCTGTCAGAATGAGTGTGTGTGTGTGTGTGTGTGTGTGTGTGTGTGTGTGTGTGTGTGTGTGTGTGTGTGTGTGAGAGAGAGAGATTCGCTGTAGCTAATAAGCGAATATGAGGCCAGGATAAGCGAAGCTGGGTGAATTAACACACTCATTAGCCATATGGCCGTGGCTGAATGTCAATACTTTTCTCCGTCACTCAGCTGCAAACATCATGCGGCTTCACCTCTCTTTAAACAGAGCTGAAACTGTCTGCGCACCTCCGGCAGGCCATTACTACCCACCAGCAAACGCTTTCCCGACATCCTGTAGCTGGTGAAAATGGAAACTTGTCACTTTTGGGAGGAAAACAAAAGTTCAGACTAAACTACGAAACATTTAATGTTTAATCAGAGACAGAAGGGATGCCAGGTCCATGATTTTTGCAAGTAGAACTGAGAATATATATATATAAAAAAAAAAAATTATAAAAAAAAAAAAAAATTAAAAAAAAAAAATAAAAAAAAAAAAAAATATATATATATATATATATATATATATATTTTTATTATTATTATTATTATTATTATTTTATTATTATTATTATTATTTTCAAATATTGTACATAATTATAATACATATATTAAGGTCATATTTATTCATTTATATTTGTATTCATTCATTTACAAATTAAAAGATGGAGAAGAAAACAAGCATACAGTACATACAGTGCTGTGAAAAGGTATTTGCCCCTATTTTTTATTTTTTTGCATATTTGTCACACTTAATTAATTCACCTCATCAATCAAATTTTAAGATTACATGAAGATAAAGAGTAAATACAAAGCGCAGTTTTTAAAAGATGATTTCATTTATTAAGGGACAAAAGCTGTCCAAACTTACCTGCCCCTATGTGAAAAAATATCCCCCCCCCCCCCAACCCCCCTTGGAGTTTCAGGACTTGCCATATTTGATGGAACTATTAAGTCTGCGCTCTAACAGAAAATCCAGCAGGAGAATGTCCAGCCATCAGTTTTTGACATCAAACCTAAGCACACTTGGGTTCTCAAACAGCACAATGATCTAAAACACACCAACAAGTCCCAAATTAAGGTTTCAAAGTCCAGACTTAAATCATGTGGCTTGACGTTAAACAGGCTTGAAAAACCTCCAATGTGACTCAATGTGGATTCTGAAAAGAAGAACGGGACAAAATTCCTCCACTGCGATGTGAAAGACTCATTAGCCGTTATTGCAAACACTTGATTGAGGTTGTTGCCAACAAATGTGGCAGAACTGGCTATTAGGTTTAGGGCAATTACTTTCATATAGGGCACATTTGGACAGTTTTTTTTCCCCCCTTAATAAATGAAATCGTTATTTAAAAACTGCATTTTTAAAAATTATTAAAATTATTTTTTAAATTATAGTTATATTTGTGCAATATTAAAATTTGTTGTAGTGTGACAAATATGCAAAAAAAATAAAAATAAATAAATAATCTGGGAGGGGGGCAAATACTATTTCACAACACTGTACATGTCAAGACATTGTGGTGCAGAGTTATTGAAATATTATTGTGTTAAATTGAATTATTTAGTACCCCTATTGACTGTAGTTAGACTATGTTGCAGCCATAGAAATCATCAGATATATATATATATTTTACTCAGCAAGTGATGATTTTTCGGAGAAAGTCATTATCTTTTCTTTTATATATATATATATATATTTTTTTTTTTTTTACATTCCAAGCATACTGACACACAGATCATTTAAAACTCCAGGATAATGCACAAAAGTCGTCTCAGTACGCACGCAGGCGCTCGTTTCTTTAAATAGGGTCTCCAGATGCTCTGCGGCGGGCATTCATCTCCAAACATCTCCAACCTGCTCGGAGCTTTTCATCTGCAATTTGTAATTTAGAGCGGTTGTCTGATTTAAAGCCGAGCTGTGAGCTAAGTAAAGAGACGGGGACGGATTCCTGTTCGTTACATCCTGGGATGAGATTGACAGATGACTGTTTTGTTGGTTTTGATGTCTTCCGGCTGAACGTTTCTACAAGCTTGTAGCATCTTGTATCAGTGTCGAAATGAGTTCTCTTTTCCTTTATAGAAATACCAGGATGAATTATCAGATGCAGATTGTTTGTCTGTTTATGACAAAGAGAGGATAGATTATGGTACAAATGTGCCCAAATTAAAAAGAGGAAATAAAAGCACTGCAGAGAAACATTAAAGTGTGTCGATGGTTGAGATTCCACGGTTTTATCCTCATCTTTACCGTTTATGCTGTTTAGGGTTGCTGGAGGTCTGGATCCTGTCTGTCCCAGGAGACTCGGGGGGGACGAGGCAGGGTCCACCCTGGACATTTAGCATGTCTTTATTATTGCTATTGCTATTGTAACTAATTTAAATTACAGGCAGAATTTTCACTCAACTAAATATATAAGTTGGTGTACGTACTGTATTTAATCGTAAATAACAGTAAAATCTGTATGTTTTTAACATACAGACTAAACTTACTAATTTTATTATATTGTATTAGATATATTTACAGTAATTTACTGTATTATTGTAAAATAGACACAATATTTTTAGGTACACAAGATCAGAATTATTCACTCATTCCATTGTGGTTTTCTGCGATTTCTGTGTCTCTCTGTGTCTGCAGTTGCATCCTGAGTCCTGACATCAGTCAGAAAATAGAATTTAAATAG
The DNA here is from genome assembly GCA_030347435.1 of Clarias fuscus. Classification (NCBI taxonomy): domain Eukaryota; kingdom Metazoa; phylum Chordata; class Actinopteri; order Siluriformes; family Clariidae; genus Clarias; species Clarias fuscus. The sequence continues at coordinate 2,579,688 of CM059214.1, forward strand.
AAATGATACGCATATCAATATAATTGAACTCAACTTTCTGTATTGATTAGCCTGATTTATGAGTAGTATTTAGACTGTAGTCTTGATTTGTATTTGCTCGCAAGACAGAGGCTTATGAATCGAGAGGACAAATTTCATGTAAAGTCAGCATGAAGAGAAAGTAATTGCTCCCAGAAGTAAATTCTGAATTTCACATCGTCACCTTTAGTGAATTGTAGGAATGTAATCAACTATGAACAAGGTGTTGGTAACCAACAGATAATGCATTCTGAATAGACATAAGTGCAGATATGAACGGTAGGAGAATTCCTTCTTCTTCTTCTACTTTTCACACAAAGATAACCAGAAGTTTCACATAAAGTCCAGTTAAGACTAGAGATGTGCCTTGGCACTGGATCAAGAAATTTTTCAGAGCCAAACTAATACACTCACTTATTGTTTATACTACTTTATCCTCTATACAGGGTCACAGGGGCCTGGAACCTATACCAGGAGACATGAGGGCATGCGGGTGTGGGGTGCGGGATGGCAATCCATTACAGGGCATACGTGCCCACACACTCATTCACACACTACGGGAAATTTGGGAACGCCAATTAGCCTAATCTGCAGGTCTTTGGACTGTGGGATGGAAACCGGAGTACCTGGAGGAAACCCACCAAGCACGGGGAGAACACGCAAACTCCATGCACACAGACCACGAAGTAGAAATCTCCAGCTAAAGTAACAAAGAATGCATCGTTTTCAATGGGGCCACCAATATCATCGTAGCAAGACGCCTGTAAATATTGGCACCTCTTACTTTATTCTACTGAAAGACTTTATAATTGTGCACATATATATAGATTTCTTCATCGCCCTGATCACACTCAGCCTCAGAACACCAGACAGATGCTTAAAATCTATTATTTAGTGACAGGCAGCTAACATGCTCTCGCTTTTAATCTCTTACTCTTTCCCTCACACCCACACATGTGCACATACATGAACGCACATACTGTATATATGCCATAGTGCCTCAAACTGAGCTTATCAAGGGATGTTTGGATGAAAACAGGAATACTCCGCCTAGCAGTCATGCCAGATTCTCTCCCTTTTAATTTCTAGGCCTGTTCCGGTTCCTCTCTATGTCTGATCCCACAGCCATCGCTTTTCAGCCATGCCTGCCACAGATACATATTGTTATATCCTGGCCTTCAGGGAGCGGCTTGCTGTTCAAGCGCATTTCCATATTAAAGATAAAAAAAAAGGCATAGAGCGTGGCTCTGTTGGCCGGGGAAACCTGTGCGAGGCTTTTTTCTGCGTGCCAAGTGGGACCTCTAACACCTCCTTCCTAAATATTCCCATTTGCATTCCTTCATTCTCGCACCAGGACAGTCATTATGTGCGCGACTGAGCTGAAATGGCTGGGCTCTGTAATCATTCCGTGCAGGAAGAATAGAAAAAGAGAGATTGAGATAGAAAACGAGAAGCAGAGAGAGAGAGAGAGAGAGAGAGAGAGAGAGAGAGAGAGAGAGAGAGAGAGAGACAGAGAGTGGGCAAACAGTACTCCATTATGGAGCAGTCACTACATCATTATACATTTCCCTAACTGGTCTTCTACTCACACTGAACAGCGTTCAGGGCAAACAGGCAGGTGAGCTCAACTCGACTCTGATCCCTGAGCTGCTCTGACAGATCTGCATTGACTGACTGTCAGGATAAATTTTGCTACTTGAACAGTGTTAAAAGTTTCATAACCTGCATGCATTTGTTTTAAAAATCCACATTCAATCATTTAAGCGTTTCTGTGCTGTTGAACATGACTAAATTTTTTTTATAGAATGATGCTCTTTTAATTATGACATATTAATGAATGCATAGAGATAACATAGCATCTATATTTACATTCATTTTTTTAAACACAGTATTTATTTCTTTTTATTTCCTTAAGGCAATAATAACAACAACAATCAATATTAATTAATTTATGTTATATTCCCCTTCTGAACAGATGAAATGTTAATGGCAAATGTATCAATATATCTAAAAACATCAAACAAACAAATCAGAGATAGACAAAAAAATATGCTTTATTTTTGTTTGGTGGTGCAACAGCCCAATTATTATTATTATTATTATTATTATTATTATTATTATTATTATTATTATTATTATTTTCATTATTATTACTTGTATTATTATTATTATTATTATAATTTGTATTACTATTATTATTATTATTATTATTATTATTACTTTTTAAATTATTTTTAAATTATTTTTTTTATTATTATTTAAAAAAAATAAATAAATTTTTTATTTATTATTTATAAATTATTATTATTTCTTTTTTTTCAAAGTATGCAGGTATGAAGCAATAAAAATGATGATGATGATGATTATTATTATTATTATTAATATTATTATTATTATTATTATTATTATTATTATTATTATTATTATTTTGTATTATTATTATTACTTTTTAAATGATTTGTTAATTATTTTGTAAAATTATTATTATTATTATTATTATTATTATTAATAATAATAAACCATCCCTCAACCAAATGGTAGACATGGCATAATCAGGTTAAGATCAACACATTTTCTGTTCATTATGATACAATGACTTCATTATGGTGTCAACAATAACATGTTGACACCAAACAGTTGAGCAGAACATTAAAGGGTTAACTGACCATTTAATGAAGGGAATTTCAAATGGTAACTTTAACAGCATAAAACCTTTTCAAAAGACATTCTATAGTTACTACTACTAGTGAAATAATTAATTATCTAAACATAATTAAAATAATCTAGCACATTTTTTAAATTATCGTCTTTACCTGTCTACCATATGACATGTTGTGAGCAATAAAATCAGTAATTAACAGGGCCGCTTTTCTCCTGTGCTTACAGTGAAGTATGGCGTTCAAGCTCTTCTCTGTGAGATTATGGACATTAGAGTGGGTAGAACCTGGCATGATTGCTGTAATGTGAAACTGAGTTATAGAGTCAGCCCAATTAGACCCCTACCAGCCCGGAGCAAACACATAATGATGAAGCAATCACTCACAGTACTGATTAGAGTCATGTACTCTGAGCTATACGTCAAGGAATGTATTTGTGAAATACTAGTTAAAAAACTCTTCAGGAGTAGTGACACTGAAAGTAGCAGTTCACTCGAATGGCTCAGCTATTATAGTCACGCAAAAACCAAATGAGAAGGCTAACTTTAGGCTAACAAACCGTGCAGTGCTGGTTTTCTGTATAATGTTACAGTAAAAACCGACATCAGATTAAAGCTATAGACACTTAATAAAATAAACAGATATATTCAATACTGTATATTGAGAATTAAAAAAAATGTTTACTATTAATATCTAATCAAATCTATTTTATATAAATACTGTTGTAATATTTAAATAATTAAATCATAACATCCTGGGTATGGTCATAGGGAACCTACGGAACTGAGATTATAGGGAACTTACTGTAGGGCACAAGCCGATTGCTGATCTACTGCCGAGTACAAGCACAAACTTTCATTAAATACTATGAGGAATTAGGAAATGCCCTGTGTACATGGAGAACTCCACATACACAGACCAGAGGCAAGCTTCAAACCCCCAACCCTAGCGGTGGGAGGTATCAGTGCTAACCAGTGCTAAGTCACTGTTACATCTTGTAGTATGTAATATAAAAAAATATATATATAGTCTTTAAGCTGCAATATTTTAAGGAAAAAATGTTGCTTTTCAAAATTATACATCTAAAATGTTAACAAACAAGGAGGGCGGCATGGTGCCACACAGGCACAGTGGTTAGCACTGTTGCCTTGCACCTCCAGGGTTGAAGGTTTGCATGTTCTCCCCATGCTTGGTGGGTTTCATCCTGGTATTCATGCAGACATACAGATTAGGCTAATTGGTGTTCCCAAATCGCCTGTAGTGTGTGGGTATGTGTGTGTGCCCTGTGATGGATTGACACAACATCCAAGTCTCCTGGGATAGGCTTCAGGCACGCCGTGACCCTGTATACAGGATAAATAAGTATAGATGATGAGACAACAATCAAGTAGTAATATTCCAAGAATAAGGTGAAAATCTAAAATATTTAGTTTTAAGTAACTGTCCTATAATATCCTATAGTAACGATCCTAGAACATGTCGAAGAAACATACTGCATGTGTGTTAAAATGATGAAATGAGGATTTAGTGAGAGGTTTAACCTCTCACCTGCCCCGAAAATTCTCAATGAGGGGATGAACACCCCAGGTTTTGATTTGCACTTCTGAATTGAACACAGCCTCAAATAGAACATCACCACCTCCAGATTGAATGGCACACAATTTTAAAACTGCACCGCAGATTTGCTCAAAGACTGACAGATTATTTCCTGGGGGGGGAAAAATCATGTTTAAAGGATTTCATCAGCAAAGTCTTGAACTTTCTGTCAAATCCACCACCTCATCAAGTGTAGCACCACGGTGACGTAATTCATCCCTGATCATTAAGAATTCTTTTATATCTCTCTGGATACAGCACATCTTCCAGAAGAGTTAAGACAATATGACATGCCGAGGATCCTTGGCTCGGACCTGAAGGTCAATGAGTTTCAGAGGCTTATTGATTATTAATGTCCGTCTTGTTCCTGCTGATGCTAGTACATGTGACAAGATGGAAAAAAAAAAAAAAAAAAAAACAGATATAGAGTCATCGGACTGATTAGCATGCTGACAGCTTTCTGTAAAGAGCTCATTAGCTGTGGAAGGTATCGACTTAGTGCATCCAAAGCAGCAATGTACCAGCAGGATTATCCAGATCTACAGTCACGCTATCAAGCAGTCAGATGACTGTCCGAGTCCAAACTAGTCCGAACGATTGGCTCGAATGATCCTATGAAGCAATCGTAAAAGGGACATGGGAGACTTTTGGAAGCGGTGCTATTTGGTTGAGAGGATCTATTTAAGCAATTAGGCCACTAGAAAGTCCTTGTTCATTCTCTAAATGGCAGAGTCGCCTAATAAACAAGAGATGACAGGACGGGAAAGAAGGCGCCGTCTGAGTTATGGTGCTGTGGCGCTAAACTCATAATGCAGGCGTACTGGATGTCAGCTGAAATGTCATCTCCAGCCATGGTCATGATGAAATATCAGAATCTGTTGAGGTATTTATGGAGAATGCCACCACCACTGCAATGGCCCACAATGCCGTAGCTTTCCAAGCAAGAGAACAAACGGCTCACCTCCCGGGCCTGGCACAATGCGTTCTCCAAAAAAGGGGAGAAATAAATAAAGCCTTTGTAATGCTTTACCTTTATGAAAAAGACAGCGGGCGTCCACTACAAGGCGGACAGCTGGTTCCGCCATGAATCACTTGAGTGAGTGGAAAATGTCAGCTGAGTGGCCTTTTGTGGGAAGCCGGAGCCGAAGGCTTCCCCTGTGACAATATTCAATATCAAATGAGTCCGGAAATCGACCAGTATCCGGGGGTCACAGCAAGTTTTTCACTCCTCCCACTCCATCCTTCCATCCTCCCCATCTTTATTTACCATGACGGCTTTGCCATTAGACCGCACTGGGGCACCGCGCTTGTTATCCCTGGCACACCCTGTAACACAACAGAGTGATATGAATACCGAAACATGCTATCTAAATGTTATCAAATGCAAATATTCCGTGATATTTCTGATGCCGAGAGAGAGGGCTCATGTTGACATGCACATAACAAACAAAAGGCCCAGTTGGACAACGGCAGAAAAGTCACAACAAGCCCTCCGGGCCAGCAGCCTCGCAAACAGAAATCAATTCCATTGTGTTTTTATATTTGGAGTCTCATGGAGTGGCATGAAACCCCCCCCGGCTGCTGCCGCTGTTTGGCCGGCGCAATCCTGCCAAAGGGTCACATTAGCATACAGTTCTAAACAAGAGAATGCTAAAACGCCACTCGATATCTCTACTGAATATGGTTATGAAAAAAGTAAAGGGGAAAAAAAAAACTGAATCATGAAGGCTTTATTCCATAAATGTCAAACTGCTGTAAAAGTGTAGTTAACCCAGCTGCAAGACATTGTACAAACATGTAGCTCAGCTAAAGCTACACCTCTGGGAAATAACCTGTCTCTCTGTCTATCTGTCTGTCTGTCTTCCTGTACATACTGAGCCATAAGTTCTTTTTTCTAACGAGTTACACTCCAAACATCTTTTCAGTTCCTGTTGGCTGGGGTAAACGAAGGTGAAATACCGTACAGTTTTCTAAATATAAAGTTTCTTTATAATAAAGCTAATAACCCAGCCTAAAAAAAAAAAACTAGCCCTAAATATTATTTCTGCCTTTGACTGTAAAAATGTTCCAAAATTTCTACAACTTAATTTTTCATTTATATGCACCAGTGTCAACAGAAGAGTGTGACAGGGGCAACAAATCCTGATTTAATGCTAAACAGTCGGTGTCGCTAATTTTACCTCTTCAACAGTAGCGGCCCAGATTCGCTAAGCTAGCTAATGTTATACTATGTATTTGTTTAATTAAGTTCTAGAAAGTTCTCATTATAATTAGGCACAGTGATACACTGTATGTTTAGACTTGTAGTCACATCTGATAGCAAGTATTAGCTGCCACCCTCCCGTTTGTATCTACCTGGAAGTCTTCGAGCACTTCATGCTTCCCTCTGCTGACCAGCTTTATGGAGAGGCTGATTTCATTTTGTAGAAGGATTTGGTAGCTGCTCACATTGCCAAAAGTACTAATACCTGGTTTAAGTACTTGTACTTGATTGTACTTGATGGGTAACTCACCCGACCTAAACTCCATAGGGAATCTATGGGGTATCGTGATAAGGCAGATGCAAGACACCAGACTCGACAACACAGAAGAGCTGAAGGCCGCTATCAGAGCAACCTGGACTTCCAAAACACCTTAGCAGACTGATCGCCTCGCCAGTCTATGCCATACCGCATTGCCGCAAAGTGATCCCCAACCAAGTACTGAGTGTTGTCCATGTTCATACTGTTCAGTAGTCCAACATTTCTGTGTTAAACAACCTTTTTTATTCGTCTTAAGTAATATTCAAATTTTCTGAAATACAGACACAGTGGGGCAAAAAAGTAAAAAGTTCTCCCACTTAAAAAGATGAGAGAGGCCTGTAATTTTCGATGATGTAATTTGTATGAAAATGGAATTATAGTTGCATCCAAGAGAGAGAGAGAGCGTGCATGCTCAGTTTAAGTTTATTAGTGCAGGAAGCACAAACTCTCCCTCTCTCAATAAATCTTCGGTAAGGGCAATAAGCTCTGAGAGGACAAAAGTTTTTTGTTTTATAATCTTATGTTGCACACATGACCATTTAATTGAACTATTTAAACCATTAAACTATTTATTTGACTATTTTGATTGTTTCATTTACTTCAAAATAATATTAAAAACAAGAGCAATATATATTTTTCAATATTATTGATTGCATCCATTGCTGCGGAGACGACGAAATGACATGATCACCTTCATCACTACAGCTAAAACCAAAGAAATGACCAATTTATCAATGAATTATTAAAATGGCCAGAGTCAGTCTCCTTGCTGTTTTCCCCCCGATGCATTCTTTAGCTTTATGCGTGCGGCTGAGGGCTGATTAGACTACGTAGGAAGTTAAAGAGGAGGATCACGATGCCAAATCAAAATCCATTTATATTAAATTAAAAAATATTATAAGTAAACAACAATAGCCCACATTTAGAAAACGTTTAGAAATACTTTCCGAGATAAGGCTGGGACGGTGTTATGCGCAGAGCGCCGGCAGATTTCCTGAAGCTCAAATCTCCGAAATTGTTGGGGCATTTTTTCTACATAGACGCTATCTTTAATAACCGATGGAGGTTTTGAGCTGGACACACACATGCATTCTCGCCTAAACAACTCTTAAAACTACACTTGTGACACAATAACAGTACTATTTCGAACATTTTGCAGGCTGCCATTTGGAGAAACCGGAAAATAAAGAATAAACCAGTTGTTCTGTATATTTAAAGTTTGATGTCTTTGAATGTATTTTTTTAATAACAATAAACAGATACAAAGATAGGCTATAATACAGTTAATTATTTGTACAAATAAATTTGTTAGCTAGTGAACTTGATCATCTGTCTAAACATTTAACCAATGTTTTGTTTTTTTTACTCATTATTGTACAGTAAATATCAATAGCTCTGGTTCAGATTTTTCATGTTTGTTGTATTAAATACAGAGATGTGGAAATTACCATCACTGTAGTATTTCTTCGATACAATATATTATAACTTTTTTATGACTTAATTCTATTTTAAAACTGCGGCGAGGGAAAATGGCACTTTGCGCCACCTGGCGGTCATTTGAGGAATTACTTTGAAATGCGACTGACTTATTTTGGCCGCTGTCGTTTTGTCACGGCGGTAAGCACAGCGATAATAGACATTCCCCTCGTCTACCTATTGTAGGTATACCCCAACAATAGGTATACCTTATTTTGAAAGACAAAATAAGAAAAGAAAAAATCCAGAAAATCACATGGTAGGATTTTTAATTAATTAATTGGTAAATTCCTCGGTAAAATAAGTATTTGGTCACCTACAAACAAACAAGATTTCTGGCTCTCACAGACCTGTAAGTTCTTCTTTAAGAGGCTCCTCTGTCCTCCACTCGTTACCTGTATAAATGGCATCTGTTTGAACTTATCAGCATAAAAGACACCTGTCCACAACCTCAAACAGTCACACTGCAAACTTCAATATGGCCAAGACCAAAGAGCTGTCAAAGGACACCAGAAACAAAATTGTAGATCTGAACCAGGCTGGGAAGACTGAATCTGCAATAAGAAAGCAGCTTGGTGTGAAGAAGAAATCAACTTGGGAGCAACTATTAGAAGACATACAAGACCACTGATAATCTCCCTCCATCTGGGGCTCCACGCAAGATGTCACCCTGTGGGGTCAAAATGATCACAAGAACTGTGAGCAAAAATCCCAGAACCACACGGGTGACCTAGTGAATGACCTGCAGAGAGCTGCGACCAAAGTAACAAAGGCTACCATCAGTAATACACTGTGCCACCAGTGACTCAAATCCTGCAGTTCCAGACGTGTCCCCCTGCTTAATCCAGGCCTGTCTGAAGTTTGCTAGAGAGCATGTGGATGATCGAGAAGAGGATTGGGAGAATGTCATATGGTCAGATGAAACCAAAATAGAATTTTTTGCTAACAACTCAGCTTGTAGTGTTTGGAGGAGAAAGAATGCTGAGTTGCATCCAAAGAACACCATACCTACTGTGAAGCATGGGGAGGAAACATCATGCTTTGGGGCTGTTTTTCTGCAAAGGGACCAGGACAACTGATCCGTGTAAAAGAAAGAATGAATGGGCCAATGTATCGTGAGATTTTGAGTGAAAACCTTCTTCCATCAGCAAGGGCATTGAAGATGAAACGTGGCTGGGTCTTTCAGCATGACAATGATCCCAAACACACCACCTGGGCAATGAAGGAGTGGCGTCATAAGAAGCATTTCAAGGTCAGAGATCTCCCAGTCACCAGATCAAAATCTTTTGGAGTTGAAAGTCCGTGTTGCCCAGCGACATCCCCAAAACATCCCTGCTCTAGAGGAGATCTGCATAGAGGAATGGGTCAAAATACCAGCAACAGTGTGTGAAAACCTTGTGAAGACTTACAGAAAACGTTTGACCTCTGTCATTGCCAGCAAAGGGTGTAAAACAAAGTATTGCGATGAAATTTTGTTATTGACCAATAATAATTTCCACCATAATTTGCAAATAAAATCTTTAAAAATCCTACAATGTGATTTTCTGGATTTTTTTTTCTTATTTTTCTCATTGTTGAGGTCTACCTATGATGAAATTTACAGACCTCTCTTATCCTACAGCCCCAATGTATGTATATATAACCACAGGTATAGATGGTCTGGGTCGCCCTGATCCTGTCATATATATGACATATATTATATATTGATTTTTTTATATATCAATTTATATAAATATTTATTTATTTACTGTATTCTAAGTATGTAGCGAGGAGGGAAAAGGGAAGGGCCGGGTTCATTATCCAGCTGCTGGGCTTGCAGGGAAGCTTAAGTGCCGGTCCCAAGCCAGGATAAAAATGGATGGGACGATCTGCTGCGGCGACCCCTAATGAGAACAGCCGAAAGAACAACACCAATAACAGCAGGAGTGTGGAGGGGATCTCAGCTGGTGCTGGATAAAATGGCCGCTCAATCTTCTGAACTTTGAGCCTGGAAGCCTAGTTTCTAAAGCAGAAGAAAAAAAAAAAAAACAGTGGCAAACAATGCAAAGAGAAATTTTCTTTTTAAATGATATACATATTATTATTTAACACAAAAGCATATACAGTATAAGGTATGGAATAAAACTGAGGAACATGCAGCAGCAGTGATGGTTTCAGTAGTCTGAGGTATGACACCATGAATGATGTCTAGCGGCCATCTGTCCATCCATACCAATCTCTCTTTCTCTCTCTCTCACACACTCTCACACACACACACACACACACACACACACACTCATTCATACATACATACACACACACACACACACACACACACACACACACACACACACACACACACACACACACAAGCCCACAGTCTTGCCTAATCCTTCTGAGTGTTATTCCCGAGTCAGCGCTTCTCTTTATAGACTCGGGCACAATATGCAGCTCTCTGCATTTTCTCCTTCTCTTTCACTTTTCTTACTCCATGCCTTTTCTTCACCTTTCCTTTCTTTATTGCCTTTTCCATAAATGCCATCATATCCCATCACAGCCCAGATGTGTTCTAGCTAATGTTACACATCAGCTAATGGAAACAGATGTCACCAGTGGAAAATGCAGATTTTTTTTTTAGTATATAGATAACAAATGATCTGGTGCTGATATTGTTTTTTTTTTTTTTTTTTTTTTTGATAAATGAAGAGAGTGACCTCCTTCTGAGCAAGTTTCTCATGGCTATTAAATCAAACGCGTCATGTGGAAGCATAAGCACCGCTTTATTTTGCCCGCCGTTGTTGATATTTTCGGCAGAACGCACGGAGCTGTTGACCCCTCTTTGTCTGCGGAAGTCTTTTAGCCATCAATTTTACTAAATGTGCAGTGTTGTGCTGACAGCAACGCCGGGGAATTCATTAATCATCCGCTATGCAAACAATATTCGTCAATGTAAAACAATGGCTTTTGATACGCAAAGAATCCCATTAGTGTGCATCCAGATGTTGCAAGGAGAGGGGTTTATTTTCGGGCGCCTCCGCGCTCTATCCGTTCCATCTCTCGGCTCAAGCACCATGTCCACCTGCCTTTACAGCACATATTTAACAACTCACCGTTGCGGTGTGTTACAATAAATCCAACATGCATATCCTGAAGTGCTGGCTTTTTTTTTTCAGCCAGCTCAGCATTCACCCCATCGCAGTACAGGTGACTGCTTTCCCTTGTTGTATCTTTGTACGGTCACATGGCGCTCTGACGGTGCGAGTGACAGCAGCCTCCACGGGGAAAAAAAAAAAAAAAACACACAACTGTGCTTTTTCAGATACGTGCGAAGTGTCAGGTGCTGGATCTGCTCGCTGTTTCGGTGATAAAGAAGAACACAGTACGAATGAAATGATCCAGATGGAAACTAGAGTGTGACTCGTCGTCAGACGGAGTGTTGTATGAACAGGGCCTGAAAAACAACTATACTCAAGTCAGCCCTACATTTACAATAAACGCTGTCTGCACAGGGTGAGAGGCATTATCAAAGGTTCCTCTCGCCCCAATCATGGACTGTTTGCTCTTCTCCCATCGGACAGGCACTACAGGTGCCTCAGAGCCCACACCAACAGCCTGAAAAATAGCCTTTGTCCTGTGGCTGTACTGCACAGGACAATGGACATTAGTGTGCATCCATATGTACTGTGCCGAGTATCATTCAGAACGTCTATGTACAGTACATATGTATATCATGCTCCCTTTTTGAGCATGTCATCTTCTAGACATGTTTATCTACTGCATCTTCTGTTTATTATAGCACATTCACTGGACAATGCTTGCACAGATATAGTCTATTAAACTGTATATATAATCTAAACTACTTACCATCTTGAAGAACGAACACTTTTCCAAAGAGTGAAAGAACTTGCAGCTGAGTTGTGACATACAGTAGAAAGTTCACATTTTTAGGACACTAGCTGGATATTAAAAAAAATAATAATAAATAAATAAATAATAATAATAATAATAATAATAATAAACTAATTAAATAACTTATAACTTAACTAGCTGCCTCATCTACCATGCCAATCATGAAACATTTGTGTTTAATCTAGTCAGGTTATTGCAATTTTTTATTGGAATTTTTGAAATAATTAATTTACACTGACATTTAGGTATATCAGATTATTTTTTAAAAGTAAGAAAATAAACATTTAAATGTCACATCAACTAATATGACATAAAATTATTAGGCTTATTAGTACAAGAAATTTAATGTATTTTATTTTATTTGACATAGCTTGCAACATTTTTAAAATCAAACTAATATATTTAGTCTAAATAATAATAATAATAATAATAATAATCTAACACAACTACATTTATTGTAGTAATTTATAGGACTTTTTCATTGTAAAAAAAAAAGAAAAATTATGAGGATAAGAATATGAATTTTATTAATAACTACATTATCTTTTATTTATCTCTGGAAAAAGTTTTTTTGATTTTTTAAAATCTTTCTTCAGTCTTTAAATTAAACATACAGTACGATGAAGTCAGATGACTACACGAGAGGAACTCCACACACCTCATAATGTCTTCATCTCTCCTGGTGTCAGCATGTCTGTTTGGATTATATGTCTCCATCTCCCTTTATTAAACATATATTTACTAGTAATCTGATGTATATTTGATGATTAATATTGAACGAGTCTGAATAAAGAGACGTTTTCAAGGGCGTTTCACTAAATCTGCCTCAATGTTGTTGCAAACAAATAGTGAAATGTCAGAAAAATCCAATATACAACGAGATTGGAGAGCTTTAAGGATTTACTGTCAGTTACGGCAAATAAACATGAGGCTTCTATATGAAAACTCACGTCGTATGGACGGACATAAAAGGAATCTAAAATGCAATGTAATTACTGCGCTTGAAGAATTTACTGATGTTTAGAACAAAAACACAAAAAAAATTTCTGCACTCAGCTAGCATGAAGTAAAACGCAATGTCACAAAATCAATATGGAATGAAATTACCGGGCTTGGAGAAGACGAGGCTGCAGTTATTTGTTATAAATACAATCGTGCATAGTCGTTCGAGTAGCATGAAGTAAAAATGTCTGAAAATCCATACACAGTGAAAACGAGTGAGCATCTGCAATCTATATGCAGTTATAACAAACACGCGAGTCTCAAGTAGTAACGAAATACAAGAAAAAGTGATGCTTTAAAAAAATAAACAATTGAATTCTGATCGGTCAGATGAATTCAAATCATTTTTTATGAGAGCAGCTCTGACAGTAGCGCAGCGTAAAATCGCAAGTTTAGATTAATATTAAGCAGAGCCAAACCTGGGCCCCTACTGACACACTATAACACCTGATGCCCCAGTGCTCCCACTAAAACCCATCTGTCAGTCAATAAAGCAACCAATACAGAGCATAATTTCAGTTATTGAATTAACAATATATTCGCAATACTCATTGACTTTCCTATATTCTTTTAAAAGCTTCACATGATAAACTTTGTGTTTACGGAATTGTTTACAGTTTCGCAACCATCATCTCATGGACAAGTTACTTGCACTACTTCAACTCATTACCTCATTACCACAGAGTACTGCATTGTGTCATGCTGTTGTTGAGTTGTCGCTCTTGTTTGCGCCATTCGCATAAGCCCGAGGACAACTTTTCTTGCAGAAACTTGAGCACTGAAAATTCAGCAGTGGACTGGGTCTACATGTTTTGCCATGCACCAACTTTCAAATACACTCCACTTAGTTGGTCCCCTTCAGGGGCCAGACGTGAAGGTTCCAGAGCTCAGGTCGGGGATGAAATATTGCCCCCTGCGCCTGAGACAGAAGATTCCTTCTCACTGGAATCACCCATGGTGAGCCGTCGAGGAGAGATATTAGATCCAAGAACCACACTCTGCAAACCCTGATGACGGACCCTCGCCAGGACTCCCAGGAGCAGAGCTATCGGAGGAAATGCATGAAGGTGTAATCTGGGCCACGGCGTCGACCCAGGGAGGAGTCAGAGAGTAGTAAACGGGACATTGTGCTGTTTCTTGCGAGGCAAAGAGGTTCACCTCTGCTACATAAAATCTTTCCCAGATTTGATGACCACTTCAGGGTGGAGTTTCTATTCCCCATGTGTCACAGCTTGTCTGGAATGTAAATCACCCTGAGGGACAAGAACTTGTCCTGTGCCCAAAGCAGAACCTGGTGCACCAGCTTGTTCAAGCAGCACGAGCTCAGTCCACCCTGGCTATTTATGTACGAGACTACTGTAGTGTTATCCACCCGCACTATGACATGGTAGCCTCTCAAATGCTGGAGGAAGTGTTTCAGGGCCAAAAACAGAGCCATCATTTCGAGGCAATTAATGTGCCACGAGAGAAGATGACCTCTCCAGCTCCCTTGGACTGGATGGCCATCTAAGACCGCACCCCAGCCTGTGAGGGAAGCATCTGTCATTAGCATCTTGCGATGACAACACGGACCTACAGTGGGACCAAAGTCAGAAACTGGCGTCTGAACCACATAGAAAGGGTACAAAGTCCTTGGCGCGTAACCCTTATTTGCCTCTGGGGATTGGCCCTTGAGTGAAATGCCCTGGCTCTTAGCCACAAACGCTCTCATGTGCAGAAGGCCCAAAGGTATCAATGTGGACGCAGCTGCCATGAGGCCTAGAGATCTCTTAAAGTGATGAACAGTCACTTTCTGGCCTAGCTTGATTCCCTTCAGGGTGTTGAGGAAGAATTCGACACGAGAGGGAGACAGCTGTGCCCGCATTGTGACCGAATCCCATGTGACACCCAAATTTGTTGTCCTCTGAAAAGGAAAGAGAACGCTTTTCATAGTGTTGAGTCTCATTCCTAAAGAATGGAGATGAGCTAGGACAACATCCCGATGTCGAAGCGCTAGCTCCTGAGACTAAGCCAGAATCAGCTAGTCGTCTATATAATTCAAAATATGGATGCCCTGGAGTCGTAAAGGAGCCAGAGATGCATCCATGCATTTTGTATATGTGGGGTGACAGAGCTAGGCCAAATGGAAGGACCCGATGCTGGCAAGCTTTGCCCCCGAAAGCGAACCTCAGGAACTTCCTGTGCTGTGGCAATATTTCCATATGGAAATATGCGTCCTTGAGGTCGATTGTGACAAACCAATCCAAAATTGGACGCAGCCCCCCGTCTTCTTGGGAACCAAGAAATACCGACTGTAGTAGCCTGACTCTCTGGCTGGGAGGGGAACATGTCCTATGGCCCCTTTGACAAGCAAAGTCTGTAATTCCTGAACCAACAGATGTGCTCGTTCCGGTTTCATGGAAGTGGAGACCACGCCGTTGAAACACAGAGGACGATGTGCAAACTGAATCCTGTAGCCTCTCTCTACAGTCCTTCGTACCCAAGGAGACACGCCAGGCAGTAGTTTCCACACTGCCACCGTCTCCTAATGGGGCATAAGTTTTGACACTTCGGCTGGATGGGGGGGTATTAGATGTTTGGTATCCTGAAACATGGCAGGAGGTGACCGAAAACCCAAAATTTTGTTGGAGGCCGGTGCTCCCTGAAGCACCAGTGGTGGCAGGGTTTGAACACCGACCTCCTGGGGGTGCCAGGGAGGAGACCTTATTTTGTGAAGGAGTTTCAGCTGCCCCTCCCCGGGGGAAGAGACCCCCATGGCCCTGGGCGTATGAGCCTCAGGACTTCCTTTTTGCAGAGAGGGAGCTCCTCAGCTCCGATCGTTTTGAGGCAGATTGAGAAGAGCGGCAAGCCCCACCCAAGTCTTTATGAAGGCATGCCCAGCTGGTCACGCTCTCGCTCTGTGCCACACGCCTTGTGTGGGTCAGACCTGGTCGGGACGGGGTGGCCGACGGTCTCGACTCTTGAGCACAGTGGGGAAGAAATCTACCAAAGGCCTTTTCATATAATTTCGCCTCCCGAAACCTAGTGGCGATGGGAATTAATAGGGTTGCCAAAAAGGCCGGAAGGGTGCATCAAGGAGGACAGCACGATCTTTATCCTTGATGCCCGTGAAGTTCAGCAACAGATGTCTCTCCGTGGACACCATGGCAGCCATAGAACGGCCAATAACATGGGCTGTCTGCTTGGTTGCACAGAGATACAGGTCTGTGGCTTGACATAGCTCTGTGAACGCCCTCTCATCAATAGACCCGTCGGTGCTCAAATCTTTCAGCAGGTCAGCCTGGTAGGCGTGGAAAACCGCCATGGTGTGCAGTGTAACACCTGACCCCCTGCCTGAAAAGCTTTCCCCACCAGGGAAGATGTCAGTCTACATGGCTTGTCCCAGGAGAGAGATAGCCCGCAAGTGCCTCTTCTATCTGGGGCATCATCATATAACCATGTGCTTTCACATCAATGATATTCGAATAAGTCGAAGTCGATGGCACGAAAACACAGGATGAATAAGGCTTACTCCATGAAAGAGTTAACTTGTTATGGAGGTCACCAAAGCAGGGGAGAGAGAGCCGTTGAGGCCCCTCCTCCCGGCCACCTGACAGAAACCTGTTGTCTAATTTTGAGCGCTTGGGGGAATCTCGCTTCTGTGGCCAGTCGATATGCAACTCCTCAACCGCATGTGTTATTACATCAAGTAATTCCTCATATGCTCTGTCATCACTAGAGGAGCGTTGTGAGGAGGCTACTTCCATAAAAGCGAGAGAGGAAGTCTCTTCTGCCCCTTCACAAGAAGCGCCGGAGCGTGCTTGAGAAGCAGACGCTAAAACTTCCTGATCCGGGGAGAGCGTGAGAGAAAGGGGGAATTCCGTCTCTCTCTGCACGTGAACCCCAGGAATGCGCCGCGGCTTCTCTTTAAAGACAGCGAGCCGCGCGGGAAGCACCGTGATAGGGAGGAGATCACAATGCTCACAATCACCCTGAATGTTCTTCCACCGAACACTCAAAACAAAATTCATGAACCTCACCCTCCGAAAGAAATCTATCACACAGAGGCATGCATCTCTTAATAAACACTGCCATATCAGTGAGTTAACACTTTTTCTTTTTCTTTCGTAATTTTGCTTACACACACACACACACACACACACGCAAACACAAAGTGGTCCTTGAAGACAAAAAGACCTGAGGATGTTTCTGGCTCACTCCTATTTATAACCTGCAGTTGCACCTCATCAGATGATGTTATCTGACCGTTATATAAGCCAAAAATTTGCCGTGTTTGATACACACATGCTTCACAACCGGCTGAACAAAGACATGCTCCCATAGCGTTTTCACGCAGCATCGAGTGTAGCTTTTGAAAGGGAACTAAACACTGTTGTCTTTATGAAACATGATAAATGTTTGTCCTTCACTGTAACTTTTATCAAACACGATGTCCAGGTAAGAATGACAAGATATCAAGCAAGACACAAACAGACCAAGATGCAACCATACAGCTAGAGAGATTGACAATAACATCTGGTATTGCTAACATTAAACTGTCAGCATCAAAATATTCAGCCAAATCACAGTATAGGGAAGTATTTTTTTTTTAAATGTTATACATAAATAATATCTGACCAATCTTGATTTCCTAAAAAAAATCAAGTTGCTAACTTCAGCCGTTTTGGTGAGGAGGGCCAAAAACTTTTCAGCAAGCTGGTCATCTTTCAGCGTTATACTGTCTCACTTCTAAGGCAATAATAATTCAAATTGCAGATTATTCATATTTCTTCATGACTACTGATAATAAAATTGGTGTAATCTTCTAGAAGTGTATGACCTGTTAAAAAATGTTGCTTAAATTAAAGCATTCTGTGCAAAAATGATGAGTGAGATGAGTGTTATATTATCCTATCAGAAAATTCACTTTTTCATCTACAGTAGGTGAGACACGTTTTAGCACCGATACCATGTTTTTGGTGGATTGGTTTACTGGACAACTGATTACTACAATTGAGTCTTATGTTTTGAGTTCTGTTTTTTTCTTTTGTTGAATGTGTTCTGAAGGGTGATTACACTTCATCCACTCAAAATTTGATCACGGACAGTTGACAAAATTGTTGGTACCCTTCGGTCAATGAAAGAAAAACTCACAATGGTCACAGAAATAACTTTAATCTGACAAAAGTAATAATAAACTAGAGAGGTACATTTCCTGAAGAAAATGTGAGTGGTGCTTGCCGTGGCATAACTCTGGCCCCCGATATCTCTATGACAATGGCATCGACAGTTAGGTTCAGTTTCATAGTTTCTATGCAAGTTACCAAAGCAGTGAATGGAACTGTGATCACTTACTGCTTCAATGTGGAGCAGCTTTACCATTATATGTAAATAGGGAAAATTCCGGCACCTCATGCGTGCGAGGAGTACAAACTTATACACTCTTACTATGTATGATCTGACACAGCTTGATAGCCTCTTTAAATGTGGCAAATTTGAAATTCCTGTGAAATTCTCACTCTGCGCTACAATTCATCAAAGTTTGTTTCAAAATTAAGTCAATGGGATTTTTTGGGGCGATTAACTGCCCCGTGCGGGAGCAATTTACGACCCACCGCTTAGAAAAGTCATAGCACACCATTCCTGACTAAGCCTGCACGATTTGACACCTCATTCATCGGTCTACGACAAAGCGTGCAAGGACTAGTTACGCACCAAACATTTGTAAGGAAGAAAAAAGTGAATAGTAAATATAACACTAGAGAGGTACATTTCCTGAAGAAAATGTGAGTGGTGCTTGCCGTGGCAAAAACTTTGGAGTCATGTTAGCAACTTGCTGAGCACTCCAGCATCATGTTAGCAGCAGTGTAATGATGTAGCTAGCAACATGCTCATAATATTAGCATAATGCTAGCAACATGCTAATGAGCTAAACATGATGGTGGCAACATGCTAAGCACTCTAACTTCATGTTAGCAACATTCTAATGATGTTGCATGCAACATGCTAATATAGTTAGCATAAAGCTAGCAACATGCTAATATGCTAAACGTCTTGCTAGCAACATGCTAGGCACTCTAGCATCATGCTAGCAACAAGCTAATCATGTTATTAGCAAAATGCTAATATAGTTAGCATAATGCTAGCACCATGCTAATATTGTTAGCATCATCCTGGCAACATGCTAATATAATTCGCATAATGCTAGCGAAATGCTAATTTTGTTAGCATAATGCTAGGAACATGCTAATCGTGTTAGCAACATGCTAACAGCATGATAATGATGTTGCTAGGGGGCGTGGCTTATGACCATCATGATGAATGCGAAAGACTGATTGATTGCCTGAGTAAAATGAGCCCACCCCCATGTCTCTACGACAGTGGGATCCACAGTTAAATTCAGTTTAAACGTTCCTATGGAAGTTACTATTGTATGTTAATTGCCCCCTGCTGGGGCAGTTTACCACTCGCCCATTAGAAAAGTCATGTCAAGCCCCCTTTCCCCGAATAAACCCACATAAAATAAGTTCCAGAATGAACCACACAATTTGCCACCTGTTTCATGGGTCTACGACGAACGTAAAAGTGACGAGTCATGCACCAAATTCCCCATTATAAGTCAATGGGGAAAATTTGGGCACCTGTTTTACCCTGGGGGTATAACCTATAACCTCTTGCGGGGTATGTTCCAACACAGATTGCAACCCTCTACAAATGTTGTAAAAGTAAGATTTCTATCAAATTCTCACTCTGCGCTTCAATCCGTTAAAGTTGGTATCAATGTTAAGTCTATGGGATTTTTTGGGGTGGTTATTAACAACAATTAACAGCAATTAACCACCCCCCCCCCCCCCCCCTCAGAAAAGTCTAAGCACCCCTGTCCCGAATGAGCCGCACGATTTGACACCTCTTTCATGGATCTACGACAATCAAAACTGTAGTAATTATGTGCCAAAATTCTGCATTATATGTCAATGGGGCAAATTTGGGCACCTTTTCTGCCCCGGGGGCAAAACTTATACCCTCCTGTGGGGTATGTTCTGACACAGCTTGCGACCCTCTTCAAATGTGGTGAATTTGAGATTTCTACCCAACTCTCACTCTGCGCTTCAATTCATCAAATTTCTTCCCAATGTTAAGTCTATGGGATTTCCCCCATTATAAGTCAATGGGGCAATTTTGGGGACCTCTATTGCCCTGGGGGTAGAACCTATACCCTCTTGTGGGGTATGGTCTGACACAGGTTGCAAACCTCTACAAAAGTGGTAAATTTGACCTTTCTACAAAATTCCCTCTCTGCGCTACAATCCGTCAAAGTTGGTCTCGGGGGCAATTAACCGCCGACCCCTTAGAAAAGTCATAGCACCCCATTCCCGACCAAGCCGCACGTTTTGACACCTCATTCATGGGTCTACGACAAACGGTGCGGGACTAGTTACGCGCCAAACTTTCATACGGAAGAATAAGAAGAATAAAAAGAAAAAATAAGCCTGTGAGATTATAATAGTAGTGCTTCGCTTCGCAAGCACCACTAATAAGAATTCTATGAATGTTAACCAATGAAAATCGGACATTGCTTTTCAACCATGCTTCAACGGAATTATTTAAAAAATGAACTCATGGAACAGGCCTGGACAAAAATGATGGTACCCCTAACTTAATAGTTTGTTGCACAACCTTTTGAGGCAATCACTGTAATCAAACGATTCCTGTAACTGTCAATGAGACTTCTGCACCTCTCTGCAGGTATTTTGGCCCACTCCTCATGAGCAACCTGCTTCAGTTGTTTCCGGTTTGAAGGGTGCCTTTTCCAGACGGCATGTTTCAGCTCCTTCCAAAGATGCTCAATAGGATTGAGGTCAGGGCTCATAGAAGGCCACTTTAGAATAGTCCAATGTTTTCCTCTTAGCCATTCTTGGGTGTTTTTAGCTGTGTGTTTTGGGTCATTGTCCTGTTGCAAGACCTATGACCTGCGACCCAGCTTTCTGACACTGGCCAGCACATTTCTCTCTAGAATCCCTTGATAGTCTTGAGATTTCATTGTACCCTGCACAGATTCAAGACACCCTGTGCCAGATGCAGCAAAGCAGCCCCAGAACATAACAGAGCCTCCTCCATGTTTCACAGTAGGGACAGTGTTCTTCTCTTGATATGCTTCATTTTTCCATCTGTGAACATAGAGCTGATGTGCCTTGGCAAAAAGTTCCATTTTTGTCTCATCTGTCCATAGGACATTCTCCCAGAAGCTTTGTGGCTTGTCAACATGTAGTTTGGCATACTCCAGTCTGGCTTTTTTATGATTTGTTTTCAACAATGGTGTCAACAATGGTGTCCTCCTTTTTATGATTTGTTTTCAACAAAGTGTAGTCCACTTTGTCTCAAACGACGGCGGATGGTGCGATCTGACACTGATGTTCCTTGAGCATGAAATTCACCTTGGATCTCTTTAGAAGTCTTTATGGGCTCTTTTGTTACCATTCGGATTATTCGTCTCTTTGATTTGTCATCAATTTCCCTCCTGCGGCCACGTCCAGGGAGGTTGGCTACAGTCCCATGGATCTTAAATTTCTGAATAATATGTGCAACTGTAGTCACAGGAACATCTAGCTGCTTGGAAATGGTCTTATAGCCTTTACCTTTAAAAACATGCTTGTCTATAATTTTCTTTTGAATCTCCTGAGACAACTCTTTCCTTCGCTTCCTCTGGTCCATGTTGAGTGTGGTACATACCATGTCACCAAACAACACAGCGACTACCTGGAGCCCTATATATAGGCCCACTGACTGATTACAAGATTGTAGACACCTGTGATGCTAATTAGTGGACACACCTTGAATTAACATGTCCCTTTGGTCACATTATTTTCAGTATTTTCTAGGGGTACCATCATTTTTGTCCAGGCCTGTTCCATGAGTTTATTTTTTTAAATAATTCTGTTGAAGCATGGTTGAAAAGCAATGTCCGATTTTCATTGGTTAACATTCATAGAATTTTTTTAAATTATTACTTTTGTCAGATTAAAGTTATTTATGTGACTAACTAACCCATTGTGATTTTTTCTTTCATTGACCGAAGGGTACTAACAATTTTGTCCACGTGTGTACATGGGGGGTTTGCTTGTTTATTTTGGCGAGGCCTTAAATACCAGGCGTAATGTATGCAAATAGGAAGATCTGGCTATAATATTAATGCATTGGTTATATATTTTATCTTTTCTATTTTAACAATTCACTCACAGAGCCTCATATGGCAGGTGATCAGTGTTATGTTTTT
This sequence comes from Clarias fuscus, assembly GCA_030347435.1. Lineage (NCBI taxonomy): Eukaryota > Metazoa > Chordata > Actinopteri > Siluriformes > Clariidae > Clarias > Clarias fuscus. The sequence goes on from CM059214.1 coordinate 2,602,100, forward strand.
GTTCTTCATTTATATTTTTACTGTAACAGTTTTGTTTGACATGAAGAGTTTACGCTTTGCAGTTTTGCAATTACTCGACAGGTTGCTTTTTTTTTTATTAAATTAAATTCAAAAGAGAGAAAAACAGCCTGGTGAGGGAACAACAAGGTGGATACAAAAAGTACAGCTTGTACCATTATGATGAAAATACGTGAAAAAAAAATTGTTGGTAAATTGCTGTTGTATAAGAAGAATAAGTCACTTCAGGGAATGCAGTTATGGGAAAATAATCATTTATACACCATTTCATCCCTGGTAATGTTTCTACAACAGCATGACATGAAGTGTTCGATCTGCCTTTCAGACTACACTTAAAATAAAATAAAAAAGAAAAAGGCTTAATCTAGAGTTCGGTCTCTGTCCAAACTCTTAAAGAAGCTCATCAAAGTATTCCCCCACCAAAGGGTTACAACTAGAAGATAAAACCTTCAGCTATCTAAAGAACCACCAAAGAACCCACAAGAACACAAATAATAACACAAAAACAACGCTAAACACTACCTCTATCTAACCACGCACTCACTGCTCATCACACTCAGTGTGTTTATCACCACAAGGTTCCTCACGCAGCAGAAGAATTCTTTAGAACTCGAAATCACACCCTGCTATCGGTTCCAGTCAAACACACGCACACACACACACACACACACACACACACACACACACACGAAAACACTGCATGCCCCTTCAAAACAAATCAATACTTAGTGTTTTGACTTCACAGCACAGTGGCCAGTCCGCTCGAACACGCTGCAGGCTACACTTTTAAGCGTGATTTTTTATGTAGAACCAAACTACACAGGGTTTCTCTGTTGTGCTAAAGTGCCTTAAAAGTAGAACCCATTTAGAAAAATAATAATAACAATAATAAAGAAGAATAAGAAACATTGGATTTGTTAGCTTAGGGTCTTATGTCTGGTTCTGGTATTTAGCATTTAGACATTTAAACTCATTATTGAAGTCTTCAAAGAGAATGTATCAAAGAAAACAGACAACTGTAATCTCAATCATATTTGAGAAATTTGTTGTATTTGTTGTTGTCAGGAGCCAGCTGGATCAACCCAGCATCACCAAACCCGATCATCTAATTATTCCCCCAGCTTTATAAGCATGCCAAGAGAACCACTCAGTGCCGCAGTATCTCACTCGTGTGCCTCGTGTCTTTTCTGTCAAGTGTTTTTTTTTTTTTTCTGTTACCAGAGCCGGTTATCGACCCTGCCTATTCCCCGGATTTCTCTCTTGTCTTCGCCCCCTAGTACTTCGGACTGACTAACGTGTATAACCTCGCATGCTCTCAGGACTTCAGATTAGTACTCATGATGTGGATTCGTTCACCCTCGTTTCCGGCTCTACTCAGTCTCCCAACACGAAAGGGGAGGCCATGGACAAGTACATCTCAGAATCATTAGCCGCTGGCATCATCAGACCTTCATCATCACCAGCCAGGTCTGGCTTCTTCTTTGTGGCCAAAAAGAATGGCTCCTTGTATTGATTACAGAGGCCTAACAACATTACCGTCAAGAACCGCTATCTGCTACCCCTCATCCACCACCTGCAGGGGGCCCAAATATTTTACCAATTTGGACCTCCGAAGTGCCTATCTCCTAGGCAGGATCAGGAAAGGAGACGAATAGAAGACCACCTTCAATACCCCGTTAAGTTATTATGAATATCTAGTCAGGACTTTTGGGATGGCCAATACCCTGGTGGTCTTCCAAGCCCTGGTCAATGACGTCATCTTGGACTTCATCAACATCTTTGTTTTTGTTTACCTAGACAACATTCTCGTCTTCTCCTGCTCCTTAGAAGAACATGCAATACATGTCCGCCAGGTACTTTAGCAGCTTCTTGAGAAGCAGCTCTTTGTCAAAGCTGAGAAATGTGAGTTTGACCGTGTTCGCGGACCTTAGGGAGAGCGCTCGCGCTTTGCGCCAACCTCCGTTTTCACAGAGGAGATCAAGCCGCTGCATTCCACCTTCCATCCACTGGGTGCTAAGTGGATTAACAGCGAATTAAACGCTCACAAAAACCCAACAGGATTCCCCGTGTTCAGCTTCAGGGTTTGTGGAGATTCCCTCACGTCATAGCCTTCTCTCTTATCACTAGAGGCTTTCCCACTCTCTCAGTCACTAGGCACACACGTGGATTTCTTCTCTCCTCTGCTTCTGCTGTGCCTGTTCGCCCAAGGCTCTGTGTGTCCAATAAGCATCTAAACATCACCATTTGTCTGCTATTGGGCTCAATCCCGTTCAGTCACCCCATCTCTGACAGTTGTATTTGTTGGCCTAGTGGTTAGCATTGTTGCCTTGCATCTCCAGGGTCTGGGTTCAATTCCCACCTCGGATGTGTGTGCATGGAGTTTCCATACTCTCCCTGTGCTTGATGGGTTTTCTCTGGGTACTCTGGTTTCCTCCCACAGTCCAAAGACATGCAGTTTTAGGCTAAGGTGTAGTGATAGTAGTATGTGAATGAGTGTGTGTGCACTGCAATGGATTGGCACCGTGTTTCGGGTGTACCCCTCCTTGTGCCCTAAATTTCCTGGGATAGGCTACAGGACCCCCGCCAACCCTGTATACAGGATTAAGCGGTATGGACAGTGTGTGAGTGTCTTAATCAAGTGTTATTGCATCATCTAATGTAAGAATCAATTAAATGTTACTTATCACATGAAGCAAAGTACCTTCTTGAAATATTTAGGATATCCGAGGGAATCTTTAGTTGTTATACAGGGATTGGTCATAACATTAAGACAGCTGATTATGGCACCTGTTATGGGGTGGCATACATTTGATATCAAGTATAACCATAGTTTCGTCTGTTCTCTATGTTGATGTTTTGTAAGCAAAAAAAAATGGGCAGGAGTAAGCAACTTTGACAAATTGGCCAAATTGTGATGGCTAGACAATTGGGTCAGAGAGTCTCCAAGACAAGAGATTTTCCCTATGAGGTGTTCTTGTGATGCAGTGGGTAGTACTTACTAAAAGTGCCCCAAGAAAGGACAACCAGAGACCAACAACAGGGCCATGGGCACCCAAGGCTCATTGATCCATGAGGAAAATGAGCGCTCATCTGCTTAGTGCGCTTCCACAGAAGAGCTACTGTAGCACAAACTTCTGAAAAGTTAATGCTGGTTCTGATAGAAAGGAGTCAGAACACACAGTGCATCACAGTTAGTTGAGTATGAGAGGGTGTGTAGCTGCCAACTGGTCAGAGTACCCAGGCTGACTCTTAGGAACTGGACCACTGAGCAGTGGAAAAAGGTGGCCTGGTCTTGTGGATGGCCAGGAGCATGTGCATCGCTTACCTGGGGAAGAATTGGAACCATGATGCACTATGATAAGAAGGCAAGCTGGAAGAGGTAGTGTGGTGCTTGGGGCAATGTTCTGCTGAGAAACCTTGCATCCTGCCATTCATGTGGATGTGGATTACTTTGACATGTACCATCTACCTCAACATTGCTGGAGACCAAGATGCAGCCCTTCATGGACATGATGTTCCCTGATGGCCTCTTTCAGCAGGATAATGCGCCCTGACACATTGTTTCCACGTTGTTAAGGAATAGTTTGAGGAACATGACAAATAGTTTGAGGTGGATTGACTTGGCCTCCAAATTCCCCCAGTCTCAATCCCATCTGTGAGATGTGCTAGACAGACATGTCTGATCCATTGAGGCTCTAAATCACAACTTTCTGGACTAAAAGTATCTGCTACACTGCCGGATACCACACATACCTTCAGAGTCTAGTGGAGTCCTCAATGTCTCAGAGCTGTTTCAAAGGCACAAGTGGAACTTTTTTAGTCTTGAGTGTATTTTTGTACTGACCCTAAACTGAACTTCCCATGCATGTGGGAAAAAAAGCCCACAAAAACAAAAGTAAACATAACAAAATGGAAATAGCCTAGAAATTAAATATTAATTTGCATTGAAGGTAACATTGCTGTCTCAGTGAGAGACACAGGAAGTCAGGAAAATTCTCACTGTATTTTCTCCCTCTCTCTCTCTCTCTCTCTCTCTCTCTCTCTCTCTCTCTCTCTCTCTCTCATTATGTACGCAGTGCTTGTACTGGGTCTTTTGTCTTCATTCCATAGATTCAACAAGGTGCTAGAAACCTTCCTTAACTCTTTGGTCCACATTGCCATCAAAGCATCATGCATTTGCTGTATCCATGATGCAAATCACTCATTTCACCACATCCTAAAGATGCCCTATTGTATTGGGGTCTGATGACTGTGAAGGGGGGTGTGTGTACAGTGACCTCACTGTCATGTTCAAATAAACCAATTTGAGATGATTGTCCATAATGTTATCCATTATTTCAATCTTCTACTGTTCAATTTTGGTAAGCTGATGTGAATCGTTGCCTAGGTTTCCTTCCGTAGGTAAAAGAAGTGGCACCCGGTGTGGTATTCTGCTGCTGTAGTCCATCTGCTTCAAGGTTTGATGTGTTTTGTGCTCAGAGATGCTCTTCAACATTCCTCATTTGTAACGAGATGTTATTTGAGTTACTGTTATTTTTCCATCAGATAGAACCAGTCTGCCCGTTCTCCTCTGACCTCTGCCATCAACAAGACATGTTTCACAAAGAGTACTGCCTCTCTCGATATATTTAATCTTTTCTTAGTCCATTATTAGTAAACCCTAGAGATGGTTTTGTGTGAAAATCCCAGTAGAGCAGCAGTTTCAGAAATATTCACACCAGCCGGTCTGGAACCAACAACCATGCTACATGCTACGTTCAAAGTCATTTAAATCACCACTTTTGGTTTAATCTTCAGGAGATTGTCTTGACCAGGTCTAAATGCAATGAGTTGCTGGCAAGTGAATGGCTGATTAGACGTTTGCTTTAAAATGCAGTTGAACGGGTGTACCTAATAAAATGGCCGGTGAGTGTAGCGAGCTGAAAAGCAGGATTTAACGGTTCAATGTCTGCCTGTTGATGGATTCCGACAGGATCGTGTCCATCATGTCCTCAGCAGAGCAGACAGCTCAACACCGCTCTGACATCTGATATACGTATATATATATATAAATATATATATTTTTTCCCAATATTCACAGCTATTATCTGCAAAAATGGATACATTTAAGCTTAAGAAAGATGTGAATGGAACCCATACGATCGTCATCATTTCACATTCCAACTTGAAAGCAGCTTTAATCAGCGTGTGGCTGTTAAATATTCATTTCCAGTGGATAAATAATTCACGCGGGGCTTTCTGTAGGAATGAGGACACTTGTAGCGTGAGCAGTGTTGGTCTTGTTTCCGATTTGGAGACGATACGAAGAATGTAGAGCTCGACACGTGATCGACAGTTGTATTGTAGATTGTATGTACGGTTTATATTTAAAAAGTGAAGGAGAAGCTCTGTGTCAGTTTGTTAAAGGAAAATAACAAATATGAAATACGATGGATGGTGTGATCGAGCCGTAGATTGTTAAACGTGCCCTCTCTGGTTGTTCCTGGAACCGGAGACTCCTTCTCTTGCATGTTGTAAAAGTGCCGGTGGTATAATGTATAATTATTATCATACATAATTCTACAAATGTATTTATTGATTTCTTTTGGAACTGATCCGATTCAGTCGAGAAGTGACGGAGTCACAACAGCGTGAATCTGCTTCTCAAAGATCACACGCCGTTTTATTTACGAGCCATCAGAACATCAGAGTGTAATTGATGACAGCCTCGTTCTGTTCAGGAGTGCCTTTATTTAATTTTTTTTTTTCTTTCCAAGATCGACCCATCGACAAACAGAGAGAATGATGCGAAGCGACCGAGCGTTAAGAGAGACATCGCCGGGGGCGACAGGTTAGCAACAGGGACCTAGAAAAAGGAAAAAAAAAAAAACTTCTCGTTTCCATAGGAACCGGTGGAGCATTCTGCATAAACAAGTACACACATAGACACGAGTTCACACACATATACACACATGCCAACATGAAAGTTTTACTGCGAGGCAAACACAAACCCGCGAGAATCGTGAGCAAAAGGGGAACAGAAGATTACTTCCAAAAATATATGTTAAAAAAAATGGATAGAGAAGGAAATAAAATAAATAAATAAATAAACGAGTTTGTGGTGCTAATTGTGCATTTCAGCTCCAAGTTGTTGTTCTCTTTGTGTTCTATTTGCGGTAAAAGTTACAAACACGACCGAAGGGGCTGCGAAAAAGTTTGCTCGTTTCATGCAACACATCAGGAAAAACTTTCAGCACCACACTCTGCTTATGGTTTATCTCTTTGTGTATATGTGTATGTGTATGTGTATGCGTGTGAGAGAGCGAAAGAGAGTGAGAGGGAGGGGGACAAAAAAGGGGGTCAATGTACTGTAGGTCACTTTTAGGTCACCTCGAACCCAACGCCATTAGGAAATCTTTCTGTGTGATGGAAATGCAGGCTAAATGTGGGTTAAAGCGCCCCTTGGAGAGCTTCTCCCTCCGCTCAGTGTTTTAATGAGAGTCGATTTAACAGGTCATCACCCCTCCCCTTCATACACACACTCTCTCTTTCATACACACACAGCCTGAAATGACGTTTTAATGTTTTGCGCGGGTAATTAAACGAGGGAAAAAAATGAGAAGAAGAAGAAAGAAAAAAACGTCTCCACTTTTGCCGTAGGTGGACCTTTTAATGTGCGCAGAATAATATTTCGGAGTCGAGCTGTGAATCTTTGCGCGCGATTGGGAGTGACGCGGATTTGCATGAAGTTCTGTCTTTAAATATGTATGTTAATAATTATGAGCGCGGTTCGAAGGCGAGCGCATTAGCATGCTTTTATAAAAAAAATTTTTTTTTTTTAAAAGCCAGTCCACAGAATCGGCCCAATTCACGTTTCCCGGCTCGACGTGATTAATTGCCGTGTTTCTAAAAGGATAAATCTCAGCACCGGTTTGCTTTTGGTTAGCGCTTTAGATTAAAGAATGTGTAATGATAATTTATTGTGCTTTTAATGAGTCATTAATTAGACATAAGTGATATATTATCCAGCTATTTTATTAATCTTTTTAAGCCTTAGTTACTACTAAGTATTAGATGAAGTATTTAGCATTGAGTAATTGAGTCGGGATTAAATAATAGCTCAGTTTATCATTAGTGAAAGGAGCAATTTGGGGAAACATACAGTCAAACCTTGCAGCAGCATTCCCCCCGGTGTGTTACTTCGCTAGCTGTATGGCATTGTGGATGACTATTCTCAACCCCTAAGATGATCAGTCATCACCATTCCTCACTACTGTACATCACTATGTCTTTTTAAAGAAAAAAAAACAACATTTCCACATGTCTGGGTTATTAAAGGAGTTCCTGGGAGGCCGGCGTTTCAACCGTGAATCGGACAGACAGTCTAATCATGGCTCAGACGTACTGAGAAAACTTTCTAGCTTGCTGGTATCAAAGTGCTAATGAAACAAAGTGCAGTAGTGTAGCAGAGGATTATATAGTGTATAGAAATAAAAAGAGTTCTGTTATTTCGCACAATCAAAGTCCTGGTTTGACTTGAACACCACTTTCAAATTTCTGTTTACAATAGAATAAAACGGGGATGCAGTTTGAGGTTGTCGGCTTCATTGTTGCTTGTTTTCCTATAACAGCATGACACGGAGTGTTTTATTCCTCATGCACATAAAGCCTCAATGAGCACATAATCATATTGAACGGAAAATTGAAATTTTAATTATTGGAATTTTAATTAATTAGTCATCCAGTAGTAGCTATGTTGAATAATAAATAAATAATAGGAACTTAATGACTGATTTAATTAACGTATTAATACACGATTAACATGCGCGGCTTGCTTTAATATGTTACCCCCCCCCCCCCCCCCCCCCCCACACTTTCTTTTTGAATTTCTATTTGATGCCTGAGGAATTGAAGTGCAGGCACTTGGCTGAGTGTGACCTCTAAAGAAAGCACACATATGCACGCGCAGTTTCTCAGGACAAAGGGAAAAAAAAGTGCGAGGTGACTTTGACATGCCGTAGGTTTCTACGTGAGTCACAAATTCGCGAGTGCAATTGAGTGAAAAGAGGTATTAAAATGCAAGGACCTGCATGAGGAAGGAATGTGAGACAGATAGGAACAGGATGAACTGCTTTCCAGTACACACACACACACACACACACACACACACACACTCACACTCTGACTCAGAGCTCTGCGCTGAGTAAAACAAAATGAAAAATGAGCCGCACTAAATGCCTCTTGACTTTCTCTGACTCTTCAGCCGACCTCCTCGGATTAACGCTGTTGATTAAATTTAACTTGATGCCACGCCATTAGCTTCTGCGCTTCTACTGCGGCGTAACCGAATGTGTCCTACCCAGTCCTTTTGACTTCTGAGAGCCAAAAGGACTCAGTGTGTCGGTGTTAAAGGCGAATAACAGTGATGGATTTTCTAATGAGAAAGTATCGAGGCATTCTCTACAACAGCAGCAAACGAGATGCAGGTTTGTACAGTAGTAATGCGCTCGTTCTAATACGTGACCGTTTCTATAGTAACAGCGCACTTCCAGGGATACAGACATGCAGCAGAATCTGAAACTGATTCAAACACTTTTTGTTATAACTTTGACAGAGATAAAAAAAAAAGAGAGATAGAGAGGCTGATGATTTGTTACAGCTGCTATAATGTAAGCGTCCTGTGGATGTGATATTCTATGACATTTCATGTAATTTTGAGTCAAAGCAAGTATAAGAGAACACAGTTATGAGAGTAAAAACTCACTTTATTTCTCTATATAATCCCCTGCTACACTAATGCACTTACGCTATATTTCTAAAAGTATTCGCTTGCCTGCCTTCACATGCATATGAACCTGAGTATACTTAAAAATTTTCACTTTAGCACACAAAAGCATGCTTAGTACACTTAAAATTGTGCTTTTTGTATTAGTTGTTCCAAAATAGCAAACGTCAAGTATACTAATCATTAGTCTGGAGTAAGTACACTAAAGTATGATTTGGCATGCCAGGATTGAATATACTTAGCATTTTTTTTTTTTTTTTTTTTTTGCTTGGGTAGTCTGGAGATCATCCACATATGTGAGAGACACTTTGTAAAGACATTATAAAGAGATGGATAAGTTTTAAAATAAATGTGAGAATTGTATTGCTATAATTCTAAGCAGATGGTCTGGGTTGAAGTGTCACATCTCTGCTAAGTGGAGTGTTAATGGGAGAATCGGGACTGTGTAAGAGCAGGTGTGTTTCAGTGTAAATGTTCCCCATGTGCCACCTCTTAACCCAATCGTAGCGTACACTTCTCTTTTACTTGGTTCATGTGTTAACGTTTTTCCTTTTTTTTAATTTTTTTTTTTTTTTTTACTTATGTAGAATGTGAAATGTTGAGATATAATAGGGGTTTAAAGGTAAACAAGATGCTTGTTATTTGTTTTAGCGAATATGTGCAGTAAGCGCTACCACGGTTTTTGTTCCTATTGTATGGAAATAAAAATAAATAAATGAGGTAAGCAATTAATCGAAGTGTAGAAACCGTGTAGAAAAGCACACTGCAGTTTCTCCAGCCTCTGCACCACCTGGAGTGGGAGAGCAAACTCTGATTTGAACCTTTTAATGTTAGTTACCATTGACATATTTATACTATTTAAAATAAATTGCTATGTAATAACAATTCTTAGTAGCCCTATTCAGTGTAGCGTTTTTTAAATCTTCGTTTTCCTGCATCTTTACCTTACGCTATGTTTCATAAGCTAACATAGCTAGCTGTACTTTATTAGCTGTACTTATGTAAAATTAGCGAATCTGAACACACACTGATAGAGTTTATTTTTCATTGACAAAATGAAAAATAAACTGTAAAAATAATCTAGCGCTAATAATAATACACTCATAATCAAAGGCAGTGTGCTGCAATAAAGTGTTACTGTTAGTTTATTGATTTTCTAAAACAGCACACTGTGTCAGGTTGTATAGTACATTTTATTAATCTACAACCAAGTTTTAAAATTTTAGGTGGTTCTGCTTTAGCATTCAGCTAAACAATTTGATAGAAGACATTTTGAGTCAGTATATCATATTGAAAAAAATAGTGTTTGAGCCATCTCTACCACTCGGTTGATGTTTGCTGTGATAAAAAGTCCACTAGATGACACTGACTTTAAAATTGATTCATCTAGTTGCTTTGTGGCGTACCGCAAGAAATAAAGCAGATCTAATACCCAAAAACATGTGTTCTATTCTACCACTACATGTTTTATGTGATTTATTTCTGTTATTTATAAATATATTGATATGTTTACCATAAACTGACATCTCAACCATTTGGAAGATACTTATACCGGCTCAAAATAAGCAATGATTGTAAAAATGCATTTTTTTTTCTTTATACATCAAACGAGTTAATAAAACTAAAGAAAAAGTCACAGCTTTACCACTGACTGTTACGAAGCGCTGAAACTGAAGACGTCTTTCATAAATGTTAAATGCATACCGGCAGAAAATGGCATTACTGTTTTCTAAGCATCTGTGTCAGCTGTTGCTATGGGAATGAAAATGCATCAGAACAATGAAGCTCTGATTTAAAGCTGATGGCACAGAAAATTCATCAACACCTTCTGACTAACCTGGATGCAGAATTCTAGAGAATATGGTCTCATGGTCTCCTGCTGTAGTCTTTAACCGGTTAGATTTGTGCTGTAAATTAAATTTGATGATTTAGTGTGTAAATCATGCTGTTTTTCTTTTACAGCTGAGTGGTTAGTCAAGTGTCTTTTTCCATACCAGAGTTACTAAGCGTGGACAAATCGCCTCCCTGTCACTTTCTCAGCAGTAATAGCCTGAGCTTGTACGGCTCCAGTGAATAAATGATGCAACTCTGAATCCATGAAGGTCCTGAAACTCTGACTTCTTTCAGTCATTGTCATCTCGCTGGCCTCAGCAACAACCGCAGTCTTCATATGCACATCGGGAAAAGAAAAGAAAAGAAAAGAAAAGACGTCGCACCAACAGCCTTTTTCACATATCGATCTGACTACCTTATTGAGCTTTTGATGCAGGAATAATTGAAGTCGCATGTGGCGTAGCAGCCTCGCCTGAGCTGAACGTTAATGAAGAGACAGGAAGTGGCAGGCTACTGGAACTCAACAAAATCCCAACAAAAGAGCTCGCTTTTACTTACACTCTCTCTCTCCATCTCTTTCTTCAGATTGCTGATTATCCTTGCTTGCCATGTGAAAAGTTTCCTCAATTGCTTTCTATACACACACACACACACACACACAAATCCCAACCAACTTACGTTAACATTTGCACACCATCCTCCGGTTTCTTTTAAGTTATACATTCCATTATATTCTTTGTTACATTCCTTTTTTAATCTCACACAGTTTGATGGAAAAATATTCACTGACAGAGTGGTGTGATAAAACCCAGTTACTGTTACTCTACGGCAGAAAGTTAATTATGTTCCTAACAGCATGTCCCTAAGTGTGTTATCAAGTTATAGATGCGTTAATGTAAATGATAACAGGATCTTGTTACGTCATTAAGAAAAAATACACACCAAAAAAAAATAAAAATAAAAAAAAAACCTACGTAAAGATTCCTTCCTTGCATTTAGAGAATTTCCTTGTCTTCACATACTCAAAGGTTTATGCAAAATGTGCATCCACTATACGGTACATGCAAGCTGCAAGTGCCAGAGGAGAATGAATCAACAACTTTGGAGCAGGTGAACGTTTCCCTTCTTTCATTTTATATTTCATTAGATGTGTATACACTGTACATGTATATTGTAGACTTGTTATGTTTTATGACAGTTGCTGGATGAGAACTCATAATAACTTCGAGTTCTGACTCTGTAATTGTGTCCAGTACTCCAGAAGGCTATTTCTCCAGATTGGTCATCTGTGTCCTGCCATATTAATAACTCCCCCAGGCTGCTCCCAGCAAATCACTGCAGCTGGCCTCAAAGCGCTCGCTTTGGATCCGGCATGGCTGACTAAACACCCACTGGCCTGCCCTAGAGCCAAGCAAGTCCAATGTCATGGGCAGCCCAGCCAAAAGCGCCAACATGGCCACGAGTCTGGCTTGCACATCCGTCCTACTGCCCTAGAGCCAAAATGGCCGATGCTCAGTCCCTCAGGTCTGCCTCAGTGCCAGAGGCTCAGATCCACAAAGCTCAGACCAGGAATCTGAGATAAAAAAAGAGTACATCTGGAGAGGAGACCCAGGACGGTGACATGACTGCTTATTAGCCGATGGCAGACTGTTTAGCCTCCCAGAAGATCTGATGCCTCCAAACAGTTTTACTTCCAGACAGGGCCACTTTGTTTTTATTTTTTTATTTTTATTTTTCCCGGGCTGGACTTGTAGGACTGCACAAAGCCCCCAAAACACCAGGTATGGTTAACTAGAAAAAAAGAAGAAAAAAAAAAAAAACCTTTGTATTAACTCATCCTGTTTACGAGATGCAGGAATTTAAAAGCATGACTAATTATCAAGTTGCCTCTTTTAACACTAATCCTGTGAGACCGATTAATTGCTAAATAAAAACTCTGCCATGTTTCTTGACCTTAAACACTGACCATGATGAGCATACTGAACAGCCGGAGGAGTAAATGACTGATGGCTCTGCGCCGGCCACAATTATAAGCTTAATCTACCCCAAACACTGCCATGGACGGACGATGATGATCTCATCCAATCTGGCTGCTTGAATAACATCCTGATGAGCCCATATCTCAGCTTGACGTGGCCAGAACTTCTGACAATTGAGCCACTTTTGGTCCAAAAAATTGGAATTGACATGCTTTGCGAATAAAGAATGGGCAGTTCCAAATGCAGTGCAAGCTGTAAATGCGGATGGTAAGAGTTGGGATACTTTCCGGAACGTACCGTTGCCAGCACTGACCCCTATGTCCCTGAACGCAACCATATTGACCCAAAATTGTCAGCTTTCTCATTGAAGTGACAGATCCTCAAATGCCTACTTTGCGTTTCTCGGGTTTCAAGCACCAGTTTCAGTGCTGCAGTGTTTCAGTGTGAAGCTCCAGAGTAATTGAGGAGGGATTGAGAGTTCTGATTTGTTTGGTAATTATACTGAATTAGAAATGCATTGCATTCTAAAATGACATGAGGTGGGCTAATTAAAATGTAGGTGGTTGTGCTGTGATTCAGAAAGCATCTAATAAAGAGAAACTGTGCGACAATGCAATATGCGTGTGGCTCAGAGAGAAACTACAGAAAACAGATGAAAACAGAATGTGGCATAAAAATAAAAGTTAGTTCAGCAAGAGAAGATAAAAAGAAAATATGCTGCAAATGACAACACTGCCAAAGAATTGGTAGATTTTTTAAAAGTGCTATGTTGTATGGAAGACAAAACCTAACCAGCCTGAACACAATCATGTAGCAGTATTTATGTATTTCCTTTTTTTTTTTCCTTTTTTTTTTTTGGTTCATCTCAAACTGTCAAACAAATATTGAAACACACTAGGATGTCTCTGTAGGCTGAAGCATTACAATCTCCCTTCACTGGAACTAAGAAACTTGAAACATGTTCCAGCATGACAAGGCGCCTGTGCATGAAGACATGACGTGTTAAGGACATATTTGGAGAGGAAGAACTCGAGTGTCCTGCACAGAGCCGTGACTGAAGTCAACCCCACTGAGCACCTTTTGGATGAAGTGGAACTGAACCCTCGTCAACGTCGCCATTTCAGTGCCTGAGCTCAGTAATGCTCATCAACACAAATCCAAACAACCACACTCCAAAGTCTAGTGGAAAACCTTCGCCGTAGAGTGGAGCACATTTTTCCAAGAAAGTGACGCAAATCTGAAACAGGATGCTGTTGGCCATAATGTCAACATCAAAAAGGAAGGAAGGAAGGCATTGAAAAGAAGCTACTTCAGACATTCGACTTTGCTGTGACCTTGACCCCTTTTTGGAGCAATTTTAAAATCTAGTCATTTAATCTATCTGCCAGGTAAAATGATAGATCTATATTTTACGCTTAACCACACAGAGAGATAGATGTACTGTACAATACAAAAACATGATGACTGCGCCACCTTGTGGCAGAGGCAAACTGATGGCAACACTCTGCAATGTAACAGTAATGCACAACGTACAGTAACCCCTATCTACACTGTAGGCAAACTGATGGTAACACTCTACAATGTAACCTTAATTACAATGTAACAGTGATTAGCAACAAAACGCTCGCTATAAAGTAACACTAACCACACTGTAACAGAGATTAATAGTGAAACACTCTCCAATGAAATACTAACTAAAATATAACACTCCAATGTAACAGCACTGTAATAATGATTTAAATGTACGACTCTTTACATCATAACAGTGACTAACAATGGAACACTCTCTACAATTCAACACTCTCTCCAGTGTAACATTAACTACAATACAACCCTAACCACAATATAACGCTCTCTCCAATGTAACAGTCTTTCCAGTGTAACACTAATGTACAGTAGTGTTACACAATGTAACACTAAATACAATGCAACACTTACTCCAGTGTAACCCTTACCACAATAATCACAATGTAAACCTAACCATCATTTAACACTACTATGTAACACTGACATGTAACATTTCCCTACAATGTAATAATAACTACAATGTAACAGTGTTTCACAATGTTTCACTCTCTGCAATGAAACAGTGATTTACAATGAATCACTATTGACAATACAAGCCTGACTACAATATAGTGAACTACAACAGTCATTAACAATGTTCAATTCTATTTGATTTGTATAGCGCTTTTAACAATTGGCATTGTCGCAATGTAACAGTTACTACAATGTAACGGCTATTAGCAGTCTAACTCATTATTGTAACACCGTTTAACAACGTAACACTCATTACAGTGTTGTAACTAATAATGCCAATGTAGATATAACAACTAATTGTTAGAGACTTTAATAAAGATTTTTAATAAACGTTTGACAATCTTAATCACTAATCATTACCAAGAGAGCAGCATGATAAGGATAATTCAGTGTTAAAGCAGCATCGACCCAGAGAAAAACAAAGAGTTCATACGGAGAGCAGGATTTCTTTAGTCTTTTAGATATGAAAGATAAATCAGAGAGTGTGACTTCATTGAGATCTCTGCTGAAGGAGATGTGAGATTAGTGCTGTCTGAAACATCTGAAAGTCTTCTCGTTTTCATCCCCGTCTGATCTGATTACAGCTGTCGAGCAGAATCTATAAGGATCTCCGCCGCATCTGCTTGTCGATTTTAATAAAAGCCAATTTGCTTTCTTTTATTAATCAGGTCATTCTCACACACATGCGCGCGCACACACACACACACACACACACACACACACACACACACACACACACCCCTCTGTATTCTGATTCCATCCATAAAAAGGTTACATAACTCGGTGAGCTCCATCCCGAGTCTCTCCGACGCGTATGATAGTTATCGCGCAGTTATGTCGTTGTTTAATGTGTGCGTTTAAGTCCGTGATATGTTTGTAAGTCTGTTATAAATAGGCGTGTGAGTTTAGCTGCCTCAGCAGTCACCGGTCCAGATGGAAGCAGATTCCCAGAGAGACTCCAATTCATCTGCCCTGCAGTTTAGCACTGAGAGGCACTGAGCGAAGAAGAATTAGATGCTTTATGGGAAACAATTGCCTCGGATCGTGCTCAAGGTGCCCTCAGAGGCATAAATGTAAATAAAAGGGTCTGATACGGGTCAAAGCATCGATCATGCTTAGAGCTCAGAGTCCTACAGAGATCTGAGCCTTTGTTCGGATGTTATGAAGTATATTATTTAATCATGTATAATTATTATAAACTGCCGCCGATGCCTCAGCGTGATACAGAGAAATTACTTTTCCGAGCGCATGGTCGATTTCAGCACTAATAAGCTAGTTATTTCAGCTGGTTTAGTGTGTTTACGGAAAAAAAAAAAAAAAAGATAACAATGAATAGGAACGAGTGAAAGGCTTTAAACACATTAAAGCAAGTTAAGGAATCTAATACACCGCTACAGTTTGTTTGTTTGTTTGTTTGTTTATTTATTTATTTGTTTGTTTGTTTGTTTGTTTTTTATTTATGTATTTTTCTGTTTGGAATATAAATCGATCGAGATAGCAGATCCACAAAAACGGCATTAATCATTGGATATAAAAATACATGGAATGCACCCACACTTATCATTGTCAAGAAATCCAAATTTTATGAATATGCAAATTACAATATTTCCCATCCGTAAATACATTAAACGCTCTGCTTCATTCTCCTGATAAACCTGTGTGGAATGCAGTGCTGGATGATGATTTAAAAACGGGACAAGTTCAAGTGTCTCATATTAAAGTAGACACTAAACAACCAAAAGTATGCGCACCCCTGATGCATACTCATTCAAGATTTATTTTTGCTTTTGTGGTTACTATGCTCTCTTCTCTTCTCTTCCCTTTTCTCCTCTTCTCTTCAGGGATGGCTTTCCATTAGATGCTGATGTGTCACTGCGTCATTTGTGTTACTGAGCTCAGGCGCTGATGTCAGGATGTGAAGGAGGCTCCAGTTCCAGTTCATCCCAGTGATGCTGAATGTCAGGGCTCTGTGCAGGACACTCGGGTTCTTCCCCTCCAACACGCTCTTAACACACCATGATTTCATTTTGCTGGCTTTGTTCATGGAGGCATAATCATGCTGGAATGGGTTTGAGCATGCCAAGGACGATGTTAGTGACAGTGAGAGCATGGTAGCAGTTAGATATCTGACCACTGATCAATTATTTAGAAAAAGCATTTTGAAAAAGTTTCTCAGAGAAGCAGATCCTTGTAGTAAGGCTCAATAACACTTGCCAACAATATGTATTTCCTAAAATAAATCAATATTTTTCTGTTAATCATTTAACAATAAAACTGGGATGAACTGGAACTGGAGCCTCCTTCACATCCTGACATCAGCGCCTGAGCTCAGTAACACAAATGACGCAGTGACACATCAGCATCTAATGGAAAGCCATCCCTGAAGAAAAGAGGAGAAAAGGGAAGAGAAGAGAAGAGAGCATAGTAACCACAAAAGCAAAAATAAATCTTGAATGAGTATGCATCAGGGGTGCACATACTTTTGGTTGTTTAGTGTCTACTTTAATATGAGACACTTGAACTTGTCCCGTTTTTAAACGTATGCACCAATGCAAAAGAAGATTAAATGTATTAATGACTGAAAACATATCAAGTAAAATATAGAATTTCTAATTACTTTAACTTTATTTATAGTGTGTTAGTTCAGAGATTTATGATTTGTTAACGGTGATTAAAGCAATTAACAAAAGTCTGTGGCTTCTATGAATTATTCGAGATTAGAATTAAGACTACTGGATCCCATCTTTGAAAGCAATCCTTCTTATATATATATATATATATATATATATATATATATATATATATATATATATATATATATATATATATATATAAAACAAAAGGGACTTTTTTTATCAAATCGACAATACACCAATAATACTGTCAATAATGTCCATAGCACCAGGCCCAGAACTTTTGGGAAACACATTTCCCAGCCTTATCTAAAGTTTGTTTGTTTGTTTTAGTTATACAAGAATGCTGATTTTTTTTTTTTTATAAATGCAAACCCATTTTCAGATTTTTTTTAGATATTGTCCAAAAATCCTTTAAATTAAATACAAATTAAAATGAAAAAAATTCAATTGTAAAAATATGTAATGTTGAAAATCAAAAAACTATAAAATACTTCCAAAATTTACAAAATCCTAAACCAATCCATGATGCAAAGAAGTCTGAAAAATATTAGTTTAAAATATATGAAAAGCTTTACATTTTATAAAATTTTTTTTTATGCCTTTATATAGAAACTTTGTTAAGAATGAAAATTTTATGTTAACTTACAAAAACGCTCCTTAGTGATTTGGAGGTGATTTTTTTCATCTTGTATAATATGGTAAAATAGCCTTAAATCGAATGTCCATTACGGTGGCCCTAAGGGACAAAGCGCGTGAAAGCAAAAAGATTAGTGAAAAGTAATCTGAAAAAGACGCACTGAAAATCCAAAAACACATACAAAAGCAAAAGCACACGTAAAAAGTACGATGCTGCAAAAGACATTTGTACTCCAGGACAGTAGGCGGGGGGTGATGAGCTCGTTTTGACCTAGCAGCTACACAGACCTGGAAGTCCCGATGTACTCGACGTCAATCAGCATTTCCAAGAGGTTAATTACCTAAATCAGGCATTTGTTTTGTGATTATTAGAGCCATCGTGTAGTGTATATGTATGGTGGTTAGCGCTGTGTCCTCACACCTCCAGGGTCGGGGGTTCAATTCCCTCCTCGGGTCTTTGTGCATGGAGATTAAGCTAATTAGCATTTCCAACCTGCCTGAAGTGAGCAAATGTGTGCTTGGTCCTGTGCCTTTAATGAACACATTCCCACTTCGATTTTTTCACTTAGATGTTCAGAGTTTAACGGCCCTCGGCTCAGACAGTGTCCCTGTATGTATGTCTTGTTTGGAACTGATTTAAGTGAGATATTTCGTCCCAGTAAATAGCCCATTTTTCGTTTTTCAGTAAATCCAGACACAACGAACTACACGACATAATGTCTGGATTAGACCGAGTCTACCAAGCATGCATTCCTATTAGCAGTTTAATAACTTCTTAAAAAGTGAGAATTAACCTGACCTGATTTAAAAGTATGGGAGTTAAAAAAGAACACACACACACATACACACACACACACACACACACACTCAATCATTCTGCAAGATATATAATAACGTCCTACCACGTGTGAGACTGAAATAGAGACGGCTCCACTTAATGTGATTAGATCTTTGGGGTGAAAAACATGGGAATTTATGTAATGATTTCAGTTTTAGTAATTGCCTCAAGTGTTCCTCAATAACCAATTTAGAATCTCTCTCTCTCTCTCTCTCTCTCTCTCTCTCTCTCTCTCTCTCTCTCTCTCTCTCTCTCTCTCTCATTTCCTCCCTCTCTGACCTGGGGAGTTTTTCCTCCTTCTTCTCACACGCTGTGACACAAATACGTACGGCTATAATTTATTTTCACCAGCACGCACTTTATGTCTGTTTATGAAGTAATTGTGAAGTTGATGTAAATATCCCGACAGAAGTGAAAGTGCTGAGCGCCTGCAGGGGGATTTTTTTTTTTTTTTTTCTTCGTCTTTTCTCTTTTTTTTCCCCCTCTGATGCTTTTTTGAATTTAGGTCAGAGTGAGGATTCGTATTAAAACCTCCTCCATATGCATGCTGTGATCCTCGCTGCAGAAATTCACTTAGAGGCGCCTGCCGTAATTGTGCATTGGACTTGGAGCTGAAAATTGGTCACAGATTGAAGTCATATTGCACTCGGGGACGAGGAGGAAAGGCTGCAGGAAGTCCATGCGAAAAATAGAGCGAAGGAACGGAGGAAAGAGAAATCGCACTGATCTCTATTCCGGAATGAAACGAGGTGCTGGAGGC
Source organism: Clarias fuscus (assembly GCA_030347435.1). Classification (NCBI taxonomy): domain Eukaryota; kingdom Metazoa; phylum Chordata; class Actinopteri; order Siluriformes; family Clariidae; genus Clarias; species Clarias fuscus. The sequence goes on from CM059214.1 coordinate 2,621,604, forward strand.
TGGGCGCGGCTATCAATGTGATGAGGAGAGGAGAAGGGGAACGGCCATAGTGAAGACACACACACACACACACACACACACACACACACACACACACATTATTAATTTTAATATTTATTAAATACATAATTTCACTAATTTATTCTTAATTTCATAATACTCTAGCCTAATTAATTAATTATTTTTTAGCAATTTAATAACTGTTTCATTTTAATTCATTTATCTGCTTTTTTCTGTTATCTATTCATCTATATTTATTTGCTAGCAATGTTTATAATTATAATGAAGTTTAATATCATAATCAGTTTAGTGCATATTTGTAGATAATATTATTAAGTGAATTTTTTTTTTCAGTTTAATTTATTACTCATTTAATCAATTCTGTACCACTAGGCATAACATTTTTTTTTGCTTATTAATTTGTTACATCTAGTATACTTTTTTTTTCTTGTTTACTAAACTAAATTACAAAATACATTTTAAATGTTGTTTAAAAAAATCCCACTTAATGGTTAATTCATCAAATTTGTTGTCAAACAAAAACAAAAAAAAAGCTGTTTTATTAAAACAATTTAAACAAATATTAATATGTTTGTATTTATTATTAATATTCATTTATATCCAATTTGCAGTTGCTTTACGCAGTATAAACATGGTAGATTGTTTCAGCCATAAAGAAAAAAATAAACTGTGTCTGTTATATAATTCAATAAAAAATAAATAAATAAAGTAAATAAATGAAGGCCAAAGTCAGTGTGAACGTATCAGACTGTAGGAAAAAAAATGCTGTATTTGATATTTGTTCAGACTCGTCCTTTGGCCCAGGAGGTGAGGAGCGACGCTGAGCTGAGTCACTTCAAACAAAGAAATGATGCAACAGCGTGTCATGAGGACGTGTCTTAGAGAGAAAATGACATTCTCGCTTATTAGTCAGGGGGCATCACAGCCGCACAAGTTACACCCCATTCTTTGAGCTCATGAGTGCTGTGAAATTAGCTGTAACACTTAGACTTTTTTTTTTTTTTTTCATGCATCTGAGGTGTTTTACATTTGCTCATGCTCACACTCATAACAACTGGAGGACATACTCCATTTCCTGCCTAATTAGATTCCACTTTTATGGACATAACTAGTTCTCTGGCTTCTTTTCACCCCACTTTCAGGACCTTGAACTGCTGTAGTGCAGAGTGCTAGTGAATTCTGGATTCTGATTGGTCTGAACGTTCTGATTGATTTTCTACAACGGCAGCTGCGACAGTACAGCAGGTTAGTATTAATGTGCTCATTACTATAATAATAATAATAATCATCTTCATAATCATAATAATAATAACATTTTATAGCTGGTATAGTGACAATTTATTTACAAGGATGATCTATTTGTTAAAAAAATACAATTATGGAAGGAGTCTCCAGTGTCAGAGCTTTAACACTTACAAGGAAAATATAGTATAACTTCATCATGAGAGTTTCTTGTTAAAATGATAAGATGTGTGGCAGCAACTCCATGTATCGCAGTCACTCCACGGCATTAAAGCTAACTAAGAGGTGTGTCCAAGTCAAAGCACAACGTTTGATTTGCGGAATAACAGAACACAGTTCGGAGAGTTCAACTTTCTTAATTTCTTTATACACATTGGGTACAGGAAGAAAAAAAATCACCCCCTTTTAAAATAATCACATTTTTTTTTTGCTTTGCAGCCTGAAATGATGGACAAAGTTTTTGTTTTTTCTAGCTGTAAGAAAAAAAAAAGGTATCTTATCATTGGCACACAAAGTTTTGTACGTCCAGACTTTATTTTCCCGCTCTACTTCTACTCTGCAGAACTGGAAACAATTTCATGGTGACCATGTGTGGACTGCAGTCTTCATGTCATTCTACAGACTTTCAATGGGGTTAAGTCTGGATGCTGACTAGACCATGCCGGGACAGGCATCTTTTTCTCCTGTGGTCAGTTTCACTGTGTGCTTTGAGTCATGGTCATGTTGGAAGGGAAACCTTCTTCCCATTTTCCAGCTTTTCATGCTATGCTAATCAAAATGACCACATCTGATCAAAATTGCAATTGAGGTGATTAGTTTCACCTGATTTATTTTATTTTTAGTAATTTTTAGTACAAGTTGGTCCTTTTATAAAGCAGTGATACTTTTTCTGACTTGTTGATGTTATATCTTTCACTTGGTTGTTAAAAATTCCACTGAGTAAATACAGTACTGCTGGATAAAACAAAAACTGTGTCTGTCTTTGTTTCAGGCTGCAAAGCTAGAAATTATTTTAAAGTGATTCTTTTCTATACTCACTGCAATCCCCTGCTACACTAATGCACTCATCCCACCGTTTCACTAGTGCTTGGACACTATCAAGGTAGAATGTTTTTTCAATATGCTGGAGCCGTGATCGGACTGTCTGATTCGGCAGAGTTCCTGTAACATGCAAGTGTTAGTGAATGATTTTGTGTACAGCTTCCACTGGCAGATGCCTTTCTTCCACAAATTGGCGACAAGTTATAAGGTTGATTTTCAAGGATCCAGTGTTCCCTTTCAAAAGCTACACTCGATGCTGCGTGAAAACGCTATGGGAACATCTCCGGTTGTGAAGCCTGTCTGTATCACAGGTGACGTCACCCAATAAGGTGCACCTGCACGTTATGAATAAGAGTGAACCGGAAACATCCTCAGATCTTTTTGTCTTCAGGACCGCTTTGTGTGTGTGTGTGTGTGCAGCAGAATCGGTAGGAAAGAAAAACTTTATTTACCGATAATGGCAAAGTTGGTTGAGAGATGCGTGCCTCCGTGTGATAGATTTCTTTCGGAGGGTGATCTCCACGACTTATTCTTTCACGACTAATTCTTTCAAGCTGGTCCCCAAGAACTCAAAGTTAGATGACAGGTTTCTGTTGGGTGGCCAGGGGAGGGGCCTCAACGAGGGTTCCTCCCACTTTTTTGGCGACCTCCATGAAGAGTTAACGAAGAGACGCTAGCGAGCTATTTCTCTCCTGGGAGCTCATCCTCCCTGAAAAAGCCCAGACTGCCCACCAAGCCATGTAGACTAACATCTTCGTTGGTGGGGAAAGCTTTTCAGGCAGTGGGTCAGGCTGGTGCTGCCCTGCACACCATGACGGTTTTGCAGCCATACCAGGCTCACCTGCTGAGAGTTCTGACCACGGGCGGGTCTATCGACGACGCCGAGCCACAGATTTATTTCTCCATGCCACCAACCATATGGCCCGTGCTATCAGCCTTTCTATGGCTGCCGCGGTTGCCACGGAGAGACATCTGTGATTTAACCTCATGGGCAACAAGGTCAGGATCGAGGGAGGGATCGCGTTTTTGTCCTTGATGCCCCCCCCTCTCGTCTTCTGGCCTCTTTGGCGACGCTGTAAACACCTCTGCCACTAGGTTCCGGGAGGCGAAGCTCTATGAGCAGACCTTTGTGAGGTGCTGTGCTAAGGAGTCGAGACTGTCGGCCACCCAGTCCCGACCAGGTCTGGTCCCCACGAGGCGTTAGGCGGAGAAGGAGAGTGTGGCGAGCCAGCTACCCCTCGTAGAGACAGGGGAGGGACTCCTAACACCCCCCCTCCATTGCACATCGTCCTCCGTGTTTTCAATGGCATTGTCTCCACTTCCATGAAACCGGAACGAGCGTATCTGCTGACTTGGCAATTACAGACTTTGCTGGGAAAAGGGGCCGTAGATCATGTTCTACTGCCAGACAAGAGAGATGGGGGGGGTTGCGTCCAATTTTACATCTTCTTGGGCTGAACATCAAAAGATGACAGCCAAATGATCCAACCAGAGGTTTGTTTTGTGATGGTCAACCTGAATGACGCATATTTTCATATAGAAATATTGCCACAACACAGGAGGTTCCTGAGGTTTGCTTTTGGGGGCGTATCGGGTATCCTCCCATCTGGTCTAGCCCTGTCACTCCGCACATATTAAATTCCAGGGCATCCGTATTCTGAATTGTATAGATGACTGCCTTATCCTGGCTCAGTCTCAGGAGCTAGCGCGTTGACATCGGGATGTCATCCTAGCTCATCTCCATTCTTTAGGATTGAGACTCAATGCCACGAAAGGCGTTCTCTTTCCTGTTCAGAGGAACATATTTGGGTGTCACATGGGATTCGACACAGCTGTTTCCTGCTCATGTCGAACCCATCCTCCGACACCATGAAGGCAATCTGACTTTGGGTCCCACTTTAGGTCTGTCTTGTCGTAGCAAGATGCTAATGACAGATGCTTTCCACATGGGCTGGGGTGCGGTCTTGGATAGCCGTCCAGCACAAGGGAGCTGGAGAGGTCATCTTCTCGCGTTGCACACCAATTGCCTCGAAATGATGGCTCTGTTTCTGGCCTTGAAACACTTCCTCCAGCAGTTGAGAGGCTACCATGTTCTAGTGCGGGTGGACAACACTGCGGCAGTCTTGTACATAAATCGCCAGGGTGGACTGTGCTCGCGCCGCTTGTACAAGCTAGAGCACCAGGTTCTGCTTTGGGTACAGGACAAGTTGCTGTCCCTCAGGGCAATTTACATTCCAGAGCACATCAATGTAGGAGCGGACTTGATATCCAGACAAGCTGTGACACATGGGGAATGGAAACTCCACCCCGAAGTAGTCAGTCAAATCTGGGAAAGATTTTATGTAGCAGAGGTGGACGTCTTCACCTCGCAAGAGGCAGCACAATGTCCCCTTTACTACTCTGACTCCTCCAGCTCCCCTGGGTCTGGACGCGATGGCCCACACGTGGCCCAGATTACGCCTTTATTTCCTCTGATAGTTCTGCTCCCAGGAGTCCTGGCGAGGGTCCGTCAACAGGGTTTGCGCCTCTTATCGATAGCGCCCCAATGGCCCGACCAGAGTGTGGTTCTCGGATCTCATATCTCTCCTTGACGGCTCACCCTGGGTGATTCCAGTGAGGAGGGATCTTCTGTCTCAAACACAGGGGACACTATTTCATCCGAGCTCTGGAACCTTCACGTCTGGCCCCTGAAGGGGACCAACTAAGAGATGCTGGTCTTCCAGCCAGCATAATTGAAACCATTTTAAGTGCCGGGGCTCCCTCCACTAGAATAACTTATGCCCTCAAATGGAGTGTATTTGAAAGTTGGTGCATGGCAAGACATGTAGACCGAGTCCACTGCCAGATTGTTTCAGTGCTGGAGTTTCTTCAAGAAAAGTTGTCCTCTGGCTTATGTCCTAGTACTCTCAGAACATACATACCCGCTATTTTGGCATGCTCTGACCGATGGGGTTTCTGTGGGAAAGCCCGTTTTATTCGTGGACCTAAACGGTTGGGGCCGCCCACTAGAACGACGGTCCCTTTGTGGGACTTAGCTATTATGATCGAAGGCCTGGCTGACACGCCTTTCGAACCACTAGAGTCAGCGCCTGTCAGGCTTCTGTCTCTTATGATGGTTTTTCTCATGGCTATTACTTCTTTGAAGAGGATTGGGGATCTGCAGGCTCTGTCAGTCTCCCCATCCTGCCTAGACTTTGCTGTAACCCTGTTCCCTGATAAAGCGGTAACGAAATGCTGCGCTTCAATGCCGCACTGCTGGCATGCCTGGACGTCCTTCAGACAAAATTGACCTAAGGATGTTTCCGGTTCACTCCTATTTATAACCTGCAGGTGCACCTTATCGGGTGACTTCACCTGACTGAGGTTATAAGCCGAAGTATTCGGCGTTTTGATACACACAGACTTCATAACTGGAGAACAAAGAAATGTTCCCATAGCATTCCCGCTTTATCAGGGAACAGGGTTACAGCTAACGCAAGACGTTTCACTCCCTGAATGTGACCTCAACCTGGATCGTCATTCATGGACGTACGGCCTTCTTTAAAACTGTTTTACTACAGCTAAGAGTCTCATCACCGTACTGTGCTTGATGTCTTCTATAAATGTCATTCAGTTTTTTGCCTTCATTCACCAGAAATTTTATCACAATTCCCAGTTTTGAACCCTCCGCATATAACTATATTTAAAGCATGATATGCTGCTCTTTAATAGAGGAATAAAGCAATTAGATACATGATGTTATAGGAAAATAAATAACTTTGTCAAGGCAACAGTAACAGTACTTCAACCCACCACTCTGTCATTTATTATCTTCCATAATCAACAGGACACACAGTGCCAGTGCCAACAGACTTTAAATAAAAGATAAACACACGCCTTTAAGCTCTGATAATGCCTTGTAAAGATCACAGTTATGGATTGAAGTACATATTAAGATGACAGAACTACTCAGACGTTGATGGCATTTTAATTAGTCTATTTTAGTAAAACTTTATCACAAGTTTAAAGAGTTCAATGAATTTTTCCCCAGCTTGAAAGTGGATCATGTGATCTCATGACAGAAATCTTATTTTATATCGTTTTAAGTGATTTCGATTTAGGTGAAAGAGAGACAACATGTTTATTGATTATAACAGCATCGATCATCGAGGCAGGGAGGCTGAAAAAATTAAACACCAGCTGAAATCCTAGAGACTAAGAATTTCTCAGGTCATCTCCGGCATCTCTCACACTTCTGTTGTTTTTTGCTTTGAGAGTTTACTACATCGGTGGAAATTTGGTGACTTTTGGAGTGATCCAGAAATTTGATTTTTGTTTCTCTTAAAAAAAATAAAGTCTCCCATTAAACGCGGGTCATGACTCCAATCAAAGACCACTGCTAATCCGTGTTGTTCTAAATTCCTATTTTTGTGTTGCAGAAATATGGATATGGACAAATACCATTGTCAGGTAGGAAGCTCTCCACTGCCCACATTCCAAATTGAGGAACATTATTGCTTCAACTTATCATCTAACTCGGTCTACTGTTGGAAATGTTGGACTAATGAAAAGCATGAACACGTGCAACTCTCAATATTTAGTCGGGGCTCACTGTGCATGAATTGTCGCAGCAATGCGGCATGGCATGGCATGGATACGATCAGTCTGTGGCACTGCAGAGGTTATATGGAAGCCCAGGTTGCTCTGATAATGGCCTTCAGCACTTCTGCGATGTTAGGTCTGGTGTCTCTCACCTTCCCTTTCACAGTACTCCATAGATTCTCCATATGGTTTAGGTCTAGGTCTTAAACCAGGTATTAGTACTTTTGGCAGTGTGGGCAGGTGCCAAGTCCTGCTGGAAAATGAAATCAACATCTTCATCAAACTGGTCAGCAGAGGGAAGCATGACATGCTCTAAAATGTCCTGGTAGATTCGTCACTGACCTTGGACCTGTTAAAACACAGTGGACCAACACCAGCAGAGGACAGGGCCTCCCAAAACCACCACTGACTGCAAACTTTACACTGGACCTCAAGTAACTTGGATTCTGTGCTTCTCCTCTCTTGGTCCAGTCCGTTTCATCGCATTGCTGCAGACATTTATGCAAACGGAGACCAAGTATTGAGTGCTGCATATGTTCATAGTTTTCAGCAGTCCAACATTTCTGTGTTAAAGACTTTTTCTTTGTATTAGTCTTAAGTAATATAAAACATTTTTGAGACTGAATTTTGGGTTAAAGGTAAACATTTGAAATTTAATAGTTTGTTTGTGTCTAATGAATCTACAGTATATAACATACAAGTTTCACTTTTTGAATCAGTGAAATAAATCTACTTTTCGATGATATTCTTATTTATTGAGATGCACCTGTAGTTTGTAAGTATTGTAAAAACACACTTTAAGTTACATGTTAAACTGGATATAAATTAGTATTTTTCATTGTTTTCAAATGGTTTCATTCATTGGTTTGATAGGAATGAGAGATATATTGGCAAACGTTGTTCCACACCATTTCAAGCAAAACGTCATTGTCATCAAAATGGTGTGTCATCTATTTGTCTATCTATATATATATGTTTGGTCTATTTGGTTGAAAATAACTGTACTTCATTGTTGGCATAGCAACTACTCTCAATGCTAACGGAAATGCCATTGGTATTATGCCCATTGCAGAAATATTTCTCATTGCCCTGTCCTTTTCAATCATAAATTAATCCTAATGAAAAGACTTACTATCAAATATCTTTCCATGCCAGTGCGTTAATGCATTGATGGTTTTTTTTTCTTTTGAAAATGATTTCTCATAAATACCAATTAAAAAAAAGAAGTAGAAGAAGAAAGATCAGGAATATGCCAAGCATGTATTAAAATATTCAGATATTATTCAGAATAGTGTGTAGCCTTGACTGCTCAAGGTTGATAACCTGATCCAAATATATCGTGAAAAAAATGCTGAGGGTTTAACAAAGTGCTGGGCGTTTTGCAAATTTTGAAGTAGACTGCAGATTAACTCAGATGTTCAGGTAAAGTTTGATATTGGAAAATGCTGAGGTGCAGAACATTGCCCACCCTGACGTTCTCCAGAGAAATACAGGATACCTCAGTGTATTCACTGTTTTGCTGAACCTTTCATTATTTTTTTCCTCTTTCAAACCCCACCAGTTCTTCATCTGTCCCACAGAGGGAGCCCCGAATGGTTTTATGGTGTACCATACCGCGGAAAATGAATCTAATTTGAGCCATTTTGAAGAGTTTAGGAACTGATAATTATGTCATAAACCATTAAAGAACCTTAAAGGAACCAAGTACCATGACATTCATTTATCTTCAGTATGTGCGTTATGCTTTTCACAACTGTGGTGGCTCTGGAGTCTACAGTATCTCAGGAATACACCCTGAGAATACACCAAGGAATCTGAAGGAACTGCAAACAAACATGTCCTGACAGACCGTAAGCTAGGATCAGGATGTAACCAAGGACCCTGAAAAAGGCTAAATTTTAAATCCTGTACAGATTTGAGGGCTTAAAAATAACACAATGACCAACAATTTGAAGGTTATACAGTACAGTACTGTACACCTACTCTGCAGACTTACAGTGTTTTCCAAAGAATATTTAAAGTAATTTGTTGGTTTTGGTGACTCTATGAAGACTGAGTTCTCCAAGGAACCATCAACAGTGTTTTCATGTTAGTTTTTCCTTATTATTTTTTAAAGATTGACTTGTTTACCTGCCAAGTTCTAGGTACAGTGGAACCTTGGATTATGAGCATAATTCGTTCTGTAAACCAAATCAAATATTCCCATAATGAATAATGAAAACTCAAATAATTCGGTCCACAGGCCAAGAAAATAAATACAGAAAAATAATTAATGCAATATATAAAGTAAAAATAAAACAAATTAACCTGCACTTTACCTTTCAAAAAAGTCCCAACAGATAAGTGTTTCCGTTTGTGCGCGCAGGCTCCGTTTATGTGTGTGTGTGTGTGTGTGTGTGTGTGTGTGTGTGTGTGTGTGTGTGTGTGTGTGTGTGTGTGTGGAATTAGCCCCTTCCCTCGCATCGTCTTACACAGTAAAACTCCTCCTCCCTCCCCCCCACCTCGCTTTTTAAGTTTCACAACAAACACACACACAACGGAAACACTGTTTTACCGGGAAAAAAGAAATCTCCCTAATGAGCGCAGACTAACAGAATCACTGCTGTAAAGTAAAAAAAAATAAAATAAAAAAATGAACCAGCACCTTACCTTTGAAAAGAATGTGAGAGTGTGTGTTTGTGTGTGTGTGTGTGTGTGTGTGTGTGTGTGTGTGTGTGTGTGTGTCGGTAAACTCGTAAACCAAGACATGCTCGTTTTTCAAGTCAAAATTTATTAAAAATCTTTGCTCGTCTTATGTGGAGTTTGGGCTGCATGGTGGCATAGTGATTAGCATTATGGCCTTGGACTTCCAGGGTTGAAGGTTTGCATGTTCTTCCAGTGCTTGGGTGTTACCTTCTGCTACTCTAATTTCCTCCCACAATCCAAAGACATGCAGATTAGTTCAAAATTGCCTGTAGTGCGTGAGCATGTCCACTCTTGTACCGTGCATTGGACTGGAGCATTATACAGGGTGTATCCTGACTAGTGCCCCAAGACTCCTGGGATAGGATCCAGGTCTCCTGCAATCCTGTAAAGTATATGTGCTATAGAGAATGAGTGAGAATTCACTTTGCACCACACAGCTATCCATTTAACTCATACACTTTAAAATGGCTTGACTTGAAACCCTTTAAAAGTGCTTTAAAAGCACCACTTTACTTAATACCACCTTTTTAATAACTGTTGCTTTATTCCAATAAGGTGATGATGTGTTGCACTGTCTTAGTGGTGTTAACAGTGGACGTGAGCTGTGGTTACCTCAAAGACCAAGCTGTCTCTTGTATTTATCCTCGCTACTCATGCATCTCGTTCCCTGATGAAGTGTAATGTTATTGCCTCATTAATACATGCTGATTCCTTTGCGGCGCTTATTGGCTGAGGGTGCGGAAAAGTCCTTGGCTGTCGAGCCCAAGGTTAGCGAAGGGCCTCGAGAGGATAATTAGTGACTCATTACAGACGGACAGTGTGGAAAGACAGATAGAGAGCGTGAGAAAGAGAGAGAGGCCCAGAGTCTCCAGAACACAGTACACAAACTGCTAACTCAACTTCAAACTCCAAAAAATCATCCATGATACGCATAACACCAACGCTCAGGGATCAGAGAGAAAGAGAGGTCCTCATTAAGGGCAAAAGAAAAAAAAAAGGTGGCAAAAAATCAGGAAGTGGGTAGTTGTGTGGGATAATGTAGTGAAGCGGGACTGTTTAAGGGGCAAATAAACAGTCCAATGGAGCCACACTTGAGCCGTTCGTGAAGCATCGTCTTTGTTCCCTAGAGGGAAAGGGAGAAAACATGAAACGCAGGCACTCACTCTCTCTCTTTCTCTCTCTCGCATGGGGCATCAGGGTTGTGCTTAATTGCTGGACTTCATTAACGAAGCTGACAGTGTGTGTATGTATACGTGTGTGTGTGTGTGTGTGTGTGTGTGTGTGTGTGTGTGTGCGTGTGTGTGAAGAGTGTGACTGGGCTGGTCGCCAGCTGAGCGGAAACAAGATGAGGTCTGAGACAAATTTCTCAACATGATGAACTCATAACACTGTGTGTGTGTGTGTGTGTGTGTGTGTGTGTGTGTGTGTGTGTGTGTGTGTGTGTGTGTGTGAAATAGCATTTAAAATTGTGATTTTGTTCATATTGACATGGCTTCTGGGGTTTCATGCAAAAAGGCTGCAGGGTGTAATGGTTTGGTAAACTTCAGAGCAGTCATGTGGTGATGTAGAGATGTAGAATTAATTGAATGACTGTCAGAATGGTCTCGATTCTTGGTGGCATGGAAACACATCCTGGACATGAACGTGTCTCACAACTACTGCAGGTTTGTCAAGATAAATAAAAGTCTCCTGTTCTATTGCGTCCCAAAGGTTCTCTATTAGATGTTGATTGGATTCAGAGACTGGGAAGGCTAGTGCAGGTTGTAGAACTCATTGAACTGAAGAAGCCAGGTATAAGGGTAAATTGTGTTATAAGGGTAAATTGTTTGAATATAAAGATATGACCCTAAAGTGCCAAACACTTTAACAAATCAAAAAGACAACAGCATTAACTAAAACAAAACAGCGACCTTAAACCAGAGGTGGGTAAAGTACACAAATCCTATACTTGAAGTAGAGATTCGCTTGGACAAATATCACTCGGTACAGTGGTACCCCAGCATACGAACGACCTGCCTTAAGAATTTTCACCTTAAGAACTGAAATTTTGCAAAACTTTTGCCTCGGCATATTCCTTGGCTATGTTGCGCGTACGTCTGGGAGCCGTTTAAAACTTGTTTGCGTAAGTGGAAAGCGAAGAGATTGTTTTTTTTTTTTTCCTTTTGTGCAAGATTTAGTGAAGACATACTGTAGCACTATGGGTCCCAAAAATTTTATCAAAGACGGTAGCAAGAAGAAAAGGGAGCCACTTTCAGTTACAAGAGGAATCATAAATTAAGGTTAAGTGAAGTTTAATGTTTATTTATGTCATATTTTACTTCATTTGCATGTCATTTCTAAATGTTTATATGCAAAATTATGATTCTAGTCTTGGAAATTGGTAATATTGTTAAAATTTTGCATGTATATCATTGCATATGGGAAAATGTGTTTTGCAATATGAAATTTTGCACGGAATAGGAAATTCTGCACTGATTACAGTAAATTCATCCTGATTAAATTCAAATATATTGTTTTCTTCACTGTATGCCACCATCTCTGCTTCTAATTTAAAACACGCGTTGCTTTTATTAGGTTAATTGGAAAGCCAAGTCATGCAATTAGGCATAAAAGTCAGCAGATGGCGAAATTCCCGCTTTAAATACGGCACATGTGATTCAGAAACGCAACACTATGCAGAATTGTACTCAAGTAGAAGCACAGGTATTTGCTCTACTTTTGAGTGGAGTAAAAGTGCAGATATTCAAGTTTTCTATGTTGATGTTAAAATCGTTGTTGCGTTTAAATTAATGTTGCTGCATTTTAGTTAACGATAAAATGTTGATATAATGTTGTGTTTAATGTAAATTTTAGTCAACGTTGTTAATGTTTTTATGTTGCACTTATAATTGGTCATTTTTAGCTAATGTCATGCTGTACTTTGTTGCACTTTGTGTTTTAGTTAATGCTGGCGACTTGCTGCTAATGTTGCGTCGCTGTTATTGTTGTGTTTAAATTAATGTTGTTGTGAGTCATGTTTTGAGATTAAATGTACCGGGTTCATTTAAGGATTTTGTATTCCAGTTAGCATTATTGTGTTTAAATTAACAGCGGTATCTACGTATTAATGCATGTTGTGTTCCGAGGTAATGTTGTGTTTTTGTGGTTTTGTGGTGTTTTAGATTTGTTTTTGAAAATGTTGTCAAAGCACTTTAGGGAGTTTGCATCAAGAAAACATTCCTCCCACCATCACACCATCAGCACCAGGGTGAAAAGCTGACCCGCGGCAGGTCACACTGCGATGCTTTTCTGCTCATCGCGGTTGTAAAGAGTGACTGTGTGAGTTACTGTAGCCTTCTTATCTGCTTAAACCAGTCTGGTCATTCGGCCTTCTCTGACCTCTCTCATAAACAAGCTCACAGCGCTGCTGTTCACTGGATTGTTTTTTTCTCTCATTTTGTATAGTAGCTCTCGTGCATTAAAAACCCATGAGATCAGCAGTTTCTCAAACACTCTAATCTGCTCGTCTGGCACCAGCAGCCATGTCAGGGGTGAAAGGCACTGAGATCACATTTTTCCCCGTTCTGCTGTTTGATGTGAGCTGCAGCTCTTGACCCGTATCTGCATGATTTTATGCATTACGCTGCTGCCACATGATGGATAATGTTGCACAGAGAATAATACCCATATCCATAAACATATTCAGAAACTTATGTAAAAAAAAAAAAAATCTCATGAGAATCTCTCATGATCATTTTAATGCATCGGATTTTTTTCTACCCAGTAATGCTGTGAGCAATGTTTACCTAAAGTAAACACCTAATCTGTAATTAAAGCTGAAGACACACATTCTGTTTCTATCAGTGCTTTATAATATTGACCTCTCCAATCACACACATGCACACAACGAATATGTCAGATTTGTTCCACACACCCACCCACACGCACCAGATTTCCTTTAAGCACTCATGAGCCAAGAGGCACTAGCCTGAAATGTTTGTTTATTTATTTATTTATTTATTTATTTATTTATCTTTGCAATGGCATGAACATCCTAATTCCTATTTCTTCTACAAGGAAACCAGCATGAAGCGTCGGCTCACGACAATGTCCAGAATCCTTCTTTAACCCTCCGAAACATCCGTCTTCAAATCCTTTCAAATCATTATAGCCATTCCTAAGAAAGCTTGAAATTTCTGGAGTTAAATTCTTTATTTAAACCCACAACAAAAATCACACCTGACAAGCATGTTTTTTTTTTTTTCTTCAGCATTTTAAATAGTATTTTGTTGCTTTAAATGTGATGTATACAGTTATACAACATTAAATTCAATCCTTATTTAACTCCAGAACCTCAGTCACATGACTACACACACACACACACACCTGCCAGTAGTAGCCACCTAATTAGCTTTGATTATTTATAACTCTCTGATTGAGACGCTTTTCTGTTCCATTAGACAAATCCGGGACAGCAGAGCGGGTTCAAAGTGCAGCGAGCGATCAAAGCCATTTTGCACTTTCAGGTAGTTTTGCAGCTGTGGTAGAAAAGAAATAAACCACATCAGGAAGTGCTGTTATGGGAAAATAATCAACACTCAGCTTGGAATTGTACTTCATCATATGACATCATTCATTGTTTATTTTCCTGCAACTGCATGACAAAGTAATACTAATACTGTAGATAGACACTTTATTGGCATTGCATTCAAGAACACAACAAAGCTCAGTTTAGTAGCAGACGAATCCACAGAGCAGCATTAAAATATAAATACAAACAAGTTAAATAAAATTCTTTAATCTTAAATTCAGAGTAAATAAATAGAAATCTGTATACTGTAAAAAAAAAAAATCTGACCTAGGGTTTACTCAAAAAAATTATGGCAACAAAGTGACACCTAACATATTTAAGTAAATTTTACTACTACTGTATAATAATGAGTAAGAAACATAGGATGAATTATTTAAATGTAAGACAAAATATATATATATATATATATATATATATATATATATATATATATATATATATATATATATATATATATATATATATTTAATTGTAAATGAAATCAAGCCCTTTATTGTGTTGGTTTTAATATTAACTGTCCAAAATATGATGTATTCAGCATAAATATTTTAAGCTCAATTAAATCATTTAAAAAAAAACAGTTTTACCTTTACTAAAAAAAAAATGTGTTACATTCATTGAATATCTGGGAGAAATCTGGAAGAAATTGATTTATATTAATTGAATATCTGAGACAAATTGACTGACATTAATTAAATATTTGAGTGAACCTGATTTACTTGTACAGATAAATCTTCATCTGCATCTAAATACAGTTAAATTAAAAATCAAATCAACTCAATAATATTGGATGTCACTTCAATTGTAATATTTCTAAGTTACTTAAATATTTGTGCTAGATTAACATAAAAACAACACGAATAGCAGTTAACATTTGCAACATTGACATTTATTTGCAGACATGATAAACATTGTCCAAGATTTTTGTCCAATTGCAACATCAGAAGCTGGTAAAATGGACAGTAACTCTATACTTTGTGAATCAAAAAAGAATACATTGCCAAATATGTTACAACTACTGTTTCATCTGAAACATCAAGAATTTAATTTTAACATTAAAACTAGCAAACAGCATTATGAGACTATACGGTGGGTCATATTCAATTACTTATGAACAGGTCTGAATATATACAAATGGATACTGAATAGATTACCATGATGGCAAAATGACAGACTGTGGGGGGGGGGGGACTTAATTTTGAGAGTCAGTGGGAAATTTAAACTGTTTTAAACTGTTAAACTAACCCTAACCCTAACCCTAACTGCTTGCCAATTGAAAGTCTAAGGGAACATATGCACTGCAAATGGCCAACAAAGTCTCAGGATAAGATAAAGAACTTAAACATACCCTACACCTCTTTACTAATAGTACGCACTTGGGAAGACACTTAGTTTAATTAAAAGTTAAACATCATATTGGAAACCCTCATGTAAACAGTAAAATCCCAAGTAAAATTCACTGCTGCTAATGTCAAACACAAAGCCTTGGTAAAAACAAAAACAGTGTCTTTTTTTCCAGTTCTGACATTTTTAAACAAGGAGCTTGTTTTTAAGGCTGATCAATTTTGAAAAAGCTTTGTACGATCAAGCTCAAGGAGGATTGTTTGGAACTTCTCAAATGTATATCTCACCTCTTTGGGATATGCAAGGTTTAAGGCATACAAACATGGCCCAAGCCCTTGGAAAGTTGTCCACAACACTAAGCACTTGCACACCTTCTATCAGAATCCCAAATTCCTCTGCAGCAGAGTTAGATTTGATTTGGTAGATTTTCAGGTTTTGTTCTGCAAGGTCCTTGGACACACTGTCTTCATCAATGTCCTAGAATCGCAATAAAAGTGAGTATCAGGCCGATTGAACAGCAAAAGCTTACTAACATCTACAAAAACAGTTAGTTTGAAAGAAATTTCAACTAATCTATTCCTGTAATGTATGATAAACATTATCTAAAAAAAATATATATCATGCAAGGAAAGTGAAAAGCATATTCCAACTTACCGCATACTCATAACTTGATTCTCCAAAGTACTTGATTAAACATCTAATAACAACTTCTCAAGTGATGTTCATGTCTTGATTGCTTGGAACCTGAAATAAAAGAAAAATATGGATAAAGCCTAGCCACTGATCTACAGAGGGTTAGCCCATGTGTGGTCTTAACATTCTGTAGACGTCCCTTGTCCTAAGGGTCACATGGCCATCATCTTACTTTAGTAAGGACTCAACCCTGAAGCAAACCATTTTAATGTCAAAATGTACAGTATATGAAGTATTCAAAAATAAAAGGGTGCAATAATTTTATACTTAATTATAAAATGACGAAAATGTATTTAAAAATTAATTTAAAATTAAAATTTACCCATTTTTTCTTCACTGATTTTAAACTTACAAAAAAAATACTTGAAATGAAATTAATAAATAATCAGCATTTGTTTAAATCAGCTTAATTTGACCCCAGAATGCAGTTAGTACATTTTATTATGTACTCGTCACTAATATTAATTTAACAATTGTTAATTAAGCCCAGTCCCACTTTTTCAATTTATAAATAACTAAAATCTAAAATTGAATTTAAATTCACATTTGAAACCAAATAAATACATAATCTGTATTTAGTTTAAAAAAAAGAAACAAATAAATAATAAACAAATAAATAAAATAGATACATGTGATTGTTTTATGAACACAAATATTTTCTTAGGCTAATTCTTTATTAAAATACATTTACATTTCAATAATGTTTTAGCTGTTATTGTTCTAGTTTGTTTTTATTGTTCTAGTTTGTAACATTTTAAATAATTTTGATAACAATTGCATATTTATTTATTAATTAAATATACAGAATATACATTTATAATCATGGCTTTTTGACTTTCTATGTATATGATTAATTGTTATATTTTATGTTACTTTTTTAATAGTTTTTATTTTTAAACAATTTGTACACAATTCACATAATTGACAAACAAATCAAATCAGCTTTTCATTTATAGTTTAGATATTGCTGAAATAATTTTGCCATTCATTAAAGGATTTTTTTTTTCTTTTGGAAGGGAGATTTTAAGAAATTCAAGAAATGTTAATGAAGTGATTTTTTTTTCAGTGCTTAATATGAATTACACTTTGCCTCAATAAATTATGTGTCAGATTTAGTTTGTTTTTTGTCACAGTTTGCCTGAAGGTTGTGTGTTTTTTTTAATTAATGATTATTAAAATTGAACTCACACACCTCTGTTAAACTTCACTTAAGTTTTATTTTATGTGCCAAGCTGGAGTACACTGTGCACACAACACACTTCCCTTGATGAAAAGGTTTTTTTTTGGTGTTTGTGTGTGTGTGTGTGTGTGTGTGTGTGTGTGTGTGTGTGTGTGTGTGTGTGTGTGTGTGTGTGTGTATCTCTGGAGACATTTGGCTTAGTGAGTTAAATGCACAGATTGCCTCTCTGGGTGTAAATCCTTTCCTCTCTCAGTGCCAGTGTGCTCCGATAAGACAGCTCTGCTTGGCAGCGCACAGAAAAGCACATATCGAATTAACAGTCTGTAATTATCTCCAAAATGATGATTGGTGAAGCCACATGGGCAAAGCAATGCGTACCAGAGATAAAAGTCGCCAGCACGATTTAGGAACGAAGGGAAACTTTGTTGAACCCAAATCCTGCATAAGCTCCACACACACACACACACACACACACACACACACACACACACACACACATGCAGGCCTTGCTCATGAATTTGTCATCTTTGCTTGTTGCATCTTGCTTAAATCTTCATCATGGACTCAAGTGACGTGTCACGTCAAAAGGTGAACCTCCGCCCGTCCGCATGTGCACCGCGTGATGGGGGTTTGAGGTGTGATGTGTGTTAGGCGGCTTTACAAAACACTCAACGTGCAAATCATTTGCATTGTTTCTTCTATGACACACTATGGCACGTCTTCAAGCTTCTCACTTCAAAAATCATTATGTTCTTTGAGAAAGGCTTATGTAAGCAAATGCATTGTTGATTTGTTCCAGGCGTTTTTACGGGTTTCTTTTTTTTATTTATTTATTTATTTATTTTATTTTATTTTATTTTTTTTGCTTGTTTGTTTAGTGTTTGGTTCGTCCCTTCTATTTGACCAGGAAGGTTTAACATGAAACTATTTGCATTGCTGTTATTCCATACTGACTTAATGTAATTCACTGTAAGTGTGAGACAATATAGGGGAAAACAATCTCAAGTTCATTTCCATTTAATTATTTTTAAAATGCACAAGAATAACTCTCTGACATGTTATTTCTACCATAATTAAGTGAAACACACAGAATCCAGTTAAGAAGAATTCTTCTGCGTGTTATTCGTCCCTGCTGCAAAACAGCGTCTGAGGCTGAAATTATAAAACAATTACAGAACAAAAAAAAAAGCATTAAATTTTCAGTGTCGGTGTTGAAAAAGCCAACACATACTGTATTGCTGTAGTTAAATTCTTGTTTAAAAAAAGCCAGAAATTAAGAATTAGAACTGATTCAATGATGAACTTTTCTGCCAGTAATATTATTGGAAAATCTATTACATTTAAATCAAGATAATTCATTTCCATCTAATTTAACTCAAGTTTGATTTTAACATCATGCTAAATCAAACTTTAAATTAAATTCAAAGTAAAATACAAGAAATCAAACCGACAAAGACGCCTCTGCCACCAACCAGCCTGGACTTTTTTGTTTGCTTTAAAGAAACTTGAAACTATTTATGGAAAACTGAACATCTTATTTGAACAAAAAAAAAAACAAACAAAAAAAAAAGAAGATAAATCCATCTTTGCCATTGTGAAAGAAAATAAAATAAAAGGAAGAAGAAAAAAAACATATTGTGCATGTTGTCTTTGAGTTACAAGGTTGTTAAAAATCACAAATGGCAAAATATTATGTGAAAATGATGTGGGGTATACACTTTCAGCATGAATTTTATGGGATTTTTGCAAAATGCTATAACTCCTTCTCCCACAGTTTTATCACGGTCGATAAATCAGCCTGGAGTTGTTTTTGTGGCTGTATAACTCTGCAATTTAATATGAATAATATGTTGGTTGAGTTTTAATATAAAATATACCAAACTCGTGTTTTATTTGTGATTTGATCAAATGAAATGTGCCGAGTTCTGTTGTGCACAAAACCTTTTTAATTATAAAGATTGTTAAAGATCATGAGGAACATTTAAAACCAATACAAACATTTTGGTTTACAGCCTTGTCAGCGGCTCCCTCTCACCAGTACAGGGATGTCCCATATACCAATATAGCAACTAATCGTATGTACGTCGACGGCCCCATCAAGTTACATTAGCATTCAGAAAGCTTCCTGCAGATGGTGCATGTATCTCAGGCCTCTTGTACAGAAAGCAATCACACGTCTCTTGAGTGTTTTAGGATTATTTCAGTTTTCTTTCATAAATATTACTGTGAAGCGCACCGTTGCTCATAAATGTAGCAAAAATAGTTCTAGTGACTGGTCAAAGCTTCTAAAAGAAGAAAAGATTTCACTGATGGTCAAAAAAAAAAAAAAAGAAAAAAAAAAAAGGTTTTGTTATAGCCAAAATTGTGTGCATGTGAAAGAAACTTTTCCAAAAAAAAAAAAAAAAAAAAAAGAAGTTTATCTTATTTTGCAGTCAACTTTTGCAGACATTTCACCTTGCTGTGACTTGGCTCTGCTTAAAAAAAATAATAAATAAATAAATAAACATTGCTGGTTATAATATTAATTCCACTTAAACCCTACAAACCTCTAACACTCAACAAAATGGGCCTTGTATTGCGTATTGCAGAAATTGAACAAGAGCATAACATATCTGAATGCCACGCAGGAAGAAAGCTTTTAAATAATAATAATAATAATAATAATAATAATAATAATAATAAAACATTCAGACATTTGACCTTGCTGTGCTACTTAAAAAAAAAAATAATTACTTCACAGGAAAAAAAAATTACTTAATAGAAAAAAAATAAATAAAAATAATTCTCAGGGCCGAGAATAAAGTCCACCATGCTATTGGTGTTAGTTAACATTAAACTTAAAATGAAATGCCTTGCTTCATTATATATACACACCATAGACAGTACCACTCAAAAGTTTGGGATCACTTTCTAACTCCTTGGTCGTTCCTGGTTTTTATTTCTTTCTTCACTGTAAAACAATGCTGTTATCTCAATACAATAATCTTTTCTGAACAGTTGATATTGAGATGTATATCTGCTATTTCTGCTCTGTGAAGCTTCATAACGGCTCTAATCTGAGGTGCTGGTTGAGGTTAATTGGTGATTTCTGAGGCTGGTGACTCTAGATGAACTTCTCCTCTGCAGCAGAGCTACGTTCTGGTCTTGCTTTCATGGGAAGGTCTTCATGAGAGACAGTTGATGGGTTTTGCAAATGCACTCGACACAATACTGTTTTTGCAAGGACAGCTGACCTTCATGTCTTAACATAAGAACTTACTGATGTTACTGTTGTTGTTACATAATTCCATATGTGATATTTTATAGATTTTAAATCCCCGGCATTGTTGTAGATTGTAGAAAATGAATCAATAAAACGAAAACAAAGACATTTGCAAGTGACTCCAAACTCTTGAGTAGTATATATTCTGTATCACAGCCCAGCAGGCAAAGTGCCCAAGGCCACTGACTCAGATCCCAATTCAATCGAGCACCCAAAGAAGTAAAATCTGTGGAAGCCCCTCCCTGCAACCCACAGCACCCAATCTGCCACTCCTCTGCCATTATCCCATCATCCTGGTGCCAAGCCCCACAGCACACACCCAAAGGCCCTTCAAAGCCATGCCTCAAGGGGCCAGAGCTGTGAAACCCAAATCCTAGGTGGTTTTAATGTGAATGTTTTTTTTATAGTATGATATAGACAGTATTTCACTTTTTTTGAGGATATGCTGTAGTCATTGTTAATTTTCCCAAACTAAAAGTAAAAGGGTTGAAGTGTTAATGAAGCTTGTCGTTAAATGTGTTGATCGATTTTGACTGCTGAATTGTTTAGCTTTAGAGCTAATGTGAGCTCGATGGCCATAATTAGTGTCTCCTCTGTCTTGTTCAACATCGACGACCTCAATAACAGAAGCCCTGCCCCTCCAGTGACCCCTTTATACTGACGAAAATGCATCAGTGTGCCTTTTCCATTATGACAACATTGCAGTGAAGACGATGGAACCTTTTTTTTTTTTTTTTTTTTTTTTTACAGACGTCCTTGTAACAAAAGCAGTTGAGCAGAACAAACCATTAGAAAAGCATGAAAGCGGTACATTGATTTTCTTTAATGGCACAAAATGATCAGACAATATATATCATGTTCACCACTTAAACGAACACCATAGCCACGCCCTTACACTTCTGGATACAGCTGTGGCCTTGGTCATTATGGGAATTACATGCATGCTTGGTCATTATTGATTTAGATGAAATATCCCGTGTCTGTATGAAAGATGAGCGGAGATCGATGCGGCCTCCCTCGGGCTTCCTGAAAGCGAAACAAAACACATAAACACACATCACTCAGGAGAACCACACACATGGACCTCAAACTGTGGTGAAAATTCCATCATAAATATTGTGATTAAATCATTGGTGAACAAAGTCTGTGCTAAGGATTAGCAGGATTTTGTGATGTCTCCCAGATTCTAAAAACAGACGAGTAGTGCTTCGACGGGCAGCGCTTATTTCCCCGAATAGCATAAAACACAATGGTCCGAATTGAATTGCAGGCAATGCTCTTGTCAAGTTACAGTGCAGGAACAAACTCGAAACAAGGACACAAGAACTAAAAAAGAAAAAAAAGAACACAGATTAGGGCAGGCGTAATCGCTACTAAGGTCTCCTAATCAGTGGCGGCTGGCGCAAAAAAATTTGGGGGGGGGGGGGGGGGGGGGCGCAAACAAAATTAAAATTAAACTTTTAATACTCACCTGTAAATAGGCATTTATCAGGTGATTAAGCATCAGCACTACTAGCATAAAATAAGGTCCTGACTCACATCACATCCAGTACGGTCCAATCACATGAGCCCAAATATTTAAAAACAATATTGATTCGCTAAGAACAAAAGTGGGAGGGTTCGGGGTGCACAGTGCTGCGCCCCAAGGATGATTTGCCAAAATCCAATCAGAGCTCCGCGTACACCAACACAAATAAATGTAATACAGTTTAGATTTTTTAAAATTGGAAATAAATTATATTAAGAAATACAGCGGAATATTGTGACTAAATTACTTTATTTCATTATTAAAATAAATAATTATTACGTTAAATAATTACATGTTAAAGTGGTATTCTTCTCTGTCTAACTTTAAGGGGGCGGTGCTCCTGTGCCCTGTATTGACCATGCTCATGATAGCTAGATCTCTTTAGCCAACAGATAACTGGAGGCATCATGATCAAAACTGAAACCAAATTTTTATATCAGGAGTCGGGCAAGTGGGAGGTTTTCTATCAAAACCGATTTTAACTCATAGTCACAGCTTAGTGGTAAAAGATCTGGACTACTGGGTGGAAGGTTGTGGATTTGCGTCTTTGTACCACAGTTGCTCTTGACCAAGGCCATTAGCGCCAATCTGCAGAACTGGAAGCTATTCTCATATAAATAAATAAAAAATACAACTCCACAGTTGATAGAGTTGAATAAATGACTGGAAATAATTTAGCTAATGTTATCACAGTGGATTTTTTCCCCCAACATATTTGTTTTTGGCAAGTTACCAACTATTGCATTATCAGTGTTTGCTAACACTTCAGAGTATTTTAATGAGCCCTGTTGTGTAGAAGATCTAAAACTCTGGTGTGTACGGGTGCAGAGGAAGTCTCAGGGGGAAAGCAGGATTTCAGCAGCGCTTTGGGCTCAACGTATTTCTCAGCTGTTCTTTCAAAAACTCTGCACCAATATAAGAAACCAATGGGAGCCCAAACCAAAAGGGGTTTCACTTCCTTCCAGGGCAAGCTCATGTTCTGTTCGTGGGTGCGAGTGTGTCCATGTGTGAGAGTATTGCGTGGGCCGCTAGGTATGCCACTCTTATCTTTCACTGGCTTATGGGAATCACTGAAAGCACAAAGAAAGACAGTAATCATAACACATTACATGACAGTTTAACCCGCCTCCTCTTAGTTTGTAGCTGAAACTTGGTCACACCCTGTTTGCCATCAAAGACTTGTTGATGCATTATATAATCAGGAAAATGTTTTTATGGTACTGCCACCAATTGATGAACACCCCTCCTTCCAAAATCAATTTTGGTAGAACCAGAAGATGAATTCTTTTAGCTGACTATTTTTTTATTTATTTATTTTTTTTTTACTAGAAAGTAAAAACATCAAAGAATCTCCTTCCCTCTACAGCTCAAAGAGCAGACCGGTCACCTCACCACTTACTGCTACAACACAGACAAAAGATTAAATTAGAAGATTTGAGGAAAATGCTGGTTGGATTTCTTAGCATTCTGGAGCAGTGTTTTTGGGCGAGTACATCATCTTGCCAGGAGGAAACATTCATTTCTGAGGGGAACTCAAAAAAACACATCGAACTGAATCACTTAACCAGTGTGGAGAGATGAACCCAACTGAGATCGGTCTAAAGATCTTTGAACTCAGTGAAGAGAGTCAGTGAACATGAATATCAGCTTTTTATCATTAAAGCATGTTTAGAGAAGAAAAAGGTCGAAAAAAATACGGTGAAATCCAAGTTGGAGCATGGAGTCAAGAATTGTCAAAACATAAAAGACATTTAAACATCGATATTCAAGAGTAACTCCCCGTGCTTGGTGGGTTTCTTCCAGCTTGTCCGGTTTCCTCCCACAGTCCAAAAAATGACTGCAGTGTGTGAATGCATGAGCGAATGTTGAATGTTGACCGGATGTCCTACTGTAAAATGGGAATAAATTGGACTCCATGGTCCCTGGTTGGACTACAAGTCCATCAGTTCATAGATGGATGGGTCGATGGATTCAAGAGTTAATAGTAGATTTACTGCATTTTTCTAAATAATTTGTGTATTAATATCCACAAATATTCTGCTAACTGAGACAACTTTAGACTTTATCTTCCTGGTTAGTTGGTGTTTAAATACCTTATGAGTTACCAACGAGTTATCTAAAAACACCTTACCTTAACATCCTACTTAAGATGCATTGGTAAATGAATTTTCTACGTGTTGCTGTTAAATTCAGTAAAATATCAAAATTCAAAGGCTGGTGTCAATGAACTTCTCCTCTGCAGCAGAGCTAAGATTTGGTCTCGCTTTCCTGGGAAGGTCTTCATGAGCGACAGTTTCATCATGGCGCTTGATGGGTTTTACAAACACACTCGACACACAATACTGATCTTGCAAGAACTATCCCAGAACAACTGATCTTCATGTCTTAAAATAACAACTAATTGATGTTGTTGTTAATTAATTACCTTATTTCATATTTTCAAAATCTACAATGTTGTTCTAGAATGTAGAAAAATAAATCCAAATGTGTGTGAAAATATTTTCACGATAGCGGAAATGCAACAGATCATGAAAGCAACAGGGGAAAAAAAAATAGAGAGTAGAGTAGAGAAATTGCATTTTAAGATTTTTATTCATTTAATAATTTATTTTCTTTCTTGCAAACCTACTTAAGAAAAAGTCCAAGTATTCACTTTCAGCACTAAGGGACAAAATCCAAATCTTAATATACAGTACATATATTACAAAATGCTAAATGAGGATATTTTTCACTTGAGTAAATGCTTTGTCCTGGTCATAGTGTATCTTGAGTCCATTCTGGGAACTCACGAGGCATAAAACTAGTCACGAGGCATAAAACCACCCTGAATAAGCCAATAATTTACATCTAGAGGCAATTAATCCACCCACTGGCATGGGAGAGAAACGGAGAGAAAAGAAACCCAGGCTCAGTATTGAACCAGAAATCCTTAAAATGAAGAAAACTCATACAACCAATTAGCACAGACGGTTTCTTGCTAAATGAAATACTTTACACATTATTGGATAAATTAGGGATTATCTGGTGTAGAGAATGCATCTCATTCCAAGGAGCCAATTGCAAAGCCACTTGGTTAACTCCTTTAAAGAGAACTTATTATGCAAAATTTACTTTTTAGTCATTTTTAAACATTAGTGTGTGTGTGTGTGTGTGTGTAAAAAAAAAAAAAAAAAAAAAAAAGCATGAGGGAAAAACTCCCTGCTTTTTGTCCCTTTTTCTATCTTCGTATTGGCCGAGGTTTAAACAAGCCAAATAGATTTTCCCTTAATGTGACCTCATATAAGTAGATCCTTTTGCTTAGGTTGTTAAGCAGTCCTGCTGTTCTCTCCAGGGGTGTGGCTTAGCAGTAGCTTATTTACATAGACACTAAAAAGGTATATTTGAAGGAGGGGTGAAACAGAGGGTGTTTGAGATATGAAAAGTGCATTACCCAAGCAAAATTGCTCAACTCATTATTTATAAGCTGTATTCCAGCATCCAGCATTTTTTTTTCACATCTCGAACACTGTCCCATGTCCCATGAGATTGTGTCCATATGCCCATCCTTATTCTGTCAAGCTATCCATACTCATTCTGCCATGCTCCTCCATGCTGTAACTCTTATAATATTTCTGTTTTGTGCTTCCTCTCTGACACAACCTTCATTCCAACTGGGTTCATATCATCAGAATCGTATAATGTCATCGAGGAGTCGAGTAACACAAGATCTTCTGCTGCTGCTACCAGTCATTTTACCCTGGACTATTATCTCCTGCCTCAGCTGGAGACGAGATTAAGAGCCAATGTTCAACAAGCCTCGATTTAACGATAGCGACACTTGGCTGGAATGGAACGGAGACAGTCGCATTGCTTACCCACACCACCTGGGAAGGAAGACACAATCTGAGCAGGTGGTTTATGGGATATAGTCATCTGGAAACCAAAGGACTGGCACTGAGGTGTTCATTGGCATTTTTTTTTTCTTCTTCATATCACTCAGGGTGGCAGGATTGCTTTCCTTTCATAAGATTTAAACAAACTAATGTAGAAGACAAAAGATGATAAAGAATTAACAAGTCATTTACAGGCTACCAGAGTTAGAGCTACATGAACAGAGACAGTTTAATGTAAAGATAATCAGGTCTGCTTTCACACTATTGTTTCCAGATCGGACGCGAGCGCAATTGACATCAAAGTTTGGTGCATTTTTAATGTGAACGCTCCATAACGTGCCAGAGCAAAATTTCCAGTCTAACCCTACCTGAACATGGATGTGGACCGCTATCTGGAACGCTGTTTAGTCTCCTCTTAAATCCCTGTTTACACTTAATACAGTGGAACCTTGGATTACGAGCATAATTCGTTCCGGAAGTGGGCTCGTGGTCCAAAACACTCGTAAACCAAATCATAATTTTTCCATAAGAAATAATGAAAACTTATGAAAATTATTCGTTCCACAGCCACAAAAATTAAATACATAAAACTAATTAATTCAATCTATAAAATGAAAATAAAACAAATTAATCTGCACTTTACCTTTACAAAAAGTACAAATAAATCCCGACTGATAAGTGTTTCCGTTGGTGCGTGCAGGTTCCGTGTGTTTGTGTGTGTGGAATTAGCCCCTTCCCTCGCCTCGTTTTACAGAGTAACACTCCCCACCTCCCTCTCCCCACCT
The DNA here is from genome assembly GCA_030347435.1 of Clarias fuscus. Taxonomy (NCBI): domain Eukaryota; kingdom Metazoa; phylum Chordata; class Actinopteri; order Siluriformes; family Clariidae; genus Clarias; species Clarias fuscus. Next base: position 2,648,408 of record CM059214.1, read on the forward strand.
CGCTTTTTAAGTTTCACAACAAACACACACACACACACAACGGAAGCACTGTTTTAACAGAGAAAAAAGAAACCTCTCTGACCTGGCGTGAGCGCATACTAAGGGAATCGCTGCGGTAAAGTAAAAAAAACAAAAACAAAACAAATGAACCAGCACCTTACCTTTGAAAAGAATCGCGACAGAGCAGAGTTTCTGTGTGTTTGTGAAGCCGGGGAGGGGGTGAAAAGGCGAGAGAGCGTCTGTTCGTGTGTTAGTGTGTGTGTGTGTGTGTGTGTGTGTGTCGGTGTCAAATTACGCGCACGCACCCGCATAAGAGACGTTGAAAGAGAGAGGGAGATGTTGATTATGCAAGTAAGAGACGAGCACTAAGACCTAGCAGGGGAGACGATTACACACAATTCCGCAGCGCAAGAGTGACGCTCGGTGTCAAAATAAGAGTCGCATGCGTGATACATGATACTCGGCACTCGTAAACTAATACTTGCTCGGTTTCCAATTAAAAATTTATTACAAATCTTTGCTCAGTTTGCGGAGCACTCGTAAACCACGTTACTCGCAATCCGAGGTTCCACTGTACATGTCAATCTCATCTTTTGAACTAAACCTAGCTCACAAAACCAACTAGGCGCATACTGCCACTTACTGTATTGGAGAGAGTAAATACTCGGGTGTACTCGGGTATGGAAGAATAATAATGTAAATGCTGGCCAGTGAGGGAGTGGGGAGCGGGGAAGAAGTCAAATTTTCTATATTTTTCTCTGCTATATCTTTGCTCTGTGCTTTGGAACTCTATAGACCTGATTTAGGTCTCTATTAAACTCTAACTATGAAGCATTGATGTTCTAAAGAATTCCCACTTCGTTCTTTAGAATGCTAAGGAACATCTGGGAAGACCTGCATGTTATTTTCAGGATTTTTTAGATTTTCGTCCTAATTCAGCCACAGCCTGTTACCTCTGCTCCTCTCGGGGGCCCCGCCCTGCATGTTCTATAGAACTTCCTTTGCTTATAGAATAGTTTAAAAAAATTCCATCAGTTCCATTCCATCAAAATTTTCTTTTGCATTGCTATAAAATACCCAGGAGATACACAAGAGCTCTTCTTGTCCTTGTCAATAATTTAGAAATTGCTGCTCAGTTTTTGATGGATTATAGATTCTCTTTAATTTTCCCTTTGCATCTTGCAAAATCTGCTTATGGATGTGTTTAGATTAAGTTCCGGCAAGCCTGCTGTCGTTTCTTTGTTCAAGTGCCATCTTTCCTGCCCACTTTATTCCTTTCAATCTGCTTGTCATTATTGCATGATTTTGTTGAAGAAGGTTCAGAAGAAGTTTACCCTGAAGCAGGTGGTTTATGGGATATGGTTGTTTGGGGGCTATAGATGGGGAGGTGGACATTGTGGAGACAGTGTTGCATAACCTGTCCATTCTTATTTAATGCTGTGGATTGGGACAGGAGATACTAGGTTCCCTGGAGGATTAATTATTCATATTCATCTTTTCTTGCCATGGCCTATAGGTTTGATTCCTGGTCAGGTATTAAACATCACCTCGTTGCACAAGCCAGTACCATCATAGTGCCAGTTCTGAGGCCAGGTAAGTACAAACCATTTCTACAGAAAATTGCATTTCTAAAGAATATTTTCCAGATAGACCTGGCTACTAAAGTTCTATATGATTTCTATTTGTTTAAGAATTCCTTCTTTAAGAATCCTATAGAGCATTTTTTGCAAGCTAGCGAGCCTTTTCCCTCCATTTCCCCACTCACTGGCTAGCGCTTTTTTGTTCTATCCTTTAAAATGTACATTTTATCTTTCTATTTCTTTTGAGGCATCTTGCAGCATCACTCAAACGCTCACTTTATATCTCACTTAGAATTTGTTTTTACCACCTCATACAGAGGCGGTTTGTGTCTGAAGGGTAGACCATCCTTGAAACAGAAGTGAGGGAGAAAGAACTGGCGCACTACAGTACCCATAAATAATACATTCACAAGAGGCAACACTAATCTCACATTTCTCAAATTCCTAATAAGGGGCTTACAAGGTGCGGCGTGCTGGGCTTTCCACGTTGGCAGAGCTGTGTTCTGAGTGCCTGCTGTTCAGCGGCTGTACGCGCTCTCGCCCAGCTCAATTACACTTGGTACACGCGTGAGGCGGGAGGCTGAAACGTGAACGGCAGCTGCTGAAACGCTGATGAGGCCTCGGTTATAACTCTAACTCCCCTCCGTGATTATTCTTTAATCTCCTGTTGACTCAGATCCACACCGAGGCAAAACTGAATGGAATGTCTGAATAATAAGCCGATCTTGAGATCTCTCTCTCTCTCTCTCTCTCTCTCTCACTTCCACCGCTTTTTTTTCTTTCTCTCTTCTGCAGAACAATAAATTTAAATTGGTTTCATTCAGTTCCCCGTTGTTATTACAGATTAAAGCCTGATAGCTCTTGTGAATTTCTCGAAACTGGGTTATAAATGGCCGTAGTAGCAACATTGGTCACAATTATAGCCAATTTACATTTTCCAATCATCCTTAAAAGCTACTTGACCTAAAACTTGATGAGTGTCAAAAGATGCTGAGACCAATTAAGCATGGAGGTGGTGTGCACTTCACATCTTCTCCTCACTCTCTCGCTCTCTCTCTCTCTTTGACTCTCATCAATCAAGCATCGCTTTATCATTTTAATTCAGGACCAAAACACCATTCTTCTCACCAAAATTTCCACTTGTCATGATAACAATCATATTGTCCCGTATCCAAGCAGCACATCTATTCATGTAGGAAATTAAACACCGTGGCATTATAAATTATAAATAATCAACACTAGATACGTTTCTCCTTTCATTCCTCTTATACCACAGCAATTTGCTTTATTAATTAATTTATTTATTCTTTTTTTATTTACTTACCTAAATAACTCTATTGACATTTAATTCTCACATCTTTGTGATTTTTATAAACCATATTCCTGATTATCCATTTCAGAAGGTGATCTCAGAGCCAGCACATCATTTTTGATTTCTTTGGTCATCACTTGACCACTTGACCACTTACTGTAACCATGTAATATTCCTGGTCTCTTTGCGATTATCCAAACACTTTTTTTTTTTTTCATCTTGCTTTAGCGACAATGTTTTGTTTCTGGATGTTGCACTGCACGAGTTGTGTTGCTGCACTTACTATAGGAACAAGTCTGGAATCTCAGGGTTTCCTTATTGATTATGTCTTGATGTTCATATCGTAGCCCATAAGGACCCACGGTGACACAGGTGTCACATACCATTTAAATCCTCTGGAAAGTTCCTTCTTCAGCTTTATCCTTACTTTACCTCATGAAGCCAGCAGCGTAACATATAATAAGCATCCTGTTACAGTCATGTGGCAATCTGTTTACCCATGACGTAATTGCTTTTAACAAGTCTAATGATTTAGTAACATCTCATATTTTATATTTAACCTGTTCTGACTACATTTAAGAACAAATCTAGAACAAATTAAGAAAAATATTGCTGTCACATGCAGTACAAGTCTCATAGGGCGTTTAACATAAAAGTGTCAGGGAAAATGTCTGTCATTCAAAATGTGTTCCCAATGGTCTGTTCGGTCTTTATTACATATATCATACACTGTAAACCCGATTAAGTTGGCAAAAGGTAATCAGTTACATACATTTTTTTAAGTAATGATGTTTCCAATTTTAGGTAAACAGAACTATCAATTTTTGAGTTTGTTGAAAAGTTTTTGCAGACAATCCGGCCCGGGAATCGAACCCAGGTCCTCCGCAAGGGAGGCGAAACACCTACAGTAGCACTGAGCCACCAGTGCTCTATAAATCTTCCGTTGGTGGGATTTTAAGGTGACGGTTACTGTTATTTAAGTACTTATGATTACTTAAAATATCAAATTTGTTCAGCTAACTTGAAAAGTGTCATTTCTACAAACTGACACACTTTTACAAAGCAAAAAGTTCTGAATACTCAAAAAGGTCTATTAATTTGACGTAATTGCAATTATTTAAGTTAACAGTACTCAATATGTTTAATGACTTTGAGCATTAGGGTTTACAGTGTAACTTGACTTGAAGGATAAATGGATCTGGGCTTTCATGGGTTAATCTTTGCATTTACATTCAGTCATTTGATAGATGCTGTTATCTAGAGTGACTTACAAAAGTGCTTTGAAGATTCCATAATTGGATAGAGCCTTACACTGGTTACTGGGTTACTAACTAAGTACCAAAGTTAACTAAGTAAACACAGGAAGGGGTTTTTATTTTATTTATTGGTCTTTTTTGTTTAACCCAATTATCTACAGAACACAAAGGTCTTTAGTCGTCGCTTAAAGATTGCCAATGACTCGGCTGTACGGACATCTAGAGGAAGTTCATTCCCCTACTGTAGCTGTCAGATCAGAAAACAGTCTAAATGCACGTCTTCTCTATCTATGGGAAATGCTGAGACTAGTCGTTTCCGGTCATTTCAAGGGACTGTAAACTTTAACACTTTGTCTGGCTATACAGGCTTTATTTGGATGATTCGAAGAATTTATAGAACTGAAATTAGTGATGCCGTCTACGATTGTTTATTGGGCCAAATCACCCCAAATGTGCACGTTCCACATTTCTTTGACTTTTTTTCTTACACAATATGACTTTGGAACTTTGAAATAAATATCTGTCCGCCATGTGCAACTGCACATAAGGCATTTCATGATCAGAAAACGTGCTATATGTAACAGCATGTATATTATGCAAATAAGTCAGTCTTAGAGCTTGCATTATACTTTTGTTAATATGAACATTTACATATGAATGAACAGCTAGTAAATTATTTCTGATAGCGTTTACTTTTACATTTATATTTGCGTTTACAAATGTGGGTTCTGATATCCTGAGTAAGTATTTTATCAAATATCTCCTCTGTTAGTACCTATATCCACTGGGCTTCCTTCCTCCATTTTAAAATTAAAAAGGTTAATGCACTTTTCTAAAACATGTTGCTTTCCTGACCCCTCGCTAACAAACACAAAGGCCTTTGACTCTAATGACTAGCATGGGAGTTGATTAGCTTAATGGACTTTAGCTTCCAATCAGAGCTCTGGGTGTTCGAGGGTACAGTGCAGAAATGTTTGCTATTTCTTATATTGTGCTCTTCTGGCCTGGGATCGATTGTTGTCATTCCTGGAATCGGTTGTTCCGACATTGTGCTCCAGTTACTAAAGGGACTAACCTTGGTTTTGCCTTTCCACATTCTCCTCAGTTCCTATTTCAGTTCTTTTCATCATCGTGCTTTCCGAGTGTCTCAATGGCAGGTTTAAACTCACACCCATGAACAAAATTGCCTACACAACAACGACTATATATGTCGCCAAGGCTGTGATGTCTTTTTTTCCTCTTAGTCTTACCAACGTTTTCATGCACTATGCTGCCTACTTACTATTTAACTAAAGAGTAACACACTTGGGGTCATGCTTATAGGAAAATAATCAACAACAGGGTTGTTTGATAAATTGGACTCAATGTTGTCATCTGGATGTCATTTATTATTACTGAAAAAACACAAAGTCTTTTCAGCGATGGATAACCTAAAGCATCATCAAGTGCTGACACTGAAGACTCCTTCCATACAGTGCATGTGAAATGAAGACCTTCTTAAAGAAAACACTGAGCATATCAACCAACCACCTTATCGGCTTTGCATGGAGCGTCCCTGTGTAACCTTTAATATATCGCTGAAAGAAAAATATGCCAGAGCTGCTGTGAATTTAGAATTCAAAAGCACTGTGCTATAATTGCAATCAAACACACAATTAAATGATATAACATGCTAATGAATTCCTGGGTATTTTAGTCATTCTACTTATTTCAGTAAAAGAGTCTTTAATATTATCAGGTTGTAATATTAAAACTAATTTAGATTAGGAAAAAAATAAAAATGAAAAAAATAAATAAATAAAAATAAATCTGTCTCCAGATTGGATGACAGCTGGAGTCTCTGGAAATCAAGGGTAAAAAAAAAAAAAACAATTAAAACATGCTTCAAAAATAAATGTAACCATAGCGACCAGGGTACAGTCACTTATTCTTCCATTTAGCGAGACATGTTAAAAGAAAACAGAATATTTACTTATTCAAAACTTATCAAAAAAAAAAAAGTTAAGCGTTTCAGTATTAGAAGGAGTGTAATTCTATTTAACAATGTCATCTTCGATTTCCCTTGAAATGCATTTCAGGTGAGACGAGGCACGTCCCTCGGTCTGAGCGCCGTTCTGGGGTTTTGGAAAGTAACCTTCATTGGCATGACGGTGTGTGAGACACGTGTACGCGCCATTTCTCTGGGTAACTGCTCTCATTTCGAAATTAATGCCTGGCGCTTGTCAACACACACCGCCGAGCTCGCCGGCGCCTGCACACACAGATGGCATCATCTGAAAGTAAAGATCAAAGACGGGAGAAATCCCATCCGTTCCAGTCGCTCGGAGCGGGATGCACACGCTTTAGGAGAGACGGAGACTGAAAGGTTCGGCTTTATGGCAAAAAAGAAAAGCTGAATTCTGGATCAGTGAGTCCCAGATGGTTGTGACAGATATGTTTATGATGACTGACAACTGAACAGAGAATTTTACTTTCCTCCTTCTCTCTCTCTCTCTCTCTCTTATTCTGTATACACTCATCACCAAATTCACACACTTCCAAGCAAGAAATGTGATTCTCCAGGACGTTAGGATTTAAAGTATAAAAACTTCTTTCACTTGCTGATCTCATTAACGACTACACATACATCAGACGGAAGCAAAAGTTTGTGTCATTCACTGTACACATGCTTATTCACACTGAACACATGCAATATACTGTACATTAAGTACACCTATAGAATTCTAGTATACAAGTTTTATACAGTATGAGGCGGCACGGTGTGGTGTAGTGGTTAGCACTGTCGTCTTGCACCTCCAGGGTCCGGGGTATCGATTCCTGTCCCGGCTCGATTCCCGTCTCTGTGTGCACGGAGTTTGCTTGATGGGTTTCCTCCGGGTACTCAGGTTTCCTCCTACAGTCCAAAGACCACAGATTGCCTGTAGTGTTAATTGAATGTGTGTTAGTTAAGTGCATGTGCTTTACATCACTCTTGTCTATTTCGTTAAGATCTACAGCACCATCCTAGTGCATCCTGATTTTGCGATTTTATTCCAGTCTTCTTTGAACAAAATGCCCAGGTCCATCAGGATCTCCAGTAGACCACCCTCTTCAAGTCATTCCCCAGGCTTCAAATAGGCTTTCGATCTGGGCTCAGGTTGAACCTTTTCAAACTGTTGATCTTCTTCTCCTGAAGACGTTCCTTTGTTGACTTGGATTTTTGCTTGGGGTCATTGTTGTGTACATTTTTCTTCATCTACAGCCCTACATCAGACACATGATTGTTTATATAACAATATATTGTGTATATAACAATATGGTCAGGGGTAGTTCAGTGGCTAAGGCATTGGATTACGGTTCGGAAGGTCCCAGGTTCAAGTCCCACTACCACCAAGTTGTCCCTGTTGGGCCCTTGAGCAAGGCCCTTAACCCCAACTGCTCAGATGTATAATGAGATAAAAATGTAAGTCGCTCTGGATAAGCGCGTCTGCCAAATGCCTAGTTTTGTTCTAAAATAGATTGACATTTGAATTTGATTATAATTCCTTTATCTTGAACTTAAACCTGGTACCAACTGAAAAGAGACAGATCCATAACATGATGCTGCCATCACCATGTTTAACCATGGGTATGGTGATCATTTTGGTGTTGGTGGTTTAGTGGTGAGCGCTGTAGCCCTTCACCTTTAGAGTTCGGAGGATGGGGTGTTGAATCTTGCCTTCAGTCTCTGTGCATGGAGTTTGCAGGTTCTTCAGTTCTTGGTGGGTTTCCCCCAAATTCTCAGGTTAGTCCACAGGAACTCACTTGCAGTGTAGACTGGTTTCCAAATTAGTCTATATACAGTACATCTGTAGGTGACCTGGGCTTGAGTAATCACCAACATTACCTGCCCACAACAAGGATGTCATAGCTGATTATTATTGACCATTGATTAGCGATGCTGGCTCAGGTGGGCGTTTTCTAGAAGAATGCATGAAATGTTCTTCATGTTCTCATAACACATTTTTCCATGTTGTTTGTTGTGATTTAGGCAAGCTTGAAAGTGTCTCAGAAAGGATCCTCTATCCTACCTCACAGCCCTGATCCTAAAAAATAAATGTATATATATATAATATAATTTTTTGCACATAATTTTGTTTCACATGCAGTGAGTCACCAGTACTTGCCAGATGTTCCCACAGCTCCTTTAATGTTCATGTAGGTTTCTTGGCAGCAGATTTCTTCATCTCCTTTCATCAGTTTTGGAAGGATGTTCTGCTATCAGTAAGGTCACTGTTGCGCTCCATTTTTCTTCACTTGTTGATGAAAGCCTTCACAGTGTTACACATATGTTTTTTTTTTTTTTTTTTTGGACCCACACCAAGTTTCCTGCTATAAGCAGTCACTATACCACATTTTGATGTACACTTTTATTTTGGATTAAAATAAACTTTATCAGTCATTAATTAATTGGTTGGATTCAGACTGTTGCACTGCCCAAGCTCTGGCTAGTCTCCAGGGAGGTGGCATTGCCTTTGCAATTAGAGCAAATGTCAGATCAGCCTTGTTCCTCCTCACAGGCTCAGCCATGGTAAGGTTCCACTTCAGCACTTGTTAACCAAGTTCATAAGATGTGAATAGTTATGTGAAGATGTCATAGTTATCATGATTCCACAAATCAGAATTAAAGGGGCTCAGATCCCATTTAAAGCTCTAAAGTTAGCACACCCCTCTATTAACTCTATACTTTTTTTTAATAAAACATAATAAAAATCATCTTATCAAAGTGGGACCTTACTTTTAGGTAAATACTGTACAGCCCAAACGGAAAAAAAAAACTAAATGTGGACAATAAGAGTACACCTTTACTGCTTCAACAGGATTTAAGAGGGTTAGTCAGAGCCAGGTGCTGCTAATTATAAACCCTTGATTAACTGATCATCAGCAGACGTGCAGATCTCTATAAAAGCAGATGTTTTTGCAGGTTGCTAGTATGGAGCATTCTGATGTGTGTTAACACAATGCCAAGAAGGGAGGAGATAAATGATCTGCACATCAATCTGAAAAAGGTTATGAATCACTTAAAATGTTAAATATTTTACTGCTCTGAAACCCAGAGCATATACTACACCTTAAAAAATGCTGGGTTAAGAACAAACCAAACTGGGTTGTTTTTAACCCAGCTGCTGGATAAATATTGGACCAACTACATGCTGGGTTAATTTAACTCAGCAAAATGGGTAAAATATTCCATCCAAATGCTAGGTCATATTTAACTATAATGTTGGGTTAAATCTACCTCATAAATAGGTTATTATTATTTTATGTTTTACATGTCTATGAGTAAAACTGTTTAAACAGTTAAATAACTTTGATATACTGATCTATTACAAAAAACCATGCATATATGCAATAAACAACACGCAATTAATTGTACAAAGCATAGAAAAAATATTTATATTTATATTTTTTTTGAAAATTTTTCAAAGGCAAAAGATCAGATAATACAAAACAAGTTCAACAGCGACATCATTACGATACTATTACTGAGAAGCACTAATACCTGAGAGCAGTGCTGGTCATTATCTCCCAACATCAGGATGTAGGGGTTCGGCCTCGACGCTTCAACCTGCTGGAGATATTCCACAGTGTCGGTTATATATATATATATATATATATATATATATATATATATATATATATATATATATATATATATATATTTTTTATTTTTTATTTTTTTTTTTGAAGAACACAATCATTTCCATCAAAATCATTATTTCTCACTCTATTTTCTTTCTTTGACCAATGTGGTGTTTCTTGTGCACATCCATGCCTCTTGGGTTTTAAGGGTTAAACTGGGTCAAAATTTCCCTGAACACTACAGTATGTAAGGCATAAAAGGGCAAACATGCTTTAAACTGAATATCGCTCCAAAGAACATGAAAAAAGCTTCCATGCTAGATGAGTACAATAGCAGTTACCATAATGTAATGAATACAAATACCACTATACTATCACTACTTAATAATAATAATAATAATAATAATGATAAAGCTCTTGATTTTGGAACGTTTCTACTTCAGAGGAGCAAACTGAGGAACCCTGAGCATTACTGTCTGAGACATTTTCTTCATACATATGATACCGAGATATCTATTTATTACTTCATTTCTCCAGTCCTGTATTCAGTATAAAACTATTTCGGCGTCTCTGGGTTTTGACCTCTGCCTGCCTCTGCCTTTATGAATATGGATTTTCTCACCCCTGATCTGACCTGTGCACTTGTTTATGACCCTGATCTTTGAAATAGCAGTAAAAGTGAAAGTTCAAGCGATTGATTAAAAAAAAAAAAAAAGTAAAATCTTATAACTTATTCGCTGATCAAGGAGACCGTCACGTATAAAACTGCTCAGAGAAGAACAAAAAAAGAATACTAAGGAAAAACGAAGTTGATTAAAGAGCTAGTGACAATAAGGTAGATCATATATCGGAGGAAAAACTGCTGCTTGTAGTATGTGATGAAATGGAAGTTCATGTGAGAAATAAAAAATCCACCAATAAAAACAAACACACCAATGTCTGCGTACGATTAAAAGACACTACAGACGAAAGAAAGAAAGAAAGAAAGAAAGAAAGAAAGAACGTATCAGTAAAATAAGACAGAAATTGAAACAGGAAAAAGAAAGAAAATGAATTCATGTGGTGGGGTAGTGGTTAGCACTGTCGCTTTGCACCGCCAGGGTCCGGGTTCGATTCCTGCCTCTGTATATGGTCCCAAATAGTGTGTGTGTGTGTGTGTGTGTGCACCCTGAGATGTAATGGCACCGTGTACAGGGTGTCGCTCACTCATCATCTATACTTTATCCTGTATTCAGGGTCGTGGGGCCCGGATCCTATCCCAGGAGACTTAAGGCATGAGGCAGGGTAAACCCTGGACAGGGTGCCAATCCATCACTGGGCACACACACGTACATGCACTCACTCACTCATTCACACACTACGGGCAATTTGGGGATGCCAATTAACCTAATCTGCATGTCTTTGGACTGTGGGAGGACCCACCAAGCATGGGGAGAACATGCAAGTTCTACAGTATGTGAAAGAAAGTCATCAGGGAAAAACAAGAAGGAAAATTATGAAACAAATAAATTCAGGAGAAAAATAATGGAATAAGGGAGAAGAACAAAGTAAAAAAGAAAGAAAAAGAGTAAAAAAGAAATCAAGAAAGAAAGAAATCCATAAAACGAAGGAAGACAAATTATAATCACTAAAAGAAATTTAGAATAGTTAAAAAAAAAAAAAGGAGAATGATGATCAGCATGACAAAAACAAAGAAGACTAAAAAGAAAAAAAAAAAGATTTTATGAAATCATAAATTGAGCTGCAAAGACTCGAGGTTTCTGTCGTGATGTCCGTTTGAGGAAGGAGATGCTGGAATTGAGAGAAACGAACCTGAGTAAAAAATAGATGACATCATAAATCGCTGTTTTTTGTTCTTCGCATTAATAACATGTTGAGGAAATGAAGGCGATTTCCTTGGTGGCGGCCCGGACGAGGACGCGGCGGTGGGAATGAGACGGATGGGGTGTGAAAGCCGCGATGTGCTGCGTCTCGCCTGATGCAAATGAAATGTCAACACACGGCGATGCGACTTAATGAGATTTCCCATGCTTCATTTCCACACCGCGGCCAACGTGTGAAAACTGGAAACAAAAAAAAACTCGTCATTAAAAACTAAAAACGACAAAGAAAAAGCGATCTTCTGTTCTTCTTCTTCTTCTTCTGTTCTTCTTCTGTCTTTCCACCTCTATGAATAGGCCCTTCATCTCTTTTCCTGTGAAAGGTGAAGAAGAATTGTGTGTGTGTGTGTGTGTGTGTGTGTGTGTGTGTGGGTGTGTGCGGAGAAATGCCATGCTAAATATCACGCCATCATAAGCGCTAAAGAGCGGCTCGATTATGAAAAGCGCCTCTGAAGAGCTGTTTATGTTTCTGAAAGCAGGATTATGGGAGCGTACTTTGTCCTCTGAGTGAAGGTTAAATTACACCGACCTCCACGCACACACACACACACACACACACACACACACACACACACACACACACACACACAGATGTGTATGTTTTAATTATTCATATTGATTGGCTCCCGCTGGCTCCGTCAGTGCCGTCCGTGTTCTCTGGCGCTTGATTAATTAATTTAGCATTTTTCATCGGCGTGCGTGTTGCCGTTGCCGAGCAGCGATGTCACTCGCAGTATAAATCATTTTAATTAGCTGCGTGGAACGACAAACTCATCGCCGCTTAGCGTGGAGGAGAAAGACGCCATGCTATAGTGAGGTCAGCGATAAGACGGTGCTCTGGTGTTTATATTCGCATCGAGGACGCGACAGAAGATTAAGTACACGAGCACTCACGAGCAGTCTGCTGTAAAGTGGATTATTATGGGATGGAAAACAAAAACAAAGTGCACTCTTTAACTACGGCTCGGGTGAGCGCTTCGATCTGATTGGACAGAAGGGTCGTGCTGAGTTTTTATCAATGAGCCGGTTTTAAGTCCTCACGTTCTTACAGGAACAGCTTCATCACCTGGACCTGCGGAGAGAGAGAGAGAGAGAGACCAAAAGAGAGAGAGAGTGAGAGATAATGTGAGAAAATTACAATAAAGAAAGTTAATAAAGATGGATAAAAAACATAGATGAATAGAAGACAGAAAAGTATATAGAGAGAAAAAGAAAGAAAGAGAGAAAGAGCAAGGAAGAAAGAATAAGGAGCAAAGAACAGGAAAGAAAGGAAGAGGAGGAAAAGAAGCAACAAGAAAGAGAAAAATGCAGGAGAAATAAGATGGGTAAAGGAGTGAAGAGAGATGGGTAAAGGAGGGGAGAGACGGGTGAAGGAGGAGAGAGACAGGTGAAGGAGGAGAGAGACAGGTGAAGGAGGGAAGAGAGACAGGTGAAGGAGTGGAGAGAGACAGGTGAAGGAGGAGAGAAACAGGTGAAGGAGGAGAGAAACCGGTGAAGGAGTGGAGAGAGACAGGTGAAGGAGGACAGAGACGGGTGAAGGAGGACAGAGACGGGTGAAGGAGGACAGAGACGGGTGAAGGAGTGGAGCGAGACAGGTGAAGGAGGAGAGAAACAGGTGAAGGAGTGGAGAGAGACAGGTGAAGGAGTGGAGAGAGACAGGTGAAGGAGGAGAGAAACAGGTGAAGGAGGAGAGAAACAGGTGAAGGAGTGGAGCGAGACAGGTGAAGGAGGAGAGAAACAGGTGAAGGAGTGGAGAGAGACAGGTGAAGGAGGACAGAGACGGGTGAAGGAGGACAGAGACGGGTGAAGGAGTGGAGAGAGACAGGTGAAGGAGGACAGAGACGGGTGAAGGAGGACAGAGACGGGTGAAGGAGTGGAGAGAGATGGGCAAAGGAGGGGAGAGAGAGACAGGTGAAGGAGTGGAGAGATAGTTGAAGGAGTGGAGAAAGACAGGTGAAGGAGGAGAGAGAGACGGGTGAAGGAGTGGAGAGACGTGTGATCGAGGGGAGAGACAGGTGAAGGAGTGGAGAGACGTGTGATCGAGGGGAGAGACAGGTGAAGGAGTGGAGAGAGAGACGGGTGAAGTGAGGGAGTGTTTTGTCATGCTCGTGTTCTGCGCAGTCTGTTAATGCATCTAACACATCAATTACAGATCAGTGTTTCCTTCCAACACACACCGCATCAGCATACACACTACATTTCCTGAGGCACTCACACACACACACACACACACACACACACACACACGCACACGCACACACACACACACACATCCCAGACCCAGCTGACCAGGTCGAACAAGACATTATTAATTATTCAGGTTTACAAACTGAGGAGGGAGATTACTCTCCATATTTACAGAGAGAGAGAGAGAGAGGGAGGGGGGACGGCTGGAGGACGGATATAAGAATCCCAGCAGAGACAGTAGACTCCTCCCTCAGGAGCCTCTGAGCCTCAACACCATTTAGTAATCAGATTAATCAGATCGTCTGTATTTGGATGAACGAGCAGCGTCTGATCTCACTGTCCACAGGTCAAAGGTCAAACTTCATCCTGTATAACAATGACCTGGTCTCTCTCTCTCCCTCTCTCTCTCACACACACACACACACACACACACACACACACACACACACACACACACACACACACACACACATACTGCTGAAGCTCATCGAACTGATTTGAACTGAGAGAGAAAGATTTCGGTGATCAGAATTTCCCTACGGACTAAAAAAAAAAAAAAATCATATTACATGTACAGACTGCAGAGACAGTTTCACAATTTGTGTGTGTGTGTGTGTGTGAAGGTCATGATAATGAGCTGACAGTTTGGAACATCCCGCGAACTAAGCTCTTCCTATATCTGGGTCTCATATACTGTGTGTGTGTGTGTGTGTGTGTGTGTGTGTGTGTGTGTGTGTGTGTGTGTGTTTTAATTAATCTTCTAGCACTGCTATTTATTAATATTTTTCTTTTACTCTTTTACTGAAGAACATGAAGAAAAAACACAACAACAAATACAAACATCAAGAAAGTAAGAAAAAAATGAAGTAAAATGGATATATCAGAGAAAATAAATAAACAAAAGCAAAAGTGAAGCTTGTGACGAGAAAGAAAGAAAGAAAGTCAGAGGAACAACGTTCTACAACCTCTAGGTGTTTAACTCCACATCTGGCTGCAGTGAACATCTGGCTGCTCCTCCTCCGGTCCAGACGTCTGTACCATCCACCTCCTGCTCATGATCTCGTGCCGCACGCGCTGGTGGCCGTCCTCAACGTCTGATGCTGAACAAATTGTCCGAGCTTGTTCTATCTTGTTCCTCGTGACATCTACCCCCGGGCCTTCTCGAACCTCGAGCCATTCCACATCAGTCTGGTCTCGCTTTGCAGTAGATTGCATCACCGACCTCCCTGTCTCAGCAGGTACAGTAAGTCCACAATACTAATCATATTTGATAATTTCTCAAAGGCACGTCAGCTGATGCTTCTCCTCGAGCTCCCTACAGTAACACACACTCCTGAGGTCATCTTCAGACAGCGATGTTCAGACACTCTGGTCTCCCTGAGGACATCACATCAGATTTGCCCAAAAAAAAAAAAAAAAAAATCCCGCAACCAGACATCACTGTCAGTGTGTCCTCAGGGTACAACATCCTATTCTGATGGATAACTAGCCAAAAAATTGTGAAGTTCCTGAGGGCATTTTGCTCCTACTGTACCAGGGCTATGAACCACGGCTCGGCTTCCAACCACCACTCTGCCCTGGTCAAAAGAACCCTCTAATGTCTCAGTAGTCAACAAGAGGTTGAGAAGAACTGAAAGAACCTGGGAAGCCTGCATACTTGTGACTTCAACAAATCATCCATAGGCAGAAGAAACAAGCAGATATTCAACTGACCGAGACATACAGTATGGTCTGCTTCTCCACACAAAACCTAAACCTGGAGTTCCATCTTGTTTCCTCTTGGTCCCTTTAAGAAAGACATTGAAGTGTAGCATCCATCCATCCATCCATCCATCTAGGAACCTCTGTAGTGCAACTAGGCACTGTGCAGGCCAAAGGTGCCCGTTTTACTGTATATATTCCCATTGTTATGACCGTGGTTGGACCTCCGGTCAACAGTCACTGAATGAGAGAAACTGATGCACCAGGAGCCATGGGGAGAACATGCAAACTCCATGCATACAGACTCAGGCGAGAATCGAACCCAGACACTGGAGGTGCATGGCGACAGCGCTAAGAGTCGCATACAGGTTAGAATTCGCACCTTCTTACAGAACTTTCAATGTCTCATTGTTGCACCCTCTGGTCACCTGGTTTTGGGGTTCCTGATTTGCTGTTGACCAGAGCTGGACCTCTGCCTCCACTGGAGATCTACGGATCACCAGAGAGGGTCCTCATCCTTCTCAAACTCCACGTAACGTGGACTGGGAGAGCTACAGCCTGGAGGAAGGGTCCTGGGTTCTAGCACAGAACTTAACTGACACCTCAGATATCAGTGACTTTCTCAGAGATGAACCCGGTTCCCAGACCCAGGGCGGTCTCTCTTCATGAGTCAGCAGTCGGGTGGGGGAGGGGATGGGCTATACCGGGGGACTATTGCCCGGGTATCTTACACTAGAAAGCGCTCATTCATTCATAAAAATAATCACTGAGTGAAAGAAAAAAAAAAAAGAAACAGAAAGAAAGAAGGAAAAAAGAAATATTAAAAGAAAGAAAGAGATACAAACAAAAAAGATAAAACAATGAAAGAAAGAAAGAAAGAAAAAGAAAGAAAGAAAAAAAGAAGGAAGGAAAACAAAGGGGATACAGAAATGAGGCATTGGAGGGAGAAAGAAGTAAAAAAAAAAAAGAAGGTAATAATGGAAAAAAATTGTAAAAGAGAAACAAAACAAAATAGATGAAACAATAATGAAACAGAGAAAGAAGAGATAAAGGATAAAGAAATGAGTCCGGGAAGGAAAGAAGGGCTAAAGAGAAAAAAAAAAAAGAAAGAAAGGAGATGAGTAAAACAAAATGAAAAAGGAAATGAGAGGAAGTTAGAAACAGAGAAAGAGAGAAGAAAAGAGCGAGAGCTACAGCGAGTGTTTGAGTGTGTGACTCTCTCTCTCTCTAACGGAGGACTCGTCAATGTTCTAAAGACTAATTGTGGTTTACAATCTCAACATCGTGGCCTTGTTTAGGTGTGTGTGTGTGTGTGTGTGTGTGTGTGTGTGTGTGTGTTTATGCAGTATATGTGAGTAAATGAGTGTTTATGTGTGTTTGTGTGTCCTACTTTCTCCTATGACATGCTGTTCTTCATCCCACAGAACCCTGGGAACCATCTCCACTGGGAAAACCCGCTTTCCCAAAGGTGAGCGAACAGCACGGTCCCACGTGACACACACACACACACACACACACACACACACACACACACACACACACACACACTGTGCTCCTGATGCAGATATCACTGGTGGAAAGAATTCGGGTTTGATGTGTGAGGATCTCGGAGAATGTGTGATCTCTCCCAAAGGACCAACATGGGGAGTGTAGAGCTGAGGGACTTCTTTATGTGTGTGTGTGTGTGTGTGTGTGTGTGTGTGTGTCTTCTTCATATGTGCTGTGTAGTTTTAGACTTACATAGCCACAAAAACAGGTCACTTGTGTGTGTGTGTGTGTGCGTGTGTGTGTGTGTGTGTGTGTGTGTGTGTGTGTGTGTGTGTGTGTTAATACAATATTGAAATTACATACAGAAGAAGATTTCACCATCAGCATGTACATTACATCACATCTACACTAACATCATTAACATCACATCTGCAGGGGCGTACCTCAGCCCCTGCACGCGGCTCGGGACCGCCGTCAGACTCTCCGGATGCTGATGATGTCGTGTTTAACAAGCGAGCGGCGCGACTTCCACACGGACGCGCTGTGTAAAGGTGTGAGGTGAAAAACCTGCAGCTCGGTACAAACATAGTAACTGCCGTAGTAAAAGCACGGTTGAGTCACAGGGCAATAAATACTACTGTAAAAACTACTCTGTGTGTGTGTGTGTGTGTGTGTGTGTATGTGTGTGTGTGTGTGTGTGTGTGTGTGTGTGTGTGTGTGTGTGTGTGTGTGTGTGTTGGAGGGGGGGGGGGTGGGTCTCCTTAGAAATCCTGTAAAATTAGTTCAACCTGAAGGGCTGCTTACGTGAGATTTCAGTAAGGAAGTAAAAAGGGAAGAAAGGAAGGAAGGGAGACGGGACAAAACAACACATAACAAGGCCGGATAAAACCAGAGGGAAAAATAAGAAACTAATAAAGAAAAGAAACAAAAATCACTGGGTAAAATGGGAATAGAAAATAAACAAACAAACAAATAAATAAATAAATAAATAAGGTGGCATTAAAAAATATAAATATATGGCATGCGCAAGTAAAAAAGGAAAAGGCGGCAGGTTAAAAAACCAAGGGGGAACATTGGGGGGACAAAATGGAAAAGTGAAGAAAAAAAAAAGAAAAAAAAATGGGAGGAACTGAATAAATGAATTACTTAATAAATAAACAACAACAAATAGATAGATAACGTCAACAGAATAAAAATCAATCAATAAAAATAATGGTCTCTGAGTGGCGCGCGCAGTGGTAAACTGCTCGCCCTATCCTACGGAGATCACTAGTTCGATTCCCGGGTGATGCTGTAACCTCTCGCAGCTGGAGATCTAGAGAGAGCTGATTGGCCGAGCGCTGTCCTCCGAGTGTGTTACTCCGCCCAGTTCGAAAAGATGCGGTCGGCTGGCGTCACGTGTGATAGTCTTCGGCCCTCCCGACTGAGTGGTAGTAGTAGTAGCCTTGATGTGGGAGCCCCCTAGTGACGGGGAGGAATTGGACACGACTAAATCACGGAGAAAATCTGGGGGAGGGGGTTAATAAATTAATAATAATACATGAGTTGTAGAAAAACATGGTGGTAAGTTTGAAAAAAATGTGAGGGGTGAAAAAGCAATAGATATAATAAAACCCAATGGGAGCGGATAAAGATAAAAGGTCTAAATAGATAAATGAATTAATAAACAAATAATAGATAGGTATAAAATATAATATAATAATATTTTATTATAAATGTTTTATAGCAAAATATAATAATAGTAATAATAATAATAATAATAATAATAATAAAGAGAGGTGTGAAAACTATATATATATATATATATATATATATATATATATATATATATATATATATATATATATATATATATATATATATAAGAACAACCAAATTTGGTGGCAATTTAAAAAGAAAAAAGAAAAAAAAGGAGATGGGATTAGAAAGCAATAGATTAAACAAAAACCAATGGGACATGTAAATAATTTTGTTTAATGGTTTAAATATATTACTATTAAACATATAAATAAATAAATGTTCTCATTCTGTGTTACACTCTCAAACATGAGTTAACTGTGTGTTCGCACTGTGTGTATGTACACATGCAGACGGGTGAGTGTCGGTGATGTTCAGTCTGACTTCTGTGCGTTTTACGTAAATGAGGTTGTTTGCGCGGTTATGAGAGACGTGTCCCTTACAGATTCTGTGTGTCTGCTCCGAGTGACACGAGGTGAACTTTCACATTAAAGCCAGAAGAAAACATCGTTCTCTATCTGTCACTCCATCTCTCCCTCATCTCTCATTCTCTCTCTATCTCTCTGTTCAATTCAATTTAGCTGTTTTACTGGCATGACAAATAAGGTACATTTGTATTGCCAAAGCTTCTGTTACAAAGTTTTCGGAATATTAAAGAATAATAAAACAGGAAATTGAAAATTGCAGAGTCTGTAATACGGCGGAAATGAAAACATTAAACACTGCAACGTCGCTGTGTGACTGTGACTCTCTCTCTCTCTCTCTCTCTCCCTTAAATTCAATTGAAAGTCTCCTCCATCGCTGTGACTGTTTACAGAATTTCTAAAGCAATAGGCTTAAAACTCGAGGCACGGAGGACAAATATATTACAAAATTATATTTAACGTAAAACCCGTGCAGTTCCAATAAAATTGATGCGAATGAAAAGTACAGTAAAGTCTCGATGTATTTTTAAACATAACGGTGCTGTATTTTGGGATCCACTTTGACTTTTTGGCGCAAATCCTCATCTCTGCTTTGTAATGTCTGGTGTTTAAGATAGAGACGGCACTGGTCTGCTACTCGGTATCGCTTTTGGCCCGGTACCAGAAAGGGTTCATGAGACACGGGATGTCAGAGTAATGATATCGAATATTACTGCATCAGATATCTGAAGAAAAAAAAAAAAAAAAACATGTAGGAATTTTCACATTCCAGCCCTGTTGATGATAAATATATTTATTCTGAATATTTTACTCAAAAATATTAAGTTTTACCTCTTAACGGAAAGCATGTTATAAAATCACACAAACGTTACTTACGTCAAATAGATTGAAAATTGTTCTAATGTTGCCAAGTTCATGAATTCTGTTTATGAAAATGATAAATGAGAAGAGTTTTTAATTATGGGTCAAGATAAAGAAATAGGAAATTGTCATATATGTTACCCAGTAGTACATAATCAATCAATCAAAAAAAAACATATATATATAATTAAAAGGTAAGTTTTGCATCTAGTAGATATGTTTTACTACCTTGAACTACTATTTGTTCTACTAATGAAAACATTTGCTCTATTTTACTTACGTGAAATGTACTCCAAATTATACAATCACTCTAATATTGGAGAAAACATGAAACATATCACAGAGCACACATTGGATATTGGAGATATCGGATTTCTGAGCAAACATATAAGATATTGGAGAAAACGTAACAAATACTAGCGAAAAACATCAGATTTTTGACATTACACATTAAATATTAAAGAGAATCCAGAAAACAGATTTGATTTACATTTCCAACCCAGAATTCTTAGCACTAGATGACAAACTCTACCTTTACAACTTCCTTCTCTTTATCCGTCTCTCCATTTCATGTTCTCATCAGATGTAAAAAAATAAAATAAAATAAAAACTGTTTTTAGAGAAAAAAATATCAGCTATTTCATAAAACATCAGAAGTCAGAGAAAATGTTTTACATAAGCATAAGAATGCATTGTTGGTGGTTAAACAGTTTGTAGAAACAGTTAAAAGGTTAAAGGTTAATAATAATCTGCTGATCTTTAATGTAATCAGTGATATTATTATTATTATTATTATTATTATTATTATTATTATTATTATTATTATTATCATTACATGTCTGTGTGTCTTTCTGTCTACCATAACTTATTAATACACAGAAATCACATCCTGTAAGGTTGAGTATCTGACGCCTTGTTTACACTAAGTTGAACTTCTTTCATCCTCAGACAAATACACTCCCTGTTCGGTAATCGGAGAGAGAATCACAGATGAGAAATGGAAAAAGTCGATCAGATAAAGATGAAGTTTTGTCTTAAAACGACTCCGGCGTGTTAAAATTCACTTATACCACTTCAGAGCTGTTATTTCAGCCAAAGTGAAAATATGAACTAATCCCAGTCAAAATATTCACTTTATCTTTTCTCATTAATATCTATTGGTGCAGGTGTTTGTTTACATTGAGACAGTAGCGCATTAGTAGATTATTTTAAAGCTTATTATTAAATCTGACACAAAACTCTTCGTAACATCACTTTTACTCAACATTTAGACTTCACTTATGGTGCAGGTTAAACTTCAGGCAGATATTTAAATGCAGTGGAACCTTGGATTACGAGCATAATTCATTCAGGAAACCGACTCTATTTCAAAACACTCGTAAACCAAATTGTATTTTCCCATAAGAAATAATGGGAACTTAAATTATTTGTTCTGCAGCCCAAAATATAAATGCAAAACAAATAATTAATATAAAATATGAAGTAAAAACAAAACACATTAACCTGCACTTTACCTTTGAAAAGAATCGCGACAGAGCAGTGCTTCTGTGTAGAGGAGAGAGAGAGAGAGAGTGTGTGTTTGTGAAGGCGTAAGGAAGAGGGATCGGTGTGTGTGTGTGTGTGTGTGTGTGTGTGTGTGTGTGTGTGTGTGTGTGTGTGCGCGCAGACTAATACAGAGAGAGAGAGAGAGAGAAAATTGATTTTTAACCTCTCTAATGAGACTTTCTTTACTTTACACGCGCGCACACACGTGTTATAATAAACAGTACAAGCACAAACGCATGCGTGACACATGATACTCGTAAACCAAGACTTGTTCATTTTTCAAGTCAAAATTTATTTAAAAATTTTGCTCGTCTTGCAGGACACTCGCAAACCACGTTACTCACAAACCAAGGTTCCACCGTATTACAAAACTTTTATGAAATGCTGTCCAGAGGTTGATTTAAGACGAGCCCACAGTTTGACGTATGTGCAGTACTCTGTAAAACCATGCAGTTTGTAATCTGGCACAAAACTGCTCATAAGTTTATTTCTACTCTACATTTTGATTTTATTCATGGTGCAGGTTTAACTTCAGGCAACTCCAATGCACTTGCAAAACCTTTCATTTATTCATATAGATGCCAGTTAAAAAACATTTGTTATGAGATCCTGTGATCCTGTGATCAGATAAGAGTGGAATTATGCTTACGGTCTGACAGTTACTAACTGTAAGAACTGGCACTGGAGACTCCTTCCCTAAATTTTACATAAAGGGATCTCTCTTTGCAGAAAACATGACGACATCAGCGATCACACACACATAGCGGTTGTCTGGTGTACAGCGAGTGTGAACGAGCAGATCTAGAAAATACCTTTCCGGCACATAAATCTTAGTACTTGATCACAACCTCCATCTGTCTGACTTCCTTCCGTTCTCTTCATCCATCCCTCCGTTCCGCGTCCTCTTTCTCGACGCACCACGTGTCCCGAGCAGCAGATGCCGCCGTGCATATGGCCGCTGTCGTGAAAGTGACACTCCTCCGAGTGCATCTCTTCATACTCCGCCAGTCCGTCACCTCGAGAGACGAGAGAAAAGACAAGAAGACACGCGATGATGAACCGTCATGCCGAGACAGAAGAAGACGAAAGAC
>CM059214.1:2676071-2678571 GCA_030347435.1 Clarias fuscus
CATTCAGAAAAAATAAATAATACAATAAAATAAATAAATGAATAATAGAGTGAAATTTTACAGGCCTTGGTCAATTAATATCCACTTGTATTTTTATTTGTTTAAGTCTCATTGAGGAAAGAGGGAAAAAATGACTGAATTGTAACTTGTGTATATATTGTATAGAGAATATTCTGGAGATTTAGCTTTGCTAAATATAAGGTGTGTTCTAATATTACAATTATCAAATAAACCCCAGAAGACTTCTATATATATATTTTGTATGTATGTATGTATGTATGTATGTATTATTATTATTATTATTATTGTTCATGTTGTTGGTGTGCCTTTTCTTCTTCTTCTTCTTCTTATTATTATTATTATTATTATTATTATTATTATTGTAACGTTACCCACTTAATTAAAATACTTTTTTTTTCAACACTCACATTGACATTCAGTCAGTTTGGTTACTACAAATCATTAATGGTGTTCTTGGTGTTTGCTAAACACCTCAGCCGTGTTAGCATGTTAGCTGTTAAGGAAAACAGGAAAACAAACTGAGGTGTCACACCAACCAATTAATTCTGCAAATCCAGCTCTGTAAAACATTACAAACCACTTCTTCTTAAAAATTTGAAAACGTTTACACTTGGGATAAGCCTCACGTTTCAATTGTTCCCAGCAATCACTGTAAAATCTGTCCTGTTTCTTCATTTCATTACATTTCTATTCCAGCCTGGACTTAAGCTCCACCCCCACCCTTAGCAAATATTTTTTTCTTAAAAGGCACCTCATGATCTTTCAACATGCTGTCAAGTGAAGACATCAGAGCGTCTTACGTAGTGCATCTTTCATAATTTTTTTTCGTATGAATGTCCTGTCACCGCCTCTTAGCGCCGCCTCCTTAAAAGCATGATATCTGATATCCGTTAGAATGTGCACCACAGCAATCCGGATTACGAGCAGCTCAACACGGGGTAGCGTAAGTGGGCGCATCGCGCCACGTCTCAGATTAATTGTTTTTGAAGAAATATGCAACAAACATGGGCTGATTTGAATCATCGTCCTACACTCCATTACACTGAGTCATCGCGTTATTAGCTGGTATATTTACGGTAATAAACCGGGGAACTCAGCATACAGCGACGATGCGCATTAGAGCTCGTGGTGTGTTTAGTCGTGAATTATTCAGCACTCTGAAAATCATAAGAAGCTTCACACGTTGTTAATTGACTAAGTGCATGAGCTTGATGATGATGATGATGATGATGATGATGACGGTATGATGAAATCAGGGAGTCCCTGCTTGCATAACATCCGCCAACACGTCCAGTTTTAGCACAGCTCTATTAAGGGCGAGTCTCGTGGGTGTGTCGTCACATCTCACCAAACCAAGTGAAATCCATGCTGAAGGATGACTAATGCTGGGATAAAAGCCTTTACGTTTAAAGGAAAACAAGAAGAAAGAAAATCAATGCTGAAAGAAAATCTTACAAATTAAATACGAAAATTTGAAACTAAAAAATATAATAAAATAAAATAAAATAAAATAAAATAAAATGAACATAGAAATTCCTATATAATTCTTTATAAAAAAAAGAAAAGATCATTTTATCTGTTTTTTTTTAGGGGGGTGGGGCATTGATTTACAAGTTAAATTGACCATTTGGAATGAATTTGGATGTAATCAGGCCTTAATTTACTAATCTAATTTAAAGCAGAAGAAAAAAAATTTAAAGACAGTTACTGGGCTTCCATGTGATTTAGAAAATGTGTTCAGCCTATTATCAGTAAATAGTGAGGCTGTTTCCTGAGTGATTATCATCATCATCATCATCATCATCATCATATTATTATTATTATTATTATTACTATTATTATTATTATTATTATGATCTGTAGCTGGGAATCTAGAGAACTGATGGGAGGGTGGATGTCATACCCACCCACACTCTTCATAGCGACACTAGCCAATCATGGGCGACTCTGAGCTCACATGAGGACGGGTTGGATGCTGCTTTCCTCTGGGTGTGTTACTCCGTCCCCAGCCTTGGTAGTTGCCATCTTGATGGGAAAGATGCCTGAAGAGAGACAGGTGGACTGGTTATGACTAAATTATAGAAAACAATGCGACAAAGTCCCCCAAAAAACACATACAGTTACTGAGAAAAAAAAACAGTTACTAATCTAAAACAATTAGAACCCTGTCACTTTAGCTTAGTATGTGGTTTAACACTTTTTTTTTTACAGTTTTAAAAATGCTTAAAAAATTTACATCAGCTGTAAATAGAAATGTATAGATGGAACAAAAATGCATACAGAGAATTAACATACAGTAGTACTTGGTTGAGTTGGTTGGGTTTGCTCATAACTGAACATCAAATAAATAAATAAATAAATAAATAAATAAATGCATACTATTTATTGGAAGTCCCTGAGTCCTTTTCATCTCGTTTCCAGAAAGTTAAACATCACTCAAGTTTGATGAGTCGCTCGCCTTCCCTTCTGTTAGGAGCTG
>CM059214.1:2683571-2748571 GCA_030347435.1 Clarias fuscus
TTCATATATTCTGCTTACATCACCAATTGGCTCTACTGCACACAACAAGCTCACATGAATACACCCTTTTTTTCTACATCCACTTAGGGTACACCTCTCATGACCAGAATTTCTTTCTCATCATCATCATCATCATCATCATCTTTGTATATATATAGAATTTCTTAATTTTGTTCCATGAGCGTGATTTCTCGTAGCTATTTATTGATTTAATTTAATTTCTCCTGCCTCTCTCTCTCTCTCTCTCTCTCTCTCTCTCTCTCTCTCTTTCTCTCTCTGTATACCTTGTTGTAAAGAGACAAAGATATATTTGAACAATTAGTTTGAAGAGAATGTCGTTTGGCCTCCACTCCCTCTAATGCACCTATCAGAGAGAAAGTGAATTACCCTGCAATCTAAAGCCCTGAATCATCTAAAGTACTTCTCTCTCTCTCTCATATATATATATATATATATATGTTTTAAACACTGTTCTTGTGTTTCTGTTTTTCCCAATTTTTGTAGACAGAAACTTTTTTGGCTGAGAGCATCACGGAGACTGTCACTAACAGAAGAGCTATTCATTCTTCTTCCCTAGCTTGTTCTTTGCAAGTGAGTGAGAGAGAAAGAGAGAGAGAGAGATTGAATGTAATGGAAGTGTTTTTCACCGGATGATAATGACCCGTTGTTTGGGAGAGGGGAGAGAAAGAGAAGATTTAGGGAAAAGAAAAAAAGAAAAACAAAAAGAAAATTGGTGAGGGATATTTATTACTAGATCAAAGAGATAGTTAGATGAAGTAAGAAAGAAAATGATAGAATTGTGAAAAACTGGTTGAGAAAGTTGGGAAGCTCTATTGAAATGTGAGAGGTGGCATAGAGAGAGAGAGAGAGAGAGAGAGAGAGAGAGAGAGAGAGACCAATCCTCTGGCAAGACCACCCCTCAGCCCTTCTCTCAGCCCACCCCACTTAGACCCTCATAGACCATGCCCACTGCCCCAACCACAAGGGATGTGCACTAAATTAAAAAAAAGTCACAACATCTACCTTCTACCATCTAAAGCACTCCTCTGTGCCACCGTATGGAGAGTCAGTGCAGATATCTGTGCTCTGTGAGCCTGGCTCACCACATGAGCACTACACCCCATCACCTATATGAACAAGCGTACTGTCAAGGAGCTTGTACCAAAAGACGCAACACTGAGCAGCCACACATCTCCATGCACAGGCGCCCAACATAGCTCTACAGGCTCTTCAATACTACCCAGAGACCTCCCACTGCAAAGGTGTACAGAACAACCACCAATGCCAATATCAAACAACTTTTTAGGAAGGATGTTCATTTTGCTTACCCTTTTATAAGCGAACAGTAGATGACATGATAAAAAATTTAGACCATGTTCTCTTAGTGCACTGACTAAAGCACCAAACCACTAACCCCTCTGTTCACACACAAGACAAATATTGTGTTTATTGGCATCATGTTATGCCAGTATTGTGTATAGGCCCCTAGGGATGTCGGCAGCGAATAGTTAGGGTGGTGTGGGTTGCGAAGTAATGTCTACATGGATCAGACTCATTTGTCATGCGCATCCCATGGATGCTTGATCGGAATTGGATCTGGGGAGATTGGAGTCCGTGTTGGGGACCTTGGACCTGCTGCCTGCTGTGTGGCCCATGTGTGGTGGGCTGTGGTGCACTGGGTGTCCAGGTGCCTTTTTACTGACATTTTTGTTAATGTGTTAACGTTTTGTGGTGTTAATCTTCTAGCTAATTTGGAGTAACCTTCAAAGCAACATCAGAGAAGAACTACATAAAAACCTACGTTAAAAAAAAAAGATGACAGCTGGTTTGACAAGACTGACAACATTCAAAAGGGGAACTCATTCCAACATACTAACCCCAAATCCCAAACAAAAAACCTGAGGACCTTATCCTTAATTGAGAAATCAGCTATTAAAAAGAATTGGGAGCCATAAGACTTTTACGCTCCGGGGGTACTTCTGTGAACAGTAATCTGGGGAAGGTATTCTGTAGTGAACAAACTCAATGCTTTTCTCCTGGCTTATTAAACACAATGTCTTGAGAAGACATCAGAATGGATTTTTACCAAATTATTGCAAAACTGCTCAGATTCACATCATACTGTATAGACCAACACACTCAAAAAATCTGTCCCTCCAAATAACGCTAAACATTGACTAGTTTTCTTGAATACGTAAAAAAACCTCCATTTAGTATCACGGTTCTTTCTATAAAAAGTTGGGAAGTGGTGTAGGGGGTAAAACACACAATCTCATTAAGTCTATGCTCACTCGGAACAAGCAGGGAATAAGAATTATCTGTCAACAAACAAATTAAATCTCTTAGTGTGGAGTAATACTGGGACATATATAGTAGTTCGTATCCATTTGAGGACTGCAGCATCCATTCTCACTCTACCATTCTGAGTACATTATTCAGAAATTAACCTCTGGTTATCTGGCTGTATCCAGATTAACTGGGGTTGGAGTCGGGAGGAAACACTAGGGTTAAGACTAAAAGATTAGTGGTTTAATGATTAAGAATAATAGGGTTAAGGTTTATGGGTCATGTTGAGGGACTGAGGAGAGTGTTAGGGTCAGGGGTTAAGGGTGGGGGTACGGTTTAATAGTTACTGTGATGGGTTTAGGGTAAGGGCGAGTGGTTAAGGGTGGGAGTAAGGTGTAATAGTTACTGTGAGGGGTTTAGGGTTAGGGTTAGTGGTTAAGAGTGGGGGTACGGTTTAATAGTTACTGTGAAGGGTTTAAGGTTAGAGTAAGGGTTAGTGGTTAAGGGTGGGGGTACGGTTTAATAGTTACTGTGAGGGGTTTAGGGTTAGGGTTAGTGGTTAAGGGTGGGGGTACGGTTTAATAGTTACTGTGAGGGGTTTAGGGTTAGGGTTAGTGGTTAAGGGTGGGGGTATGGTTTAATAGTTACTGTGAGGGGTTTAGGGTAAGGGCGAGTGGTTAAGGGTGGGATTAAGGTGTAATAGTTACTGTGAGGGGTTTAGGGTTAGGGTTAGTGGTTAAGGGTGGGGGTATGGTTTAATAGTTACTGTGAGGGGTTTAGGGTTAGGGTTAGTGGTTAAGGGTGGGGGTACGGTTTAATAGTTACTGTGAGGGGTTTAGGGTTAGGGTTAGTGGTTAAGGGTGGGGGTATGGTTTAATAGTTACTGTGAGGGGTTTAGGGTTAGGGTTAGTGGTTAAGGGTGGGGGTACGGTTTAATAGTTACTGTGAGGGGTTTAGGGTTAGGGTTAGTGGTTAAGGGTGGGGGTATGGTTTAATAGTTACTGTGAGGGGTTTAGGGTTAGGGTTAGTGGTTAAGGGTGGGGGTATGGTTTAATAGTTACTGTGAGGGGTTTAGGGTTAGGGCGAGTGGTTAAGGGTGGGAGTAAGGTGTAATAGTTACTGTGAGGGGTTTAGGGTTAGGGTTAGTGGTTAAGAGTGGGGGTATGGTTTAATAGTTACTGTGAAGGGTTTAAGGTTAGGGCGAGTGGTTAAGGGTGGGAGTAAGGTGTAATAGTTACTGTGAGGGGTTTAAGGTTAGAGTAAGGGTAAGTGGTTAAGGGTGGGAGTAAGGTGTAATAGTTACTGTGAGGGGTTTAGGGTTAGGGTTAGTGGTTAAGGGTGGGGGTACGGTTTAATAGTTACTGTGAGGGGTTTAGGGTTAGGGTTAGTGGTTAAGGGTGGGGGGGTAGGTTTATGGGTAAGAGTTGGGGTTAAAGGTTAGGGTTAGGGTGAGTGTTTAAGGGTTAGGGGTTTGGGTTTGGGCCCTGACAGTGAATCTTAACGAAACAAAAACACTCCTATTACATAAACAAACAAACAAACAAACAAACAAACAAAAGAATAAAAGCTCTCAGGGGACATAACACACTTTACATGCATATGACTTCTAAATCTTCCAAAAATGAACCTTACAGAAGAGTCAGAAAACTTAAACGTTGCACTGAATGAACTGAGACGGGATAAAAGAGTTTCTGCACCTTAAAGAA
The DNA here is from genome assembly GCA_030347435.1 of Clarias fuscus. Classification (NCBI taxonomy): domain Eukaryota; kingdom Metazoa; phylum Chordata; class Actinopteri; order Siluriformes; family Clariidae; genus Clarias; species Clarias fuscus. The sequence continues at coordinate 2,687,564 of CM059214.1, forward strand.
CCCGAAGCAATTCTATTAGAATTTGGTTGAAAATACTTAATTCCGTGACTTGAACCCATCAGTCTATATAGCAGTGTAGTGTGGGGCTCGCTTACACACCAGCAGCTCAACAAATACCACCAATCAAAACCGTCCAGAAACACCACAAACAACATGTGCAGGGCCAACTTGGAGCAGACTTAGGGCAGTATCTTTAAATGATAAAAATACACATGCAAAAAAAAGCATCGGGTTCCATAAACAAAAGAGAGTGAAGGCAAATGTACACACACACACACACACACACACACACACACACACACATGTACACACACACACGTACATACATGTACACAGACATACACACAAGCACACACTCATTAACACACCACAGACACATATTTAGGTTATTATTAGCATTAGGTTGCTAATTTCACATTTTTAACATAATGTTTTGTTTACTTTCACACTTAAAGAGTTTTAGCATGTTTATATCATTTTTTTAACATTTACACAAATGCCAGCTTCTCTCCTGTTCTTTGTATTCACAGCCTCACACATCAATGTGTGTGTGTGTGTGTGTGTGTGTGTGCGCGTGTGTGTGTGTGTATGTATACACATTCCTTTCTTACTCCTTTCTGACTCTGTACCTCCTGAAGCAGGAAGTGATACATCCTCTCTCTCTCTCTCTCTCTCTCCATCCCTCTTCTTGCTGGCGAGGCGGAGGGGGTTGTGCGGAACATTCAAGAGGAATTTTTAAAAAAAGGGAAAGAAGAAGAGAAACAAAGAAGGAAATCTAGGCAGAAAGAAAGCAAGAAACAAACGAGCAAACAAAGAAAAAAGACCATCGAAGAAACAAGAAAGAAAGGAACCTAAAAGTAAAGACAAGTAAATGACTAATGAGGGGCATAAAGATTTGCACTCAACTATGTTGTATACGGTGTGTCCGTAGACATACTGTTTTTGTATACATGTTTATGTGCGTGTGTGTGTGCGTGTGTGTGTGTGTGTGTGTGTGCTTGATGTGCTCCGGCCCTGACAGCCTGATCGGTTCTGCACTTTAGGCTTCACCCGCACTAACTGCCGCGTGCGTCCCTGTTATTTCCGTCAGGCAGTGCCAAGGTCAGCCGTCCCCCTTAATCCACATCCAACAGAAAAGCCAATTTGGGAGGCATCAGGACCCTCACAGCCCCCGGGGGGCGCCGCGCTAAACCGTTATGAACTCTGTCAGCTCCCTAATGGGAATGAGTCTCCGATTAAAATGCTGTTTTCTCTCCACCGACCGGCAATGAGGGAGCCATTTTCACCCTGTACACACACACACACACACACACACACACACACACAAGAGTGAGAGAGAGCAGAGGCAGACGATGTCCTTGAGCTGTTTGGGATGCTCTGTCTGATGGACACTTGTTTCCTGGCCAAGTGTGAGAGACTGAGTTTAAGTCGATGTTATTACACACTGTAGCGTCTTTGATTTGGAGTGCAGCCGCTAAACACCCTCATTAAAGAGACGCTGTTTTTTAGGATAATTGTTCATTGTTAATTGATAATTGTAAATGTGAAATGAAGCTCATGCTAGTGCTGCCAGAATCAAATTCACTATAGAAATATGACTGAGATTATCATTATGTGTCAAAACAGGCTTCTGTAAATGTCCCCCTGCAGGAAAATGTCTCCTGTGTCCCACGTCATACTTCATATTCAAGTATTTCTGTAGTAAAACCGAGAAAAAGAAAGTGTCCCCCATTCAGTGAAAACAATTAAACTGTCTTAAGTGTCTTAAATTCATCCGTCTACTGCTGTATTTATCTATTTAATTAAAGTAAGATAAAACAAACATGTCCAGGCAGATGAAAAATATCCAGATAAGATGCTTATTTTTTTTAACATTTTTATGCAAATTCTTCAATTGGAATAAATTAGATTGTGTTATATTTGAATTAGATAAATACAACTTGTAACACAAGCAGAATAAATATAAAATACAGAGAGCTTCAGAAAGTAACGCAGACCTTCTGACCAATCAGATTCTAGACTTCAGCTGCGTTGTGGTGTTACAGCTACAGTACAAGAGATACAGCGAGGGATCGTTTTACTCCGCTGCTTTCATCATATCTGTTAGTTTCAGGCTTAGACATGGAAGAAAAGAAAAAAAGCAGAAAAACTAAAGTGAACATACGGTGAGATGAGAGGGGAAAAGAGATTCATGTGAAAGGAAGCTTTTACTTCGAGCTTTGTAATAAATCGATGTTTAAACGAATAATAAATATATAAATAACAAAAGCTATTTGTGCTCTTTTATTGATTGCATTTCAAAGAATAGATACATTCATTAATAATTATTTCAATTAATTATTCAATAAATGAACAGTTAATGAATGAAATGCAGATCTTTATGAATAATTATTGCTTATGGTACTCAGATTACAATAAAGTATTTTTAAACTGTTTTGTTATATATGATATAACAAATATTTACAAATAATTCTTTTCTTTCTTTTTATGTAATGTATTAACATGTATAACAAATTTTTGAATTATTCTTATTTATTGTGTCAAATGATTTATAACAGCCCACACTGCAATGGCTCTTAAAACTAAAGCATGTTGTCAATTTTAACTTTGCTGTTTTTCTCCTTATAAACATACAGTATATAGGAATTATGTAAAAATAAAATGAACTTAATTTTTTTTTCTCATTTTAAACAACTATACAAACAAGACTATATATATTATATTTAATATTATATAAAAAAAATATATGTAATTCTTTGCATGGATCTGTGCTGCTTGAGTTTTAAGGGTTAATACATTTTGTGGAGAATTAACGAATTAACTGCAACTATAATGAAATCTATTTTTTAATTAATCTTTTTTATTAGTTATTTCTATTTCTTTTATACGTTTAAAATACGTTCATTATAATAAACTAGCATTCATCCGGGGAAAATACAAGTTTTAAACTTGTTTAATTTTTTATAGTTATTTATTTATTTAGATACGTAATTGACATTATTTAAACCTTATTTATTTGATTTATTGTTTGTGTACCTTAATCAATATATTTGCTAAATCTTACTAAAATATGAATTAAAGTACAAAAACAATTTAGTTGATCACGTCTCAAGTTGTTTTCTTTTTATTATTATTAAATTATTATTATTATTTTTTCCATCTTTTCTAACCAACGAAGAGGTAGTGGGTGGAGAAGATACAAATAAACAAATAATCAAGGCAAAAGCAGAAACACAGCCCCATTCTTTTGTGATAAAGTACTACGACCTCGAGGAAAAGATGGAAAATCGAGGGATGATTCGACGAGAACGTGTTGAAACGATACTAAAAAGAAGCTTTAATTTCATTAACCTGCTTCTCAAATATTCTCCTGCTCTGAGACTCTCATATCTTCCTGTCGGCTGGCGTGATGTACGATCATCCGAACTCATGGTGCTAAGAAAAGGCTGGTGAGGGGGCGTGAATACGATATCAAATCAGCCTAAAATATAAAACTCGCGCTAGTAATTTTCACTCATGTGCTTTCTTCCGCCTGAAATTTGCTCCGCGTTTTGACTTCACTCCGCTTAACTCTGTCCAACCAGCAGCGCTTGCTGGCATTTACCACGAACGAAGGTGTGTTCGGTATAAATGGGATTCGCCCCGGTGCCCTTGAAGCGAAGTGAAGGTCAAACACAAATACAATCGAAATGAAAAGCAGGCTTGAGGAGAGCAGTTGTGGCCTATCCATTTCCCTGAGTCATTTGTCATTCAAAAAGGCGACACGACCACATCCTAGTGGTGTCGGGCTCATTGCGGTGTGTGTGAGTGTGTGTGTGTGTGTGTGTGTGAGAGCTGGAAATGAGGCTGTTTACTGCTTCAGCTGGTGGAGTTGCACTGAAGCCTGTCAGCGAGCCAGAGAGAAAGAAGGAAAGAATCAAATCCAGATTGTCTTTGTGAGCCACTAAATACCTCCTAAGCGCTCAGGTTATAAAATTCATAAAGCGAAACCATCCAAAAAAACTTCCTGAAGATCTTCAACTCTGTCTCTCTCACACACACACATGCACAGAAACACACCGTACACTCAGGAAACACTCCAGGTTTAAATATAAACACACTCGATCTGAGCGAGGCAGGCTCTGTGACCTCTTGTTCGATTTCCTGCCTCCAGCCAAATAGACAGTTTATCCTGACAAAGACACAATCCAGAAAACAACACTTAACAAGTGAGGACTTCGCAATACACGAACACGCACACACACACACACACACACACACACAGGTACACATGATAATATTTAAAATGGAATAAAGTCATAAATGTGACAAAACTATAGGTGTACTGTACGCTTCACCCAAACGCTGTTTCTTATTATGTACATTTTCTCCTTTTTGGCTTATTTATTTATTTATTTATTTATTTATTTATTATACAATTCCTTTTTATTAAAGAGAAGAAAAAAAAAAAGACAGCAGCTTTGAAATCTCAAATCTGGCTGGTCAGAAGGTGTGAATTTGCTTTATGTAACTGCTGGAAAAAAAACAAACAAACAAAAAAAAAAACATAAATCACAGGTTCATATTAACGTGCTTGTTCTAATTCGTCATGGTTTCTATGGCAACCATATTCATTCACAAGGACTTTTATAGCTGATGCTAAGAAACAGATAAAAGAACGTGTTTAACAAATGAACGTGGGTTAATTTAGTGAATGTTTCTGCTTTACACAAAAAAAAAAATTCCCACCATTTACTCAATGTTCACGGAAGGAGTCTCGAGTGTCAGTGTGTGACTTCAGAAGCTATAAACCTGACACACCCTTCTGTAATAAACCTCTTCACAAACAGTGTAGTGTCTCTTACAGTAGTTTAGTGCGCAGGTTGAGATTCAGCTCTGGATTTAGTATTCATTAGTATATAAATAGTATTAGTATATATAGTATTATAATGTATTAATTTTGAGTATATTCACGCTCCATTATTGAGAGACGTGAACCATCTTCTAAGACTATAAATCCCTACAAAACATCACAGTACAGCTTGGAATAAATTAAGAAACGTTACAATGGTTTGTTAATCGGTGCCTTTGTTTTAGACTTTTTTTTTTTTTGCATTAGAGGATGAAATTTCTTTTGTTGGCTAGAATTTTTCCTGAACTACAACAACCTCAAGGTAATGGCTGTTCAGGGTCATATACGGGAATGTTGGGAAAAGACCCTGTAAAAACCCATGGACAGACTAAGTACAGAGTTAACACCTAACATGCAAATCTGCAAAACTGTCTGGACAGAATTTAATAAAACATCGCCAATTGTTCGGGATTTGCCTGAAGTTTAACCTGCACCAGAAATGAAATCAAAATGTTAAGAAGGTGTGTCTTGAATCGGAATTAATTCAACCTAAATGTGTTTGCTATGTACAAAAGATGTTACGAACAGTTATGTGTGGGATTTGATAATCTACTTTAAAATAATCTACTAATGCGCTACTGTCTCAATGTAAACAAACACCTGCACCGATAGATATGAATGAGAAAAGATAAAGTGAATATTTTGACTGGGATTAGTTCATATTTTCACTTTGGCTGAAATAACAGCGCTGAAGTGGTATAAGTGAATTTTAACACGCCGGAGTCGTTTTAAGACGAAACTTCATCTTTATCCGATCGACTTTGTCCATTTCTCATCTGTGATTCTCTCTCCGATCACCGAACAGTATAAGGACAAACCGTATTTGTTTGTCTGAGCACCAAAGAAGTGCAACTTAGTGTAAACAAGGCGTCAGATACTCGACCTTACAGAATGTGATTTCTGTGTGTTAATAAGTGAGACAGAGAGTTCTGCTGTACAGAGAGACACACAGACATGGACGTGGACTTCAACCTCAAATATTATTATTATTATTATTATTATTATTATTATTATTATTATTATCACTGATTACATTAAAGCTTATTTCAACTTTTTTACTTTTTAACTATTTCTAAAAACTTTTTTCCCCATCAACAATGAGTATTTGTGCTAGTATAATATAAATAAATCCACAGTATCTCATCTAACTCGAACCTTGCTTTCAGGTTTTTTCTTCTCCTAAAAAGACATATGCATGAGTAATCGCGAAATTCCACACTGCATGTAGTGTGTTTATTATCCTGCTTGTGTTCGTTAGAACGCTAGTTTGTGTTTGTTGGTGAGTTTGTGTATGATATCTCATAATATTCTTTGTATCTAATTATATGGAACAGCGTGAGAGCATGACAAACACATACACGCGCTCACTCACACACTGATTGAGTAAATTGTGGTCTTATGGTTTGTGGTAAACAAATGCCTCTTTCCTTCTCTGCTCATTATTATTAACACACCCAGGAATCAGAACAGAACAGAAGTTCAACAGCCAAAGCTGTGAGCAAAAACCTTTCTTTATAACCGATCTTCATATCTTCAGATCTTCAAATCTTCATGTCCTCCATTACGAAGCGCTGACACTGGAAGAGACTGCTTCCATAACTGTTAAGTAAATAATGTAACATGTCAACAACTTCACACATTTATACATTGTAAAGTGTTTGCTGTATTAGTCTCCACAAATGAACTGTCACTAGATAAACAGTTACATGCAGAATGAAAGATTGAAGCTGCACTACTGTCAAATTATCTAGCCCTTCTGACCAATCAGAGCAAAGAATTCATCAGCGCCGAACAGGAGAAACACAAAAAAATATGAAGAAATCACTTGAAGACGGAGAAAATGTTACAACTGTTGCGTAAGTGTGTGTATAAACGTCCTCCTCTACTGGGAGTGTGTGTTGAGTGCTTTTGAAACAGAGGCTGGGGCCGAAATGTGCTTAAAAACGCTCTGGTTTTGGGGCCGCGGTCGGATCCTTGATGCTGCAAATGAAGATGTTTCAACATTAGTCGAATTTCTCATGAGGGGCTGACAGTAGATTTCCCATCTGCCATTGAGTTTACTCCCAAATAAAAGCAGACGGTCAACGTGCATGTGTGTGTGTGTGTGAGTATTGGGGAGTATTGCATCACTCTGACATTCTGATTGCACCACACAACACCACCACTGAAGCCCAGAAGACTGGGCTTCAAGCATATTTGTTATTTTCATGCTTCTTCTCTCTCTCTCTCTCTCTCTCTCTCTCTCTCTCTCTCTCTCTCTGGCTTGCTCTGTATATACTGTATGCTGCTCAAAAATAAATAAATAAATAAATAAATAAATAAATAAAGGAACACTATGAAAACACATCATATCTCAATATGTATCTCAAAATGCTATACTGATATCACTCCATAGAGGGCTGAATTCTTGAAGACTATCCAAAAATCATTTAAAGACTATGCTGCAGGTTAGTCCATTCTGCTGAAATTTCATTGCAGCAACTCAAAATGGTACAGTATTCGGTAGTTTGTATGGCCCTCACGTGCGTGTAGGCATGCCTGAGAACATCGGGGCATGCTCCTAATGAGACAACAGCTGGAGTCCTGGGGTATCTGCTCCCAGATCTGGACCAGGGCATCACTGAGCTCCTGGACGGTCTGAGGTGCAACCTGGTAGCGTAGGAAGGACCGAAATATAATGTCCTACAGGTATTCTAGTGGATTTAGGTCAGAAGCGCATGGGGGCAAGCCAAGGTATCAATTCCTTCATCCTCCAGGAACTACCTGCACAGACTCGCCTGGCATTTTCATGCACGAGGAGGAACCCAGGAACCAATACACTAGCATAGCGCCTGACATTGGGTCCAAGCATTTCATCCCTATACCAATTGACAGTCAGGGTGATGTTCTCTAGCCTGTATAGGTCTGCATGTCCTGCCATGTATATTCCTCCCCAGACCATCACTGACCTGCCACACCAAACGGATCAAGCTGAAAAATGTTACAGGCAGCAGAACGTTCTACATGGTTTCTCCACACCCTTTCACGTCTGTTACTTGTTGTCAGGGTGAACCCGCCCACATTTGTGAACAGCACAGGATGCCAATTCGGGGGTTCACTGTTGAGTTCACAGTGACATTCACACCAAGGGCCTGCTGTAGGGCTCTGGCAGTGCTCATCCTGTTCCTCACTGCACAAAGGAGCAGATACTGGTCCTGCTGATGGGTTAAAGACCTTCTACTTCTACATATTGACGTGCCATCCTGGAGGAGTTGGATTGCCCATGCAACCTCTGTAGGATCTAAGTATCACCGGTAGTGATACTGACTCTGGCCAAATGCAAAGCAAGTGAAAGACAGTCAGAAAAGATAGGGAGGGTAAATGTTTCCGTGGCCTCCACCTGTAAATCCCTTCCTGTTTTGGGGGACATTTCATTGTTGCCCCTCTAGTCCACCTGTTGTTAAATTCATTAACACCAAAGCAGCTGACACTGATCAACATCCCCCTCAGCTACTTAAACTGACCAAATCAATATTTCAGAAGTTATATTCCTTCCTGGAATACTTCTTGCAAGAATAGTTTTGTCGAGTGCATTTGCAAAACCCATCAAGCTCCATGATGAAACTGTCTCTCATTAAGACCTTCCCAGGAAAGCGAGACCAAAACTGAGCTCTGCTGCAGAGGAGAAGTTCATTTAGAAGTCACCAGCCTCAGAAATCACCAATTAACAAACAGCACCACAGATTAGAGCCGTTATGAAGGATTTAAAGAAGATTATTGCATATTTTGGATGCCTTAATCTTTGCTTTACAATGTAGGCAAAAATAAAAAGTATGTAGTTAGAAAGTGATCCCAAATTCTTGAGTGGTAATGTATATGTAGCATGGTGGCACGGTGGTGTAGTGGTTAACACTGTCGCCTTGCACCACCTGTCTCTGTGTGCATGGAGTGTGCATGTTCTCCCCGTGCTTGGTGGGTTTCCTCCGGGTACTCCGGTTGCCTCCCACAGTCCAAAGACATGTAGGTTAGGCTAATTGGCATTCCCAAAGTGGCCGTAGTGTGTGAATGAGTGTGTGAGTATGTGCGTGTGCCCTGCGATGGATTGGCACAGAGTGTACCCTGCCTTGTGCCCTAAGTCTCCTGTATACAGGATTAAGCGGTATAGATGATGAGTGAGTGAGTGTATATGTACCATAAAGGTCAAGGCCAGGTGTTCACTGAAGCGTCCTCAGTACACCAAAGCCATGATCAGACTACCTTGACACTTCATGTATGTAACTCTGGCTTCCCAGGAACTCCTTTAATGACTTTTTCAATCATGTGGAAATTGCTGCAGGACTGTATGGGGGATGTGGCAATAACTCCCAGCTACGTTCCTGTGCTGGTAAACGATTGTGTGTTCAGTTCCCACAACTGGTGCATGTCTTCTGAAACAAGTTATCCGTCGATTTTCAGTGATCAGGCGTTCCACTCGTTGAATGTTCACAGGAACGACTGCAGTGGGCTCCGAGACACCTCGGCCGGGATCATCATTCATGGACGCGCAGCTTTCTTTAAAATGTTTCACGTGATCCGCTGTGGCTCAGAGTGTTATCACAGTACTTTGCTTCTAGTCTTCTGTGAATGTCAATCAGTTTTACACCTTCATGCACCAGACATTTCATCACAGGTCCTGGTTTGACTTAAATTCCCCTCATATAATAGTACACGCTGTCATTCTTTAGCTTTAACTGTTAAGTAGTTCCTTTCTTCTTCGTGACCTTAAATATTCACACAAATGCAAAAATGTCAGATATGACTTTTTTATTTCATTGTGAGGACCAAGAAAATGTCACTACAAATTCAGATACCCCTATTTCATATCTTTCCCTTCCTATTGTTCTTCCTTTTTTAAATCATTGTTTGGACTGCCATGCCAAACTACCATGGCAAAGCAAAATAAATAAATAAATAAATAAATAAAGGCTGATTTGGATTTCATCAAGATTTGTTTTCTTGTGAGGACCACCAGAATATAATGACAAGGTCAGAACAGACAGATATTTCGTTTTGGGGCCTCAGTGAAAGTATTTTTCCTTATTTTTTTCTAACCCTAACCCTAACCCTAGGTCCACACAATTGTCCTCACAAAGTCAAAATGGTCAGGATTATTCTTTTTTGGGCCCAGTAAGATATTTTCCCCTCATTACTTTCCTTGTGTGCCCCACCCAAATGTCCCCAGAAAGTCTAAATTCTCAGATATTCAGATTTGGTCCTCATGTTATGATTTTTTTTTTTTTTTCCCCTTACTGTTTTTTTTTTTTCCTTCTGATGCCCACAATATGAAAATATCACTACAGTGTACAAGTTATAAGATATTCCTATTTGGATTTTATTTTCCTTTTGAGGATCACCAAAATGTCCCCACAGCGTCAAAACAGTTCCACACACACACACACACACACACACACACCATTAAGGCCTTTCATTTGCTCATTGCAGTGGGGAATAAAAACGGGTCGACAGACTCATCCTACACCATTTGTTGACTCATCGTCTCCTAAACTCCCCCTGTCGTTTCCTCTGCTGAGCGACGGACACAAAGCTGCTGTCAGGCTCGGCACTCGACACCTTCGCATTTCCACTCACTGAAGGGCGCTCCCTGTGCTGCCTACATAGGGCTTGATGGAGCACAAAGTAAATATTGACATCCTACAGCTCTTCGCCTGCACCCAGGGACTGAGCTTTAATGGTGTTACAAAACGCTGAAAACACACACACACACATACACACAACCACACATACACACACACACACACGCGCGTGCACAGGAGTGCTCTCCAGCCAACGCTGCACTTTAAAGTAGAGCTGAGGATCTCAGGTGTGCTTACAGATATAAAAGTGTGTGTGTGTCTGTGTGTGTGAGTGTATCTGAGTGAGTGTGTGTTTTTGCACTCTGTAAGTGGAGCAGAACATCCAGGCAGGTTAACCTTCATTTAAAACTGCCCCACTAGACCTTTTAGGCGTTCCTCTGTGAAATCCCTTTAAAAATATCTCCTACAATTAAAAAAATATATTTATAATTAAAAAAAAAAAAAAAAAAGATATAATATATAAAAGGCGCTGACCTCGATGATCAAATCCCCGATACGGAGGTAATAATTTCTGACCTTATTAATTTAATTAAGCGCGTGTTTCATATAATGGCTCGAGTATCAGAAAAAAGAGCGGAGATTATTGTGGTAACCCTTGAGACCATCACACACACACACACACACACACACACACACACACACACACACACTCACAGCTTATTAAATTTGTGTCTCCCTCTTTGGATGACACAGTAATTGTCATACGTGTCATTAAACCCAGCCTGCTTATTTCTTTTTTCCCGTCAGCCGTCACAGCTATTTGTAGAATCCGGGAGTGACAATAAAAGAGAGAGAGAGAGAGAGAGAGAGAGAGAGAGAGAGAGAGAGAGAGAGGGATTCTTTGCAAATCCATGCTAAAAGATGGCCTCTAAAAAAACATGCAAATTACATTTCGCCACTTTGCCTCGGGTTGAGTGTTTTGCGTCTCCTCCTCCATCCGTCACTTTTTTTCCCCCTCTCTCGGCAAGCAGAGACGCCCGCTTATGGATTATACAACTTTTCCCAGTAAACAGTTCTGAAGTGATGATGGAGTGGCTCAGGGTGATGAAGGACCTTAAGAAGGCACTCCTTGATTCATGATCATTCACTGATTTCGTATTAAATATTATAAATAAATAAAAATTCTCCAGTGTGAATTTATTGATGTTACAAACTCACACAAAAGAGAAAAGTGGATAATATTTCAACAATAAATGCATTTATAATCTTATCGTGGCTGTACCATGCATCGTCTTTCCTTCACATTCAGCCTCTGTTTTTGCTCTCTTTGGAATAAAAAAATAAATAAAAATGCAGCTGACTGTAACAAAGCACTGACACTGGAGACTCCTTCCATAAATGACAGAATTCTAACAATTACAAAAAAACGCTTTTGGTGCAACAAATTAACAAGGCAATCAACACCTTCTGGATCAATCAGAATAAAAAAAAAATTAACAAGGTTGTTAATTATGAGGTTGATAAATTACCGCCCCCACAAACACACACACACACACACACACACACACACACACACACGTGGCATATCTGAGGGTTTGTGGGTAAATAAACGTCCGTCGCTCATTTCTCCTCATTATCGGCAACGAATAAGAATTTATGCCCTTAATTAATAAGAGCTAATTAAAGCAAATTGCTCGCTAATTAATTAAAAAACTATACTTAAATACATGATCAATTAAATTAATTAAGCAAAGTGATAATTAAGCTAAATTCAGAGTTTGGCTGGCGTGCAAACAGAATGAGGTCATGGTGTGTGTGTATATGTGGATGTATGTATGTGTGTGGGGGGGGGGGGGTGATTATGGGCAGGGAGTGGGATGCAGATCAGACCAGCAACAAAAAGAACTGCTGGTGGAACGTCATAAGTGATGAGAGCAACATGGGAAGAGAGAGAGAGAGAGAGAGACAGAGAGAGAGAGAGACAGAGACAGAGAGGAAATTTGAAAAATAAATGGAGAGAAAAAGAAAGACAGAGAGTGAGATAAGGATATACAGAGCCAAAGAGACATAGGAGAGCAAGCGAGGGATCAAATGGATAGATAGATGGAGAGAGAGAGTGACAGAGAGACTAAGTCAGAGAGAAAAAATAAAAGAGAGAGAGAGAGAGAGAGAGGGGCGGGGGGAGAGTTAACTCAATTAACTGGAGCTATCTGCACCTCGATCTTGTCCTCCAAACACACTGGCTGTCACGTACCCCGTCCTAATGGTGCCTCAGATGACAAATGGCACAAAAATAGAAAAAAAGAACGAGAGCGAAAAAAGAAGGAAAAAAGCGATAGAGGTACAGTGGAGAATGACAGACTGCCAGCTTTGTCCACCATTTGGGTCCTTTTTAAAATCTTTTTTTTTTTTTTTTTAAACACATTCACTAAACAGTCCCCACATCTCCGCATCCAGGCCCTTTGTCTTCATTCATCACTGTCACAATTCAGCTGAAGGGGGAAAAAACTCGGCATATAATTTAGCCTTTTTTCTAACACTATTTAACATCTTTAACAAAAAAATGGGGCTTTGTTTCCTTGACTTGCTCTACTGCTTTTTAAGGAAAATGTAAAAAAAAAAAAAAAGTTTAAAACAAAAAAAAAGAAAAGAAAGTCATCTCAAACACGCTAGAGCTGTCGTTAAGTTCCAATTATACACTGATCAGACGTAACAGTACACTGAAAAACATTAAGCCCAGTATTGTGTAAGTTCCCCTTAGTGGTTCTCCTAGGTTTGGCTACTTGGGGCATTACTCCACAAGACCTCTGGGGGTGTGCTTTGGTGTCTAGCACTGGGATCTTAGATGTGGATCCTTTGGGTGTTCTGGGTTGCAGGGTGGGATCAGACTTGTTCGTCCTGTGCGTTGCATGGGCGCTCGATCTGATTGGGATCCGGGAAATTTGGAGGGCAAATAAACAACCTTGGCCTTCTAAGTCCTATATACAGCGGGATGTGATGCATCTGGTGTCTCTCTCTTGTATCCAGGATTGACTTTTTCTACCTTGCTACCTTGGCTTTTCTGTGGAATCAGTCCGGGCAGGCTGGCATTTGGTCTCTCCAGTCATAGATGATCCTTCACCAGTTTAATGGTATACAATTGATAACCAATGTCTTTCAATTCACCTGGCAGTGGTGTTAGTGTTGTGGCTGATTGTTATTAATATACCTTGATTAATTGTAACTGTTCACTAGATTCACTTTCTACAGAGAAACATATGCTCTCTTGCGGTTCAAGTAATGCTCACATACCATTAAGTGTACAGCCGTCAAAAGGGTTCAAGGCATGCATAAAGCACATGGAGAACTGGAAGCTGTAGCAATAATCACTTGTTCAGCGCTGACTAAGATCTGTATTTGTGGTATAAATTTCTTATACCAAGTTCCTAAGTGAACGGAAACTTCACTTGTTTCTTCAAATTAGGAACATTGAACATATCGCCCCAAAGGTTCAGCCCTTTTATGGCACTTCAATAATTTTGGGTACCCAAACAAGTTGGGTGCCCAATACAACCAATTACCACATGCTGCAGAACAAACAGTCAAAGGGATAGCATGGAAACTGATCTAACCCCCTTTTCCTGGCATCATTAAACCAGGAGTCCAGAAAGGAGGAGTTGGATCATTTCCCACTCCACTCCCTTTAACTTTTGGCTTGACTATGCCAGGAAGGAGGAGTTAGATCAGTAACTCCTCATACCATACCATAGTTAAACCAAAAGTCAAGGGGGAGGAGTCTTACTTGACTTAACTCCTCCTACCTCAGTACAGACAGACCTATGGTCCAGGGTGGTGAGTTTGCCTTGATCAAAATACTCCTATCTGTGCATAGTCTAAGACAAAGTCCAGGAGGAGGAGTGTAATTGGACCTTACTCCAAAATTGATCAAACCAAAATTCAAGAGGGAGTATTCTTCATCTTAAGCTTTATTTATTAATCTGTTGTGTCTACACCATGAATGTTGCGTAGCCACATAGCCTACAGTGTCCCATACAGTACAGCCTATGGTGTAGCCTGACATGTACCTCCTCAGAAACGTGATTTGTCCACCTGTTGCCATGAAATTTTTGGCTTCTTTTTCTATGCTCCCATTTTTCACTTGAGCTAAACCTCGTACTGACCATCTTCCGTGATGTCGTTTTTGCTTTTGTTTTGGAGTTGCAGTAATTTCAGTAACAATGAACTGTTCAACGTCTATTAGATCGAAATCAGACAAGATTCACTCGCTTTCATTTGCCATTGTTTGTAGTACTGAAAAACAAAAAGTGGTGAAGAGACTCAGCACAGTGGCGTAACCCCCACTACCATCTGTCGGCTTGGTTTGATGGTTTAACTGCAGAGTGACACAGATACAAGTGTAAAATGCTAAGTCCCATAGACTTAACACCGACGCATAAATTAGTCTACCAGGTGGGCCTCGATCTTAAAATCCAGGCGGAGGAGGTTGGCATCAGGCCAAAGGTCCAAGGGAAGGAGTCTGACCCGATCTTAGTCCTCAAACTTTGTTGACCTGAAGCTCAATTCCAGGAGAGGGAGTCTGAAATAATCTTGCTCCTTTTACTTGGTTGGCATCAGACCAAAATTCCAACGGCGGTTTGGTGGTGGGTGGGTGGGGGAGGGTTGTGGGGGGGGGGGGGGGGGGCTTGACCTGATCTTACACCTTCTGACTTGTTGGCATCAACCTAAAAGTCCAGAGGGTAGAGACAGTTCGGTGTTTGGATGATTGCGCTTGTTTCATGGTTTAGACCAAATCACAAGTTCATGTTCGCATTGGTGAGGTAGTATAGAAAGGTTTGATCAGTGTCTTCTAGATAATACGGATCATCCATGCTTTTATCTATTTTACAGATGGTACAAAGATCAACAATATGTATTTTAAGCTCTAAAATTGTTTTCTTTCTGCATGCAAACATTATATTATATACAGTATTTCAAGGAAATTGGTGAGCCCGTGTTCATGGCTTCATATTCTTCACCTGAATCTGAAGAAAATCTGCCACTCAGATTTTTGTTCCTTTGAGTCTTTATACTTTGAGAGTTAAAACCTGGCGCTCAAAAGCAGTTTTAGGACAAGGTTCAGTAAAGTAAAATTTACTCCTATTTCTGCAAGGTTATACAGTTATAAAGTTAGATACTTATCTAGAATAATCCAGGAGGATTATATCTAAAGGCCATCATATATGCTAAAAATCTCCTTAGAAATCATCTCAGTTTGGGAAACAGAAAAATGTTCCTCCTGTCCCTGAGTTTGAATGCTGATGATTCGATCCCACTTTGGCTAAGAGTCAAAATGAAAATTGGCCAAGCTCCCAGAGGAGGAGGGACATCCATTGGCACTTTTCTGTCAAACCTAGCAATACCATGCACCTGCAAGGGTCTTTGAGCTCACGTATGCAGAAGAGGGCAGACTGTGGTTTGAGTCTTTCACACTGTCCTGCAGCACTGTATTGTGTCAACAGTTCAAAAAGATATGGAGGTTGATTTTATTTGTCTCAGAGGAAGCACGGTTTGGACACTCTCCGAGTCGGAAGCTGTTGTGTCATCGTGAGATTTAGCCAGTGGGCAGGACCAAACTGGGGAGGGAGGGGGGGGGGGGGGGGGTCAAAACACAAATCCAAATCCTACCAGCTCATGGATAGCTAGCTGAGAAGGCATAAACATATACGGTACATACTGAGCTCCTTTCACCTGCTGTACATTCCCATCAATAGATATGCAAGCTTCATGAGTCCGTCTACGGTCTGGATGATCAGTTGTGCAACAGATGCCAAAGGTTGAACAATAAGGAATGCTCCGAGCACCATCCTCCTGCCCCGTACTTTCTCACCTGCCCCTTCCCTATTGAGTATTCATAAGCCAGGAGGGAGAAAGTGTAGAAGATAGAAACCATCCAACCGAGACACAGCCTTCAGCTTTTCTGAATTTCAGTCACTGATAGTATTCTCAGTGCGGCCTGTCAAACCTCAGAGTGTTCAGATTTTCAAAAGGCCGTCGCTATCTACACTGACCACACCGAAATGAGTGTAATATGAATGGATGTATCGCAATGCACACGATATGTTTCTTTGATTCGTTCTCAGCACCTTATTAAGGCACAGTAACGTGAGTTCAAGCGTGAGTTCAGAAGAGAGCTGGTTGGTTCTAGAGAAAAAAAAAACTTTGAAATTGAAATTGAATAGATCTTGCTGCATAGTATTATATTTGAAATTAGTCTTTGAGTTGACATTAGAAAGCAAGAGAAACCTTAAACAAAATGAAGAAATCTTGTGTTTATTGTTATTTAACAATACAGACAAAACAAGTTATTTCCCTTATTATGGCGACTATAAACAGTGGCTCCTTCACCAACATCTCTTTTTTCCTACCTTTCAAAAGTAATAAGGTGAAAACAAAAAAAACGAATACAGCTTGTCTTGTTAGTGGAAATTCTGAGGTCTCGGGTAAAAATGCAAAGTAACAGCCTTATGTCTGGTCGTATAAGGAGATTAAACCATTCCAGAACTCACTGTTAGGAAAATAATGAACTTCTGGGTAGTAACTCCATTCCACTTCATCAAAACCAGGAGGTCATGTTTTATCACCTACATAATGGGCGTAGCTATTTAAACAGCTAAAGTTCAGCCATTTTCTGTTCGGACACTCGGACAGCTTTGATAAAAATTTGAAATATTGGCACAAACATGGTGCTCGACATTATTGGTACAACGCTTGTGTTTTTTGTGTAAAAAATGAAATGAATCTTGTCATCATGTCACTGGAAGCAGGATTGTTATTCATGTTATTAAACAAACATGACAGGGAATGATTCACTCAGTCGGTGCTTCTTTGTGATTCATATCAAAAATGGTGAATATCAAACAAACAGAAGAATGATTTCTGGAGCGGCGACGATGTGATCAGCATCCGAGGCTTCATCAAGATGTAACAATACAATCAGAAGCTCCTCGTCACATAGAAAACAAACCGGTAGCACTAGCGCTGAGGGGCGTAAAGATTTTCACGAGGTCTAAATCTCTAAAAATAGCATCAAGCGTTTAGCTTGAATTAAACCATGGAGTCTAATTTCCAGTGTAGGATTTCTCAGAATGCAAGTGTTAATGTTTGCTCTTTTAAAACGAGCCAGGGCCGTTTCATTGCCCTTTTTTTTTTTTTTTTTTTTTTGTCACCACTCGGGATGCTAGAGTGTGACATTTAAAGGTCTCGTCCCCCAGTTTTGCCACCAGAACTAATCGTGTCATTTAGAGCACTGGCAAGAATAATAAATGACTTAATCCCACAAAACAACTCACACTAGCTGGTAGGAATGGGATCACTGAGCGTGTTATTATACGTACGCTACCTGCAAAATTCCTGTGCATGACTCAAATCCGAAGCTGCTTTATGTATAAATTCTGGAATTCGAGCACAGGATTCGGCTCCGTGCGTCCTCCGTTTTATATATAGCGACATTGCGTTTCATTCATTTGATAATGACTTTTATGCAAATAAAGCCGAAGCCGGTACTTCCAAGCAAAGGCACTTGGAAGCAATACGAGATTCAAACATTGACTCTGAGATATGGACTCACATCCTTACTGTATGTCCAACTGCACCAACACTGCACAATGCACTCTACTATGCATGAATCTATGTGATAAATGCTTTTAGTCAGATGTACTTGTTAGGAAATGTTATGGCTGTAGCTCAAGGGCTGGGGAAGTGCAAAGCAGAAAGCTGATTTGAGAAGCTAGCGATTATTCATAGCTTGGAATATACTGTATGCAAATGAATCTTTAGAGCCGGATCAGATTTCTTAATATAGGATTATAATAAACCAAATACAGTATAATGTTCCCAGACAGAGTGTTGGATCTGCTAAGACTAAGCTACCTGTCATTAGTTCCAAAATAAACCTCATTGTAATGATACAGTAAGAAAGTGAACAGTAAATTACAATGGTTTGGAGTTACCATCAGGACCTAGCAAAAGTAATCCAAGGAAGTAAAACCGGTGAACTGCAGCAGTAAGTCTTGGCCTTGTTGCCAGGTTACATAGTCCTTGGATTACTTTAGGTAGGTCCTGATGATAACTCCATGTCAAAGTCACTCAAATCCTTGCCGATTTCTTTCGACTTCCAACAAATCAACTTCAAGACAAACAGGTTCACTTGCTACCTAATATATCTCACCCACTTCCAGTCACCATTGTAACAAGATTATTGAAAATGGAGCTTCTTTGAGAAGGGCCAGATTATGACGACTAGACGACGGGGTCAGATCAACTCCAAAACTGCTGCTCTTGTGGGATGTTGGCAGGCTGCAGTGGTCAAGGTGTTCTAAAAGTGATCAAAGAACGAAAAAAATGGTAAACTGGTGACAGGGTCATGGATGGCCAAGGCTCACTGATGCACATGGGGAGTGAAGGCTGGCCTGAGTAGTCTAAGTGCTAGTGTAGATCACATTGATGAAAAGGTTAATAAACAAACAAACAAAAAAGTGTCAGAACATCCCTGTTATGGTGGCAAAAGGGGAACCTACTCAATATTAGGCAGGCGTCTGAACGGTGTGTGTGTGTATGTAGAGTGATGTTTTGGATAAGTTGATGGGAAGGAGTCTCCAGTGTCAGCACTTTAAAACAAAAGTAAGACTGTGAGGTGAAGTGAATTCAATTGTATTTTATTTGTATAGCGCTTTTAACAGTTGTCATTGTCGCAAAGCAGCTTCACACAATCAAAGATTTTGGAGATTTGAATGTTATAGTTTTATCTCTGCTTGACACGGGAGACTTACAGAAAGTGAGGTCTTACAGAAAACGTCTCCATATCAGCTACAGATGTGTATGTATTTCTTTTCGTTAAACAACTGCATCATTTTGGATTTGAGTTGTATAGATCGTCCTTCATGCAGGTCTGGACTCGAACAAGCTGTTGCTATAGAAATGAGCGTGTTGATATAAACCTATGATCTGCCTTTCAGCTGACAGTACAAACAAGATTTCAACAGCTCTGTGCTATAAGGTTACGTTATTGATGCAAGTACCTTCCCTCAGAGAACAATAGCAATTTGGGCACCGTTTCAGGCAACACTCAAGGGTTTAAATTAGCAGGCAGGTTATTCAGGCAGTCGAGAGTTCAGCAGAAGCAGCGATCCTCAAGTAGATTTTGTTTTTTAGCGCTAGATTAAATTTCACCCCAAGGAAATCTGACAATCAGATACGCAATCCTCTTCCAGGATTTACTTCAGACCCTAATCTGTTGTAAGTAGTTCCATGAGCTGAGTGTAGGAGTGGCACAAAAGCACTTCATGATCCAGAACAACATAACGACCAAAAGTTGCTCGTCTTTTATTTATTATCAAGAACGAATTCATCCCGGTCTTGGGTGTGTTTCTGTTTTCACTCTTTAGCAATAAGCAGTTGTGTAGCTGTTTCCTAGTGTTTAGGACTGTGGCTTCGTGCTAAGCCAGGGTCGAGGGCTTGAGCCTCGCTTCCAGGTCAGTGTGTCTGGAGTTTGCATGTTCTCCCCGTGCTTGGTGGGTTTCCTTTGGGTTCTCCAGTTTCCTCCAACAGTCCAAAAACATGTAAATTTGCTTAAGTGGTGCCTCCAAATTGCCCGTAAATGAGTGGGCAAATGAGTGTGTGTGTGTCCTTGTGTGATGGACTGTCACCCCATCAAGAGTTCCCTGGGATAGGCTCCAGCCCCCTAACCCCCCACCCCCCCCCCCCCCCCCCCCCCGCAACCCTGTACATGATTGTTCTATAGAAAACGAGTGAGAATGATGGGTTTAAGGGGTACCTGACTATTTAAGGATCAGGTCACATCTGGCATAACAGATGTTGCAAAGTGTCTTCATGGTCTTTGCATGATTTCTTTCATAATACATAGAAAACACCTTAATGGAAACAAAATTTTTTTTGGACACATGACCATACCATCTACAGTATGCAGGCTGTACCTGTGCTACAAACTGACCTCAGCTTGGCTAAAACCCCCGTAAACTATATAGTCAAACGTCCGAAGGTTCTACCAAAATATTCTACAAAAATTGGACTAAATACAACGGTCACCATTGGCCTCCATGATCCCTAGTTGGATGACAGAGGTTTCTAGATGGATAGATGGATGGATGGATAGTCAAAAGTATGCGCCCCCTTGATGATAACACTTATCTGTAGTTCTTTCTCAAACTTTTGCCACAAAGTTAGAAGCTCACATGTGTATAGAATGTCTCTGTATGCTGTAATGTTATAAATCCCCTTGACCCGAACTAAAAGACTGTTCCAAGCCTGTCCCAGCATGACAATGCCTCTGTGCACAAGCTCTGTGAAGACATGATGTGTTAAGATCGGAGTGGAAGAACTTGTGTGTCTTACATGGAGAACACCTTTGGGCCTGTCTTTTTTTTTTGGTCAGGTTTTGCCTGACCTCACTACTGCTTTTGTAGGTGAATGACCACGAATCATATGTTCCCAAGTTGGATTAAAAGCCTGCTCAGAAGATAAGAGCAGAGCTTATTATAACAAGAAGCAGTGGAAGTGTGGAAAAAGTCTGGAATGAGATGCTCAAGAAGAACATCGGGTATGGGATGCTCAGGGGTGCGCATAATTTCGGGATGTTCAGTCTATAATAAAATGCAGGTTCATCCAGGACTTATAGTTGGGTAGAAATGACATTAGACACACCGACACACACCGACACATGCCAACACACACCCCTGTACACAGACAGGTTAATAGTCTAATTAACAAACCTTACATGACGTATGTGTTTACTGGTGTGAGAGAGGAATATTTCATCTTGAGTTCTGTACAACCTGTCAGTCAAGCACCATTGTGTGTGTGTGTGTGTGTGTGTGTGTGTGTGTGTGTCCTTGTTTATGTTTCAGTGTGCAATAGGACTTCATGACCTACATGCATATGTACATCAATTTCCATTTATTTATGAAATTCCACTTATCCCTTTTGATCCTCTTCACGGATATGTTCCTCATCACAACCTACTCATTTAAAAGTGTGTGTGTGTGTGTGTGTGTGTGTGTGTGTGTGTGTGTGTGTGTGTGTGTGTGTGTGTGTGTACACATATCTACACTCATGTTTGTTTTCCTTCATCATGGATCCGAGCGTCATTTGCAAGTTAAAGGGCATCTCCCTGGGAGAGACAGAGAGAGAGACAGAGAGAGACAGAGAGAGAGAGAGACAGAGAGAGACAGAGAGAGAGAGAGACAGAGAGAGACAGAGACAGAGAGAGACAGAGAGAGAGAGAGAGAGAGAGAGAGAGAGAGAGATTTCTGTTCCTTGAAGGAACAAAGGCACGTGTACTTGCATTAAACCTTTAGAATCCATTTCCTCTTATTTTGCATAATACATAAAATAATCTGTTAGTACAACACACTGCAAGTAACGCGTGTTTATTGAAGAGCTTTCTTAATTTATTTCTTGTCCCAGATTTACAGAGAATGTGTATGACGAACGATTCTAAAACGAATCATTCACACGGTGTGACTCCTTTCTGGGTCATTAACTGAATCAAATGTTGTTTTAGCTCCCTCTCCATATATTTTTTTTTCCATATACATGCTCACTTACAATGCAGTTTTATTGCTCTACTACATAGTTCTGTCTAATACCCGACACTTTCAGTGAATCAAAAGAATCAAAATGCTTGATTTACTCAATGCAGTACATGAATGATTCATTTCAGTGAATCAAATGAGTCAACCATGTTTTCTTGTGCCCTAAGTCGCATGGTATAGGCTCCAGGCGCCGCATGACCCTGAATACGGGATGAAGCGGTATAGATGATGAGTGAGTGTAATGAAATGATTCATTTCAGTGAACGTGGGTTTTCTACCTTGCTTTCCAAATGTGTGTTTGCGTATTTAAGCCTTTGAGTACTAAATGTTCCCAGTGAATCAAATGAATCCTAACGTCTGATTCACTGAAATCTGTAGTTCAAAAAACTCACTGAAATGAGTCTAGATGGCTTCACTGAGGCAGATTGCTGCTATATTTATTTGTTAAGCAGCTGATTGGAAATTGATTATTCAGAAATGAATCATTCATATTAAATACGAAATTCCATTAAGCAAATCAAACTTTGTTTTTATAATATAAGGGGATACAGTGGGGTGGGTCACGCATGAAAAGTATATTTTGTTTTTAGCTGCACACTAAGAGAAGCACAGATGATTTTCCTCTAGGCTTTCCATCCTCTGTTTAGGCCGTGCATTTTTAAACTCCAAACGTTTTCAGTGAATCGAAAGAAATCTGAGAAATCTCAGCTATAACAGCTATTTTTCATTTGTTCATTTACTTTCCAGTGAATTAATCAAAAGTGTTTTACTATTATTATTATTATTATTATTATTACTATTATTATATTTGATTATTGCACATTTTACACATTATTAAACATTTATATATTATCTACACATTATGTACTGACATTCCCAATGAATCAGAATAAAGTTTTGTATGATCTACACTTTAGAAAGAATCAATTCACTAAATTATCAAAAACTATTAATATATTAATCCATCCAACCATTGTCTTTATTCCTATTGTTCAACACAGAGAGAGACATATAAGGGAGTATATAGAATATATTAATAATATTATTATTAATAATACATACGTATGCATATATTTACTTATTTACTTATTTATTTATTTATTTATTTTTCTTTGTAAATATTTATTCAAGCTTTTCTTTTCCGAAAGTGTATGTATATATATATATATATATATATATATATATATATATATATATATATATATATATATATATATATATATATATATTTTTTTTTTTTTTTTTTTTTTTTTCGGAAAAGAAAAGCTTGAATAAATATTTACAAAGAAAAATAAATAAATAAATAAATAAGTAAATAAGTAAATATATGCATACGTATGTATTATTAATAATAATATTATTAATATATTCTATATACTCCCTTATATGTCTCTCTCTGTGTTGAACAATAGAACTATTTATATGTATGCACATACACATAAAAATAAATATATATATACTTATTTATTTATTTATTTTTATGTGTATGTGCATACATATAAATAGTTTCTAGAGTACTAAACTGATGATTCACTTTAAATGTCGTTGAATCACTCATATGAAAACCTCTGATGATTCAAACTACTAAAGTGAGACGTAAACCCCATCACTGAAGCAGATTATATTTATATTTCTTTATTGGTAAATATGTTATTTCTATATTGATCAGTCATTTTGAGTGACTCCTAGTATTCCCTAATTTCTCTTTCTTTTCTTTTTTTTCACTAGTTTGATTCACATGAAATAATCAAATCCACTAAGGGTAAGAGCCTGGATATCATCACACCCTTTGGATTCCATGTGCCAATAAATTTGCATTGGTGTTTGTGGGTAAACAAATAAAATAAAAACACAGAGCACAAGTGATGCCAGGTCACACGATGAAGCTGACTTGTAGATTGGAGGTGTAGCTCAGTGGTTGAGGTGTCAGTCTGCTCATCAGGAGGTCGCAGGTTCAAGCCCCAGCACCACCTAGTTGTCAGTGTCGGGCCGTTAAACAAGGCCTTTAATCCTCAACGTGCTCAGATGTGTAATAAGATTAGAAACAGTATGTCGATCTAGATAAGGGTGTCTGCCAAATGGCTATAGATTTAATCTGTTTCACTGAGAACAGATGACCAAGTAGCATGTTAATGTTATGTAATGTAACTGCTCGACCAAACAAATATACATTACAGTATACGAATCTGGAAGGATAGCGCTGAACTGTCAGCGTCACTAAAGAAATGTGGTTGGATAAGATCTGAGATCGGTTAAACACTTGGGGAAGTTGCATCGGAAAAGTAAATAAATGAAATAAAAATGTTCAGTAGAAATCAGGTGAGAGCTCACAGGACCGGGACTAAACAGCTGTGTGTCCATGAGAAAATCATCAGGAAACAAATTCTCGGGAGCATAAAGACTGGACTTTGGAGTGATAGAAAAAGGTGGTCATGTGACCTGATGAGTCCAGACTGAGTCTATTCCAGAGCGATGGGCGTGTCAGGGTAAGAAGGGACGCGCATGAAGCGATGCTCCCATCATGCATAGTGTCCACTGTACAAAGCCTCTGGAGACAGTGTCATGATCCGGGGTCGCTTCAGTCGCTCAGGTCGACGTTATGTGGCAATAAAATGAAGTCACATGACCACCTGAATGTACCGAACCACCAGCCGTATTGTGTCAAATTTGACTATGTACTGTTATGGTTTAAAAAAAGATTTCTTATAAAGCTTTCGCAATCTTTTTCATCAGTCTTCACCTACAGTATATGGGAAACGTTTGCCGTTGTTTGAGCGGGCTTGGCCTTTTACGTCCTGCTGTTGTTCCCAGGGTTCGATTTGCATACCTCTCTGATGGATGTAAGTGTGAACATGTGGCCGGACATGTAAAAGAAGACAAATGGGTGAGATTAAAACCGACTGTAAATTATGGAGGACGCAAGAATTTGCTTATGGATGTAAATTATTCGCGTAAGTATAATTAAGCTGTAAAAAAAAAAAAAAAAAAAAAACGTTCCTGTTAGTAAAGTGCACATGATACAGAGTTTTTAAAAATAAATAAATAAATAAATAAATAAATAAATAAATAAAATAAAATAAAAACACTGGATGTGGAGATTCTGTCTGTAAGCCGGTTGGTGAGGGCTAGCTAAATTTTTAATGAGGCTTTTGAAATAAAAACAACTCTCCTGTCGACCGCTGCTCTAGGTCCTGTCTTACTCTGTCACCACACACACACACACACACACATACATACGTACTCTTCCAAATGAAAGCATTCTCTGTGGCCAGAGATGAAGCACAATGTGAAGAGACTGGGACTGACAGTTACTAAGACTCCAGACAAAACACACACACACACACACACACAAACACACACACACACACACTCTCTCTCTGTGAAACTGACCAGTGAAGACATACCACATATGGCCATCAAACACATAGATGTGAGAACAGACATCTTTTCTGATCTCAGAAATCCAATTTTCTTTCTTTCTTTCTTTCTTTCTTTCTTTTTTTTTTCTCAGCTTTGGTGGTGAAGAGGAAGGCTCCGGAGCTGCCCTGTTTTCCCTAGATCAAGCAGATCCCTGGCTCCGAGATGCACAAAATTCAGTTAAGACGCAGCAGATGATGCAGTTTAAAGATGCAGCCGCTGTTTCTGTTCCACGTGCCGTCTAATGAGATCGTCTGACCCGTCTGCTGGAAATCTGGAGATCTGTCTGAGCGCGGCTTCTGTCGCAGATTTAGCACCACGAAGAGCAGACGTGCGCTCGGATCTGCTGCGATTTGGACAATTAGAATCGTTCGAAAGTACAGAGATGGAGGCAAAGCTGTTGGATTCATATAACAGGAGGAGAAAATAAAAGTGTTGGTGGAATAAAATGATTCTAATCAGAGTTTTCACCAGGCTTAAAACTTTCAGCGTGAAATTACCTCTGAGTGCGAGGAAGCGCCGACACTGGAGACTCCTTCCAGGCATTTTAATTAAACTTCCTTACGGAAAACAAGGACATGCTATTTATTTTATTCGCCTTATGTGGTTTGTGTAAATGAGGACAGGAAACGAGCACATGACGTAATAAAGAAACTGAAGACACCTGCATTACAGTCGGGGCTGCTGTTATGGAAAATAAATTCCATAAACACCTTCCGGCCAATCAGAACCCAGATCTCGATAGTCCTAGTCCAACTTCATAACTGGACTGATTTAAGCTACTCCATGTGGCCACTGCGGAGGGACCTTTGCGTGAGGGAACTCAGGTTATTACAATAATGATTGGATTTCTTGTCATATGTACAGTACATTACAGCAGAGTGAAATGATTTTTTTTTCACATATCCCAGTTAGGAAGGTGCGGTCAGAGGTCAGCTCAGGGTCAGCCAGGATACAGCGCCCCCTGGAGTAGATCTGGTTAAAGGCCTTGCTCAAGGGCTCAACTGTGGCGGCGCTACCGTAGCGCTCAAACCCCCGGCCTTCCAATCAGCGACCCACAGCCTTAACCGATTGAACCGATTGGTATAAAGGATGAGAGTTTCTATTTCTGTTTCTTTTTCCTAATAATCTAAGGCCAGTTCCCGAACACAGCCCTGGATTGATTTCCACATTGGTACATTTGATAAATCATGAAACGAAAAAGACACACCGGTGAATATACAGGAGAAGATCATTTATTTGAAGCAGAAATAAATGAATAAATGCTACCTCTATGATTTCATCTACTGCCTGCGCAGTCGCATAGCGGGTGGCAAGTGTCGCATCTCCCCAAGGGAATAAGGATCCATCTCTCTATATTAAGGCACTATTAAGGGCACAGCCAAATTCTAACTCGTAATATTGGATCTTTGAGATGCAACCTGTCCCATTCTGAATAAGTGAAAAAGCCTTAATGTCCTGCTGAGAAACCAGAGCCAGGAGCAGTTTAGATCCAGTTTGGCAGAGTGCAAAGCGAAACATTACTTTTCTTCTTTTTTTTTTTTTTTCTTTTTTTTTTTTTGCCCTCCCCACCCGGAAACCAAGTGCACCGATTTATATTCTTGAATTTCTCCAAGCATATTTATAGGCCTTACGTTCACCCTTCGAAATGGGTTCAAATGCAAACTGTAGATCTTCCCTGGCATGAATGTAAGTCTGCTAAAATCATCAGTATATCTCCCTGAGATCTTTTGAGAGCATCCTGCTGGGAGTAGCACATGGTTAGCATTCGCTATACATTATTGATCGTATTCCACTCGCACACTGACGACTCTTTTCTTTTTTGAAGAAATGAAACATGTCCAATCCGTGACTCGGCTGCAGCGAAACGTTTATCCTGCACGAGAAACAAATGGAATCAGATTCCGAGCCAGATGCACTCTGGTTACATTTATGTAATAATAATAATAATATTTAGAATATTCAATTACAATTCATAATCTTGGGTTAACATTTATGAAATTCCTTCATCAATCTTTTCATCCATCCTCCAGTATGCTCACTAACGCTCTCCCAACCTCCACTTTCTCATGACATATTCCATCTTTTTACTGATCTGCTCTTCCATCATCTATCTTCTCCATCAGCTTTCGTTCTTCCCTTCTCAGGTGGCTTCATATCCCTCCATTCAGCTTCCATCAGCCTGATATTTATACGTCCGTCCTTCCTGCTCAATCAACCTGCTGCTGATCCCTCCGTCCAATCTCCTCTATTGGCCTGCTTCCAATCCCTCCATCTTTCCTTTCTGATTAGCTCGTTTCAACCCTTTTCGCCATTAGCTTGCTCCATTTCTCTCTCCATCCATCCTCCTTCATCAGTCACATTCCTCTGCACTATGCTTCCTCATCTTTTAGCCTTTATCTCTCCATCCTTTCTCCAAACAGCTTGCTTCATCTCCCACCA
Organism: Clarias fuscus; assembly: GCA_030347435.1. NCBI lineage: Eukaryota > Metazoa > Chordata > Actinopteri > Siluriformes > Clariidae > Clarias > Clarias fuscus. Next base: position 2,715,454 of record CM059214.1, read on the forward strand.
TCCCTCTTAATATGTATATCAGGCTTCTCCTTGTCCATTCTTCCTCCTCTATCAGTGTTCCTCATTGCCCTCTATCCTATCCCCCCATCAGCTTGCTCCCTCTTCCTCTGTTCTTCCTCTTCCATCACGTTTCTTCGTGTCACTCCATCATTCCTCCTCTATCTCACTCTCCCTTAATCCAACTCTTTTAACCTTTCCTATTTCTCTCCATCTTTCCTCCTCATTCAGCTTCCTTCTTCCTGATCCATCCGTCCTTCCTCCTTCTCTCTCGAGCCTTTCCCAATCTCCATCCATCTTATTTCCCCATCAGCTTTCCCTGAATCCTCTTCTATCAGCCTTCTCCATCTCCCTCCGTCCTTCCTCCCTCCATATACCAGCTTGCTCTCTCTCCCTCCATCATTCTCCTCCCTCCATCAACCTTCTCTCTCTTCCTCCATCCTTTCACCGCTAACAGTCTTCACCCTCTTCCTCCATCATACCCATCAGCCTGCTCCTGTTTCTCTCCATCTATTCTATGCTCGATCGCTCTGCTCCATCTCTCTCCATCCTTTCCTCTCCACTCACTTGATCTTTATCCATTAACCGTTCAACAAGTTCCATTATACTTCTCTCTACCTCCTTACCTTCTCTCCACTTCTTCTTCTTCTTCTTCTTCTTCTTCATCACTCTTGACATATGTTTATATAATAATCCAAAGCAGATGATAACCCAATTTTCAATATTCAAAACAATGTTTGGTCGTAAATCTTGAAATATTCATGAAAAAAACCCTGAATGTATCCAGCGCCCCTGGCCTGCTCGCGGAATTGAGGGTGTTAAGTGGAGTATTTGAGCGCCACCGGCTCCCCGCAACTCGATTTGAGAAAATCTCTTTTGTTGGAGGAGGTTCATGTTTACGTATTAAGATGCATTCTGGCAGGAAGTCTTTCAAATTTCTTCTTTCTGGAGGTGTGTGTGTGTGTGTGTGTGTGTGTGTGTGTGTGTGTGTGTGTGTGTGTGTGTGTGTGTGTGTGTGTGTGTGTGTGTGTGTGTGTGTGTGTGTGTGGAGGGGGAAGAGACGCCCTCAGTGCACCCATCAATCCCTGTGTTCTGGCACAAGGGGTGCCAGCACTAGCCATGGTGAGCCACTTAGTGTTCAGCGCTTATTGATGGGTCGCATTAGACTGTATAGCTAAGTCTTGTACACTGTTACTCACACCACACAATGATGAGTCAAAAAAAAAAAAAAACTTTACAATTTCAATATAACTTTTCAATGTATTTATTTCAATCCTGGAAGGATCCTGAAACGTATACAGCACTGGAGCAATTTCTTTTAAATTAAAATTACATTTTATTTGTCACGTATGCAACCATACAGAGTATGATATCACATTGAAATTCTTTTATGACTGTCTGAGACCTACACATGCAAAGATCTAATAGAATAGGAAGATCTTCCTGTCCAAAAAAAAAAAAAAAAAAAATTATGAAAATATTTGGGATGAACGTACTAAGCTACAAATTTATAGATTCACAAAGTTACACTAAAATAGAATTAAAATAGAACTAAATACATTTTTTCTTCTCAAAGGACAATACTATAGAAATGAAACTCGGATATATTTTAGAGTCGCCAATGTGCGGCTTTGTATAGCAGTACAGATTTACCGTCCTCTGAAAATAACTAAACATACAGTACAGCCATTACTGTTACAATAGCTGGCAACAAAAGTGAGTGCACCCTCAGTGATAACAGCTGTACATCTTTAACCATGCAAAGTCACATGACCTATTCCGCATGTTCATGTGTTTGAGGATTAAGGCCGTGCTGGATAACAACGGTGCTCACATTAAATATTGACACTTTGGACACAGGTTTGACATGTTCACTTAGAGTGTAATCATTTTCTTTGCCAGTTATTTAGACAATAATAGCTGTATGTTGCGTTATTGGTAGAGGACAGGAAATCTGTGCTGATATACAAAGTGCACACCGACTACTCTAAAGTGTATCCAAGTTTCATGTCTATTATTGTCCTTGAGAAGAAAAAAAAAAAAAAAAAAAAAAAAAAAAAAAAAATATATATATATATATATATATATATATATATATATATATATATATAATATTAATATACAAAAAAAATGCCATAAAATCATCACTTAAGAAAATAATAACAATGTATTAAAGTTAATGTCAAAAGTAGATAATGTAAAACAATTTATTAAAGTTTGTCTGATTAACACAATAACCCATATTTCCAGATATCTGATCATTTAAAAATGCTATAAGAAATAAAACACTAAGTGTTATGCTGTAATAGGAAAATAATCCACAGCTTAATGGTGTGATAAAGTGATTTGCTGTTCACTCGCCTTTTTTTTTTTTTTTTTTTTTTTTTTTTCCACAACAGCACACACACACATCCTGAGCAATGGTTTGTGATGATTAGCATAAGATAAACAAATAAACAAGAACAAACTAGTCAATCAATCAATCAATAAATAAATCACACCTTATTAGGTTAATGACAAAGCACAAAGTCCTGTGACACTGGAGACTCCTTTCATAAATACTTAATAAACATGTCCTTAGAGGAAAAAATTAATAAATCCAGCATGTCAAGGATGATACGTTTCTGTGCATGAGAAAACTGATATTATAGTAGAGTGTATTAGTGAATCATTGTGAGAGCTGTTGTTATGGGAAAAAAATAAAAATAAATTCCGACCAATCAGAGCACTGATAGTAGAAAAGGCAGGCATTATATTTGTAAAGATAATAACGATATTAATAACGTACAGCACTGTTATTGCTGCATGAGATTACTTTAAAGGAGTAAAAACAGTGCATAATGATGTATAATGATGATTTTCTGAAATAAATATGGAGACTTGAAACGTCATAATCATGTGGGTTTTCTTTATATGTAAAATGCTAACAATGATACAATGATGAGTTTATAGTGGATTCTCATCTTCTGGACAGTGAGAGAGAGAGAGAGAGAGAGAGAGAGAGAGAGAGAGAGAGAGAGACCATGGTGTTTATGTTTGGAACAGAAATGTTAATGCAGCAGGGATCTGACATGAACTTAATGATCATCTTAATATCACGACCCAAGCTTTCTATTTAACCATATATAGAGAATAACTCTAATAATAATCATATTCTCCTCTGCCCCAAAGGACAGATGGGTGGTGCAGCTGTCAGCGCACTGTACCTGTGATAAAAGGAAATGTGAACGAGCGAGAAAAGAGCAGGATCATTGGGATTCAGCTCCAGTCTGGAGAGCTGCACCATGATGAGTAGAAAAGCAGAGCTGATTTCTGACAGCAGGAGGCGCAGGAGGCACGCGCACAGAGAGAGAGAGAGAGTTAGAGAGAGAGAGAGAGAGAGAGAGAGAGAGAGGGGGGGGGGGTACAAAACCACTAGAACCAGGGAAAAGCAAGAGGGAAAAACTTGTAAAATAATAATAATAATAATAATAATAATAATAATTTTTATTATTATACAAAATGTCAAAAGATATTAACTTCACGGTTTAAGTGTTAACGTTTTAAGCATTTTTGCAAACGAAAAAAAAAATTAAATGTTCAATAAAATCAAAGTTAGTTTCATAGATCAAGAAGAAGAAGAAGAAGAAGATGACATTTATAAAGTGGGTTATTTCCTAAAAATGATTTCATCTTATTTATTTATCTATTTATTTGACCTTTTATGCTTTTATTAAAACTAATTAAATAATTTGGTTGGTAAAGAAACTTTTTTGTTTGTTGCTTAATCCCTTCTTACGGGTTACATCTACACATTTATTTTATTTTTTATGTTTTGTTCATTCATTCATCCATTCATTCATGCATTGGTCCTTTTATGTGTTTTATTGAAACAAATTAAACCATGCAGTTGATAAATAGAGAAACTTTTTTTTTTCCCATGTATACATTTATTTAACGTTGTAAAATGTTATTTATTTGAACTGTTTCATTCTTTCTCGTACTATGGACTACATGTATACATTGTTTTTTGACAGAGAAACGCGAAACTATTTCTTTCTCTTATTTTGTGCTACGTGTTTACATTTATTTTACATTTCATTAATTATTCTATTAGTTCTAGTGGAATAAACTCTGTGACGTAGGCACCGAATTAAAAAATACATTAGAAATTATAATAAAATTCTGGGCATAGAATGGGGGGGGGTAAGTGATAGTTTAGGACTCTCTCTCTCTCTCTCTCTCTCTCTCTCTCTCTCTCTCTCTCTCTCTCGGGCTGATCAGAGGAGCTGCGGCTCTGAGCGTCGCGGTGGGCGGGGCTCGGCACTTTTCTCGCCGCTTGTGGGCGTGCCTCTAATCAGAGTGGCGTCGCGCGCGTCTAACGGCAGCTCGCGCTCCGTCCGCGTCGTGAGCTCTGATTGGCTCCTGGGGGCGCGAGCGGGGACAAAACCCCGAACAGCCGCGCGCTCGAGCTTCAGTAGCGCCGCGAGCTCTCGGTGAGCGGAGACCGGAGCGGAGCGGGACTGAATACCCGGGACTAACATCATCATCACCATCATCATCGTCACCTTCATCATCATCATCATCAGAGATAAACGCCTGGATTTCTTTCCTTCTTTCTTTTACTCTGTGGATTATCAATTTTTTTATTTTTTATTCTTAATTCAACCCAATATTTTTTTTTCCTCCTGTTTGTTTTTGAACTGTTTGACATCAAAGGAATGCGCGCTCCTGCATCATCAAAACATGCACGTCGAGTGTGAAGCAGAAATTTTTGTTTAGTATTTTTGTTTATTTTCTTCTTTGTTGTTTGCGATGTGAGACGTCTGCGCCGGACATCATGCTTTTCAGGCACTGAAGGAAACAAACAAATATATATATATATATATTTCTACAATTCCATGGACATCTCTCTCTCTCCGGTTTGTTCCGTGATGAGTGCTGCTGTGTTGCGCGCGCCTCTGCGGGGGTAATTTGTATCTCTGAACCCCCCCCCCCCCTCTCCCAGCCGCTTCCCCCCAGTCCCCCTACAAGTTCTGCATATTTTTTAAAAAGAATTTCTATAGATACATATATATTTTTGTCTTCATCCCTGCGGATAAGTTCACTGGACATGGAGATGCTCTTGCTGTGGTTCGTGCTGTGTCTGGCGCACAGGGTCGCCTCGCAGATTCGTTACTCGGTGCCGGAGGAGACGGACCGCGGCACGTTCGTGGGCAACATCGCCGAGGACCTGGGTCTGGACCTGACCAAACTGGCCTCCCGACGCTTCCAGACGGCACCGGGGTCACGCGGGAGCCCGTACTTGGACGTGAACGTGGAGAGCGGCGCGCTGCTGGTGCGAGAGCGCATCGACCGGGAGCGCGTGTGTAAGCAGAGCGCGTCCTGCGTGCTGCACCTGGAGGTGTTCCTGGAGGATCCGCTCGAGCTCTTTCGCGTGGAGGTCGAGGTGACGGACGTGAACGACAACGCGCCGAGCTTCCCCGAGAGCGACGTGACCGTGGAGATCAGCGAGAGCGCCACGCCCGGGACGCGTTTCCCGCTGGAGGCGGCTTTCGACCCGGACGTGGGCAGCAACGGGCTGAGGACGTACGAGATCACGGCGAACGGTCACTTCGCGCTCGACGTGCAGACGCAGACTGATGGGAACAAGTTCGCAGAACTCGTGCTCGAAAAGCCTTTGGATCGAGAGCAGCAGGCGGTGCACCGGTACGTGCTCACGGCGGTGGACGGCGGGCAACCTGCGCGCACGGGCACTGCGCTCTTAGTGGTGCGCGTTCTCGACTCGAATGACAACGTGCCAACGTTCGACCGGGCCGTGTACTCTGCGAGCCTGGCCGAGAACGCGCCCGCGGGCACGCTGGTGATCCAGCTCAACGCTACAGACTCGGACGAGGGCTCCAACGGCGAGGTGGTTTACTCATTCGGCAGTCACGTGTCGGGCCGCGCGCGCGAGCTGTTCGACGTGGACGCGCGCACGGGCCGCATCGAGGTGCGCGGCGAGGTCGACTTTGAGGAAAGCAGCCTGTACCAGCTCTACGTGCAGGCCAAGGACATGGGGCCGAACGCCGTGCCCGCGCACTGCAAAGTGCTCGTCAAAGTCACGGACGTCAACGACAACGCGCCGGAGATCGCCTTCAGCACCGTGACGGAGTCTGTGAGCGAGAGCGCGGCGCCGGGCACCGTCATCGCTCTGCTCAGCGTCACCGACAAGGACTCTGGAGACAACGGGAGAACGCGTGTGGAAATCCTCGGCGACGTGCCGTTCAGGCTCAAGTCAGAGTTTGGGAACTACTACACGGTGGTGACGGACGGCCCGCTGGACCGCGAGGTCGCCGAGGCGTACACGGTGACCGTCACGGCGCGTGACGGGGGCGCACCGCCGCTCTCCTCCAGCAAGTCGGTGGAGGTGCGCGTCTCGGATGAGAACGACAATGCGCCCGCGTTCTCGCAGGCCGTCTACGACGTGCACGTCACAGAGAACAACGTGCCCGGAGCTTATATTTACGCGGTGAGCGCGCGGGATCCGGACGCAGGAGACAACTCGAGGGTGACCTATTCGGTGTTGGATCGAGAGATCCTGGGCATGTCCGTGCTCACATACGTGTCGGTGAACCCAGAAAACGGCTACCTGTACGCGCTGCGCTCGTTCGACTACGAGCAGCTTAAGGAGTTCAGCTTCACGGTGGAGGCGCGGGACGCGGGGAGCCCCGCTCTGCACTCGAACGCCACCGTGCACGTGGTGGTCGTGGACCAGAACGATAACGCGCCGACGGTGGTCGCGCCTCTGGGCAAGAACGGGACAGCCAGGGAGCCGTTGCCGCGCTCAGCCGAACCGGGATACCTGGTCACGCGGATAGTCGCCACGGACGCGGATGACGGGGAGAACGCGCGACTTACGTACAGCATCCAGCGCGGGAACGAAGACGGATTGTTCCGGATGGACTGGCGCACGGGGGAGTTACGCACGGCACGCAGGGTGTCCGCGGCCAAAAGGGACGCGCAGCAGCACCAGCAGAGGCGCCTCTACGAGCTGCTCGTGGAAGTGCGCGATCACGGGCAGCCCCCGCTCTCGTGCAGCGCCGTCGTTCAGGTGGCGCTAGTGGACGGACTCCCCGCGTCGGCCTCGGCGGAGGGACGCGGCGGAGGAGGTGGAGTAGGAGGAGGAGGAGGAGAGCGCGAGCGCGGTGGCGCGGCTCGAGCCAAGGACGCCAGCCTCGACCTCACCCTGATCCTGATCGTCGCGCTCGGCTCGGTGTCGTTCGTCTTCCTGCTCGCCATGATCGCCCTGGCCGTGCGCTGCCGCAAGGACAAGAAGCTGAACGTGTACGCGGGCTGCAACGCGTCCTGCTGCCTCTGCTGCGGCCGGCAGGCGCGCGCGTCCCGCGGAGTCAGCAGTGGCAACGGGAGCAGCAAGAAGAAGCAGAAGAAGCAGAAAAAACTCAGCAAGTCGGACATCATGCTGGTGCAGAGCGCGAACTCGGCCGAGGTGAGCGCGCACGCTGGAGTTGGCTGCGGCGTCGGGAGCGCGCAGGTGCCCGTGGAGGAGTCCGGCAGCTTCGGCTCGCTCCGACGCGGCCAGAATTACTGCTACCAGGTCTGCCTCACTCCCGAGTCCGCCAACACCGACCTGCTCTTCCTGAAGGCATGCGGGGCGGGAGCGAGCCGCGCGGCCACGGACACCGAGCACAGCCCGCGAGGGGGGATACACACCGCGTACACGGAGCAACAACAACCTGACATCATCTCCAACGGCAGCCTTCTGTCCAGCGAGGTAATCATTATTATTATTATTATTATTATTATTAATAGTAGTAGGAGTATTGTTAGTATTATTATTAACTAAGTTCTAGAATCTGGCATTTATAACTATTACACTTAAGATATAAAAGTTACATTAGTATAGATATACAGTTTAATTACAATAGGAAAAAAAAAAAATAAAAAAAAATCATCCCATGCAGGGATCATGATTATTCTGTAGGATAAAATAAAGCTGCAGAGCAAATGACCTGAGATATTTGATTAACGCTATAAAAAGTTAAATCGAAGTGTTAATTCAGCACCGTAAAAGCTATAGGGGGTAAATGAACACTTTCTGAATTTTAGTTCACAGTACTTTAGTCTAGTCAAAGTTCCTCTAAAAGTTGTCTCACGCTAATGTCTGTTAGAGACAACATGAGCACTGAAAGCACTTTCCTTTGCTCCAACACTACCTGAAAAACTAACTCTGATGGCGTTCAAAATATCCACTAAAGTTATGAATCTAACTTGTGCATACGACTTATTATGGCACAAAGCACAGAGGATTCCCAAACCGTTTTTGGAAAAATAATTGATTTCTGAAAGAATCCACAGATTCGTACAGCTTTGCTATTTCTTCCAACAAAAATAAAAAAGAATCAGCCATTTTGTTTGTTATATGACTTCGATTTGCCTAGCAATAATATAGTACAGGAACATTTCTCACCTGATTGTTTTTCTGTTTATTCATTTCCAAATAGTTATAAAGTGCCAGAAATGAATGGGGTTGCATGTACATTTTATGTGTATTCTCTAAAACAAGTTGTAAAACAAGAATCAAGATGGTTTCCTGGAACAGCATGCATGATGTTAATGCAAGATCTGAGATATATATATATATATATATATATATATATATATATATATATGTGTGTGTGTATAGTATGTGCAGTTATATAGGGGGCGTTATTATGTCATATATTATGTCTTTTGTTTTTATTATAATCTGCTGAAGGTCTGAATTAGTCCAGTTAATGAACTGCTATTCAGCTGCTAATAGCCTTGCATATGGGTTTAATGAAGGAAAAGAGAGGGAGGAAGAAAAGGAAGAATGAAAAATTAAGCTTTTACATCAACCAACACAAATTGCAAATACGGTGGTCTGTGCAGAAACAACACAGATGCATAAAAGCCATTTGTTCCGCTATGAGTCTGTTCCCAGTGTATGTCAGTGTGTAAGGACTTCCTTACACACTTAATAACATCTGTCTCTCTCTCTCTCACACACACACTCACTCTCTCTCTCACACACACACACACACAGAGCTGTATTATAGATGCCAGTCACGGTGCTGCGGAGGTTCACAAGAACAAAGATGTGTCTATAAGGAAGCTGCGCTGAATAGGTGCAGGATAAATTCCTGGCGCTCAGGGCACCTGGGAATAAAATCGATTCGTGTTATAATCATTATAACCATCATTATTATTCATTATTACTCTTATTGAAAGCCTCATAGTCTTTATTGTAGGGTCGAGTTTCCTGATACAGCGTTTTAATAAACGGAGCATGCAGACGACGTGACGTGTATCCCATCCAGCATCTTTCATTAACAAGACGTTTTTGTTCTCTTCCAGACGAAGCACCAGCGAGCCGAGCTCAGTTACCTGGTGGACAGACCGAGGCGTGTGAACAGGTAAGTGTCACCTTCACCTTCACCTTCAACCTGACCCACATCAGCAGTATGGTGTCTGGTTTTAGTTCTAGTCCGTTTTTAGTAGGCGATTTCTTTTTCTGGGAATCCGGACTGTATGCCATGATGGCGGGAATACATGCATTAAAGGATCATGATACATTCACACACAGGGAGAGTTCAGTATAGCATAATGCTCTTGGTATGCATTTGAGAAATCTGAGATAGAGAAACCTGAGAACCAGGAGGAAACCCTCACAGATAGAGAGCAAAGAAAGCAGGGAATTCTGCACTCCCGAATTCCAGGATCGAACCAGGGAGCGTAGAGCCGTGAGGCAAGTCCAGTCCGCGCTGTATCACCCAGCGCCAATAGTTTTAGTGAAGAGGTAGAGACTGGTGTTTTTTTTTTTGTTTTTTTTTGTCTTTGTCTGAATTCAATTAAAACGGCTCACTGACACATTTTTTTATGGGATAATGATGAGACAAAGAAGAATATTCGTCCAAAATGATTTAGAGTTTAAGGAATAGAAAATAGCATTGCAATCTATAAGACAAAGAGCAGTTTCATTGAAAGAGCCATACACATGATATGAAAGAAAATAATTTTTAATTTTTTAAATTAATTTTTATCATCTTTTTTGTTGTGTCTGTCATGTGTGCAAAGAAAGAAAGAAGGAAATAAAACACTAAAAACAAAACGTATACAGCCCTTTTTGTTTCTTTTTTCTTTTCTTTTTTACTTTTTTTTTTTTTTTTTTTTCGTACATGTGACCAATGTTTAACACTTAACACTCATGAATTAATGATGCCCTTATTGATCTCAAACCAAACCTACAATCCTTTAATCCTGGTCTCATTTCCAATTGAAAAACCTTTCCTTGCTCTACGAGTCCCTCTGCGCTCAACGCCTCGTCTTTCCTTTCCTTCCAGTTCGGCGTTCCAGGAGGCGGACATCGTGAGCTCGAAAGACAGTGGACACGGAGACAGCGAGCAAGGAGACAGCGATCATGACGCCACTCATCGCGGGCACTCCTCCGGTCAGTCCTCTGCGAGTTTTGTCTCGGTTTACACACACCGTGCCGTGACTGCTGCTAACGCTGGCGTTAACGCGTGACAGGCTACTACAGCACTTCATATTAATCTGTATTATTAAAGGTGCTATTTTATGCTGTGGCTAATTATCACAGTTAGAAACAGGATGCTGCAGTATGTGAGACAGGACACTGTGTGTGTGTGTGTGTGTGTGTGCTTGATGTAAAGAGCCATTTTCTCTACTCCCTGCTGCACAGGGCATGAAATCACTGCTTGAGCAGCTTTAATTTGGGATTGCATTTTTGTTTTTGGATGTGAGGTTGAAGGTATTTGTTGGAGAGGGGTACAGTCGGTTTGTGTGTGTGTGTGTTTTGTTTTTAAGTGTCAGTTGCTGAGGCTGAATGTATTTTTGGCGTGTCTGGGTATGGATTTCCAGATGTAGAAAGGATTTGGGTTGAATTTAAATTTAGGGGATATTCTGGTGGTATTTGATTTGTTTGTTTGTTTGTTTGTTTGTTTGGGGTGTTTTTGAATGTGTTTAATAAGTTGTTTGTTTTTTAATGAGTGTTTATTATTTATCACTATTTAAAGATACGTGTGTTTGTTTTGGGTTGCTTTGGTTTGTTTGTTTGTTTGTTTTGTTTTTAGGATGAGTCGTAGGAGGTGTTACTTTTGTTTGGGATTGAGTTCTAGGTGTTGTGTTTGGAAAGAGATTCGGTTGTAGAATGTGACGTTTAAGTCATATTCAGTTGCAAGAGTAGAGTTTTAGGTTGTGTTTGGTGGAAGGAGGTGTGGCTTTATGTGGTGTTTACTCATAAGGGGTGTGTTTATGGTGGTATTTAATTGTAAGATGTGTGTTTTCAGTATAATATTGGTTGTAGCAGGTTAGTTTAGATGTCGTGTTTGGTTGTAGAGGGTGTGTATTAGGCGCTATTCCGTTACAGGATGTGTGTTTTAGGCGGTATTTTGTTTAGGTGGTATTTTGTGCTCTGGGAGTTATAAGAGGTGTCTTGGGTGGTACTTTGTTCAAGAGTTTTCCATCATACTTGATTGTGTTTTAGGTGGTATTTCATGAAAGTATGTGCATTTAAAGTGGTATTGGGTTGTAAGGGTGTGTTTTGGGAGGTGTTTTGTTGAATGATGTGTCTTTTAGGTGGTATTCGGTTGTAAGGGGTGTGTTTTGAGAGCTATTTCGTTGGAAGATGTGGGCTGTGGGAGGTATTTGGATACAGGTGGTGTGTCTGGAGGTGTATTTTGTTGCAAGAGGGGCTTTGAGTGGTATTTGTAGGAAGTATGTTTTGGGTGGTATTTGTTGGTAGGAGGTGTGTTTTGGGAGGTATTTGTTGGTAGGAGGTGTGTTTTGGGTGGTATTTGCTTGTTTTGGGTGGTATGTGGTTATAGGAAATGTTTAGTTTTTGCATTTAAGGAGAACTTTTATATTGTCTTTTTTGTGCAGGAATGTTTGGGTTTTTGGTTCTATTTACTTAAGGGTGGAGGGTTGTATTCATTTGAGGTAAGAGGTGTTTGTTGAAGAAAAAAAAAAGAACTTTGGCTTTGAGGAAACGTTTTGTTATTAAAACATTAAAACCTCAGAGCAGGTGATTTTTTTTTCCCTTCTTTTTTATTAAAGCTTACCATTAGAGAGGTTGTTGTTGTTGTTTTTTGTTGTTGTTATTGTTGTTTGTGGGTATTTGAATATGTGGTGTTTAGATGTATACTGTAAATGGAATTTTGCATGTTTTCATAAAGTTTGTATAAAGGGTGTATGCTGTAGTATTTCTGTATGTTGTTGGAATATAAAGGAATGTGCGTATGTGTTGGAGGTGTTTGTATATTTGGTGTTTGTTGTCCAAATATTTTGGTGTAGAAGTTGTTCTGGTGTAAATGCACGTGTGAAAATATTGGAGTTATTTCTACGCGAGGTGTTGGAGTGTTTTTGTTGTTGCCAGGATTTGTATTTGGCTAATGACGCAATGATGCATGATTGGATGTAGAAAGTATGTTGTACATTGTGGTATTTGAACATGAAGCACACTGGAAATCCATGTACAGTACTTGGGTGTTTGTAGTTGGAGTATACTGTATGTGTGAGTGTTAGTGTGTGTACAGAGTGTTTAGATGCAGGAATGTGTGTATAGGAAATGTATGTATGTAGGTGTTGGGGGTATTCTTATATAGTGTGTGTGGTGTTGAAGTAATTGTGTGTAGAAGGTGTTGGATTTATGGTACAGATGGACATGTGTGGGTGTTGAGGTGCAGGTACAGTACTTGTACGTTGAGGTGTTTGTACATGAAGTGCTTGGATATAGAGCAAGTTGATACAGTACAGTATGTGGAGTGTTTGAGTATGGGAAGTGTTTTAATGTTTGCAGTTGTTGGATGTAGAAGGTTGTTGTAAAGGGTGTATTTATTTTGTTTTCAGTGTTCGACTGTTTGGTGTGTTTAAGATATAGATGTTGTTGTGGTGTTTAGGATGAATTCTGTGCATCTCTTCTTCTTGTTTTGATGAACACGTCGGTTCCAAACAGTAAACACACAAACCTACAGATAGAACTGGGGGGGTGGGGGGGGGAGTGTCTGCGCTGCACCTGGTCTCGATTAGATAACACCATTGTTGTTTTTGAGAGATGCTCCTGAAACGGTCCGGATCCGGATTTAGCGCTCGTCAACATTCCGGGCTAATGCGGACTCTATCTGCCGTCCCCGCGTGCTCATGGGAAACTTTGTTCTGGAACAATAGCCCCTAATCCCAGGGGGTGTAATCTCGTTGTTTGTAAATACTTCTACTTAATGAAGGTCTGCCGTAGCGTGACCTTCACTCGTTCACCGGCCACTCGAGAGACGCGAGGGAATTTAGATCAGGCCGGCGGTCTGCCATGCACTGTGTGGGAACACGACCAAACAGGCTGTGCGGCAAACAAACGAGCAATTCATTGACTACTCACCCCCCCCTCCTCCTCCTCCTCCTCCTCCTCATCCACCCCCCCCCCCCCCCCCCCCCCCCCATTCAGCCCACTCAGCCCACATTCTGTTGTCCGGCGCTTTTCCCCTGTGCTGGATCCCAAACGGCGCGTCGCTCCCTAGTTAGAAGCACTATATAGGGTGTGATATAACACTTTGTATACGGGCCAATAAGGAGCCAGCTGGGATTTAGCTCTAGATTTTACAGCCTAGGGAGCGAATTAATGGATTTTGCACCCTACGAAGTGCACCATATGGACATCCTCAGGTTGTGTACAAAATTCAGGGATTCAGATGCGCACTACCAAGGGTATACATACTGTACTGTCTCTTCTTCCCTATACGGCGCACTATATATCTCTTAGTCCACTAATATACAGTATAATGACACTTCATGTCGTTTGAGATTCTTCTTTTCTATAAGCGTAAAGTATTTGATATAAATCAAGCAATAATAATATCTTTTCCACTCTATACAGTGCACTAAAAAGCTTTTTGAGACCCATCACTCCCCCCCCCCCCATTCACCCCCCCCCCCCCAACCCCTTTTTTTTTTCCGATAGAGGTCTGCCGCATGGGGCGTGAAATAATAACGTTTTCTATCCTATTTAGGACACTTCATGTCGAACAAAGTGACTTTTGGGATTTGTCTCTTCATTCCCTCTTTACGGAAGCGTTCACGCAGGATGTACGTGAAATGATGTCATTTATCTTATAATAAGGGGAGCGAGTGCATTACGTCGAGTGTAATATTGCAGCGTTTCCACCCTGCGCAGGGTACATCTCGTTAAGCGAGGCACCATCTCGGGATTCATCTGTCTGTTTCATTTACAGCCGAGGTAATGAGGGTTCAAGCGTGAGGATGTAAACAGTATCATCGCGTTTCACGCTGAGGCAGGAAAACAATCACCAACAGGATGGTGTGATGGAGTAGAGTTACTGCTACAACACTGATGCTGATTGTTGTCCAACAACCTCGCATCCTTGAAGGGTTTTGTTCCTCTCACGGCGCCTCGCAAAAGTATTCACACCCCTTTGAACTCTTCCACCAAACGTAAATGCGTTTTGTTTGGGTTTATGTGACAGACAACACGCAATAAATTTGTAAAGCAGGGAAAATGGTTGTACAAATACATATCAGAACTAGTGTATATACTACAGCAATTATTATTATTATTATTATTATTATTATTATTATTATTATTATGTTTTTAATTTCTGTTTTTAAAAGAAGGACACGTTGCACATTTTTTTTTTCTCTCATCCATTTATGGTGCTGACACCGGAGACTCCTTCCCTTAACCTCGCGCTAGAAACAATAATGTGGGTCCGTTATCTGTTTAAGCGATGGAAATGGTTTCTGACTCCATAGGTGAAAAAATAAATAAATCAACACCACACCTTCTGACCAATCGGATTAGAGAATCCGGCAGCGCCGCGCTATCAAAGTGGAGGCAGCGTTTAAAAAAAAAAAAACGAACGGCAATTTTCGATTCAGGACCGAACCCGCTTTAAATAATGGTGTTATATCAGTGCATACATATGGAAATGAAGTAATATAACGTTTTCCCAGAGCTGTTTGGGATTCAGCTCTCTCTCTCTCTCTCTCTCTCTCTCTCTCTCTCTCTCTCTCTCTCGAGTGTTTATTCTGTTATCATGGCAGGCAGAGAAGGCAGTGTTGCTGTCGGGTGACGGTCACACAGCGAGCGCCGCGAACCGAGTGCAATCTCATGTAGGCTCGTAATGACCTGGCTGTGTACAAATAAACACAACCCAATAGATCTGATTAGCATCGGTTTGTCTTTCGGCTCAACATTCGCCCTCTTCTCATTATCCTGGCGCGCTCGATTTCAACCTAAAAACGTCTGTCTGGTTTTCTTTTCTTTTTTTTCTTTTTTTTTCCTCCTGAAAATTTCCTTGAAAACCAGAAACACTCGGAGCTTTATTTAATTGAGACTTAAAACTCCATCTGGACGAGGCATCGTATTTACATCTTCATCTCTTATATAACATCAACCATTTCCTTTCCCATTTATAATCTCTCTCTCTCTCTCTCTAATTAATTGCCATGCAGCAAAGTTATCTTGTTTAATTACGATAATTGAAAGCACACTGACTTGTCAGGGAATCTTTAAGCATGCCAGCTTTGTTCACTTTAATGAGAGATTTTTATTCTTTTTATTTATTTATTTATTTATTTATTTATTTATTTATTTTGAGAATTTGATATGGAATCTGGAGCCACCCTGCACTTCATACACACTGACTCTCATTCCTAATTTGTGTTCTTTTTATATGTATGAAAAAAAAACATGCATCAGGAAACGATTTTTGATGTTCAGCGTCAGTCAAAAGTTTGGACACGGCTTCTAATTCAGTGATGTTTTCTACAACTGTGAAATAACACATATGGTATTATGTCATTAAGTAACAACAGCAACAGTAACAGTCAGTCGTTATTTTAAGACACGGAGGTCAACTGTTGTGGAACGGTTCTTGCAAGAAGTGCATTTGTAAAAGCCATCAAGCTCCATGATGAAACTGTCTCTCATGAAGACCAAAACGTAGCTCTGCTGCAGAGGAGAAGTTCATTTAGAGTCACCAGCCTCAGGAATCGCCAATTAACAACCAGCACCTCAGATTAGAGCCGTTATGAAGCTTTTTACGGAGCAGAAGTAGCAGATATACATCTCAATATCAACTGTTCAGAGGAGATTATTGTGTGTTTTACAGTGTAGAAAGAAACAAACATCAGGAAAGACCATGGAGTTAGAATTAGAGGGGGGTGCGCAAACTTTTGACTGGTAGTGTATCTATTTCTTCTTCCATCTTTATCACGTTATCTCGCCATCCAACGTTTTCTTTCGTGTCCTAAGTTCCTTTATCGTGACCGCGCCTGACGGCAGGACCAGACCCGGCTCAGTGATCAGTAATTTCGTTCTAGATCTGCGCATAACAATTAGCAAACGGAGGTTATTATCCTGCGCGCGGCTCTCCAGCCAGATAACGCTACGGTGGAAACTGTGCATGATAAAAATAAATAAAATAAAATAATGGGTCATTGCTTCATCAGAGTGCACATGAGGCTCTTTTTCTGCCTCCCACACTACATAAATATACACACACACACACACACACACACACACACACACACACACACAGTAGCTAATTAGCTAATTCATTGTTTATGTGTTATGGCAGGAATTCATATGCAAAGCCGTGTAAAACAATTCCCCTGACGCAGGCCGATTTGTATCTCAAACATTCTCGTAAACCGGACCGCGTAATTACTTTTTCCAGGTTTCTGAACAACAACAACCAAAAAAAAATAAAAATAAAAAAATAAAACCAGGACAGCTGAATATCACATCAGGCTTTTAATTTTCTGAAAATGTCAGGGAAATTTCAAGATGTCTCACTGTGATTACAGCAGCATGGAAGGTTTCCGTGGCCTTTCGCCGCCTTATCTTGTTCTTTCTAAATATCACGCCGGCGGTTTTCGTCCCTTCACGTTCCCTCAACCGCGCACACGTCCTTCCCTCTAAAACACGCGGCTCATCAGGTCACTACGGCGGCTTAACGAGGTCGCCTGCGCGCGCGAAGAACCGGCGACACCGAAAGTGGACCCACGTCGAAAACAGATTTGTTTGCTCGTCGTTTTTTTTTTTTTTTTTTTACGCTCGCTGAACGACTCTAATCCTCTTTTCGAGCAGGAACGCAAAGACTCGATGTGCTGACCAGTCTGTCTGAGGATTACCCCAAACACACACACACACACATGCACACACACACATGCACATGCACACATTTGTCTTCCTATCCTTGCAAGGACCTTCCCCTGGCATAACTATTAATGCAGCTAATTAATGTTTCACTACAGCATATCCTTCACCCCAGTAATTAATTAGTTAATTAAAAGCTGCACCCCCCCCCCCTCCTTTTTAAAATAATTAATTAGCAAAAAATGTAAAGAAGCCGTTTATTAAGCAAGCTTTAGTCAACACTAGGAGATTTTTTTTTTTTTTTTTTTTTTTTCCTGTTGGGCACATTGGATGTCATCAGACACACACACACACACACACACACACACACACACACACACACACACACACACACACACACTATCTATCCCTACATTCCCCTTTACAGCTTGTCATTTTAAAATGGTGCTGCGTTAACACACTCCTAATTACTCACTGTTTATTCTATAGAGTATTAGGATAAGGAGGATTTGGAAGTGTTCACCACACACACACACACACACACACAGGAACAGCTTGCACCTGGTGGGCTGATAACTAGGTTCGTGCTTTGGTTTCTCTGCTTTCTGATTATTTGCTTATTCTGCTTATTAAAGCAGCAGCTCGCTGAGCGTCTCTGATTTCTTTGCTAAGCGAAAAATTCTTGGGGGGAAAAAAAAAAAGGAAAAAAAGAAAATAATAATAAAACAATGACACAGCCTCCTTTCGTTCTGCTCGGGTGACGTGCTGAAGCGTGGCAGGCGGGTCGGGTGATTCTGCTTTGCGTCAGGGACATGAGACTCGCCGTATTTGTTGGGTGAAGGCGTGTCGGGAGTCGGAGCAGAACAGAGTGGAGGAGAGAGAGACAGAGAGAGGGAACGGGAAAGGGTTTTATCTGCTGGGTTTTTACTGCTGTTCTATTTTTTCTAAACTAGCTTTGATCTCAAACTGAATAATAATAATAATAATAATAATAATAATAATAATAATAAACCCACCCAGCTCAGCGAGTCTCGTCTCACGCTTTGATCAAGGTAATTCCACATATTAAAAGGAAATCTGAGTCGACCCTGACGTTCCTCCTCGGAGCCCGCAGAGCCGAAGCAATTTCATGCCCGCGACTTTAAATGCGCTCAAATTGAATGACTGGTATTACATTTGATCAGGTTTCTAATTCTCACATGATAAAAAAGTCTGGGAGCGGTGGCGCTGACAGGTCCTGACTCGCCCGCCTCTATCCGAGTCAACACCTTGATTATGAGCTGCACCGGGTATGAAATAGACCTAACATGCAACCTGATGTCTCTGCAGGACGCTGACGAACATCACGACTCTGTATAATATTCACCCACTCACTCATCCTGTACAGGGACACTCACACACTCGCACTACTGACAGCGCTTAGCTTCATCTGCATGGCTTTGGACTGTGAGAGGGAACCAAAGTACTCTGAGGAAACACAGGGAGAACATGCAAACCACACACACACACACACACACACACACACACACACATGCGCGCGCACACACACAGACCCGAGACGGGAAGCGAACCCTCGACCCTGAATGTCTGACGACATACTGCTAATATAAAATTCAGAGATAAACAAGGTCTGTTCTAAAAAAAAATAAATAAATAAATAAAAAAGTCTTGCTATCTGAAAAAAAAAAAAAACTTTTACTGTTAATAAAACTACACATGCAGCCTAAAGACTCACATATTACTGTACATATGTATAATATACAACATTACTATAGAGATAAATCTATTTAAACTTTAAAGGATGTGATAAAGGGTATTTAAATGTGATTTCTTTATGTATTTTTTTTTAAATAATAGTTTAGTAATAATTGACATTTTTTCATTGTTGTAATTTTTATGTTGAAAATAAGGTTAGTGAAAGTGAAGAGCCACGTATGATAATTTCAACATAAAAATGACAACAGTGGAAAAAAAAAAAGGTTAAATAATGAAAAGAACAAAAAAGAAATATTTATCAGATTCTTGGAGAAGTCTTTTTGAAATTTTTTTTCTCAAAATGTTGAAATGTTTCCAAGTATTTCAATCAGTCGACTATAAAGATTAAACAGATTTATGTTGAATATTATATTGTATATTATATATTTAAACAGATCAGGTTATTAAAGTCACATTTATTGAAACACAGAAATTTGAAAGAATACTTATTTTCTTGATTTTTTTTTTTTCATTGATTTTTTAAATAATAAAAATAAAAAAAATACTTATGGTACCCAAACAAGGGAGAGTTCCTTTTGAGTCTGAGAGTTCCACGCTCATGAGGTCTCAGGGAGTTTTTCCTTTGCCATCTGGAAGAAATCGATAAATGTTTTAATCCATCTGAAATTTTTATTCCTGTAAAAATGCTTTGAGACCTCGTCGTCTGTTGTTAAAAGTGGTATAGAAATAAAATTAAATCAAATTGAAGTTAAGTCTCAATAAATTGTTTAATGCTTCAGTAATTCTGTGCAGTTTTTACTCTCAAACTTCTTCTTATTCCTGTAGATGTGACTTTTCTCATCTCTGAGCTCAAATTACAGGAAGAACAAAAACAGAGATGTACAGACTCCATTTAAAGTGCAGAGGAAATGTCTTAAGCAAATCCTAATAATCTTCAACAGCAGTGTGGTGTGATGAAGCAGATACAATTTCAGAGTTACAATTTGTACTGGTTATTTTACAGTCATAATTACTTTTAAATAAATGCCGTGGGACATCCATCAATGTTATGAGGTTTGTTTGTGTTATCGATTACATTACAGTAGCTGTAAAGACTCGTTCATTAAATTCCTCAAGTTAATAACATAAAAACAGCAATAATAATAATAATAATAATAATAATAATAATAATAATAATAACAAGGCTTGTCATATTACTGAGAAATCCCAAAGAAGCGTATCTTAAAGATTTCAGAAAAATGTACTAAATGTTTACACTAGAACGTTACAAAGTGCCGACACTGGAGACTCCTTCCACATGCTAATATTACACTGTAGCACAAGTACTTTAATCAATTAAAACCATTTAATATATAAACCCCAAACATGAGCCAGTCAGACGTGTTTGTTTCCTGAAGCTTCCTTGTTTAAATTCTAAGCTTGAAAGGTATTTGAATTCCAGTCTTTAAAATGATCGAAAATTAAATTTCATATTAAAATAATACATTTGGAGAATACAGGTGTTCAATGTTCGGTTTAAGTCACAATCAACCTTATAGCAATATAGATGAATGCTGGAATGTTATGTGGCACGGTGGTGTAGTGGTCAGCACTGGCAGCTCCTGGGTCGAGGGTGCGAATCCTCCGTGACCCTGTATAGGACAAGTGCGATAGAGAAAGAAGGGAATGTTATGATGACGGCCAACTTGTAAAGCTGGGAACTTTTCCCGCTCAACTTTTTACAATTTTCGAGGCTCCGCTTCCCAAAGCTTGAAAGTATAATTGTGGCCAAAAACTGCACACTTTTCAAATGCTCGCTGTAATTTATGCTATTTGTTTATTTGCTTGTTTGGTTTGTTGGTTGGTTGTTTAAAGGAGATAATGAAATGTATTAGTGTTCTTTGATTGTTTTGGTGGCGAAGCATGAATTTATTAGCTCTATGGATGACAAAATGAAGTCCCGGGTCTGTGACGTACGTCCCGAAGGTCTCTCGTTACAGTTGTGCAAACTCTCTATTAAGAAAGGAACTTTTAACATGGTGCTTTAATAATTATTAGCCTCCGGTCGCTCGAGTTAAATCCATTATCTCAAAATGAGTATGCTTAAACTAAACGTTAGCGTAAATCTAATGACTGTTGTAAAAGAAATCGGCGGAAAGTCGGGAATAACACAGAACATCGATAAAAGCTAATTATTTGTACAATGGGGCTATTTGAATAGAAATTAATCTGCACGAGTGGGAATGGATTTGGCTGCGTTAGCTAGATTAGCCTCGAGGCTAAAGAGTTAAACTCCTCCAGGTGGATGGATTACACGTGGAGTGGAAAATCGTGCAAATCTCATTTAAACTTTATGCAGCAGCGTTGACTAGCCGCACCGTCCGCGCGGCACGTTCGCCCCGCGCTTTGTTCGCTCCCTGATTACTTTTCCCTGACCCTTTCCTCTCTGTTGCTGCAGGAGCGGATCTATTTTCGAACTGCACGGAGGAGTGTAAGGCGCTGGGCCACTCGGACCGCTGCTGGATGCCCAGCTTCGTGCCCACCGAGTCCCGGCAGGGCGCCGACTACCGCAGCAACCTGCACGTGCCTGGCATGGACGCCGTGCCCGACTCTGAGGTATTTGAGGGTGAAGCGTTCACGGGCGATCAGTCATTCTCCACGTTCGGCAAAGAGCCGCTCCACACATACCAACACCAACAGCACCTCCAAGCCTCCACGCTAGACACCAGAGAGCTCCATGCGCTCCTGTCTAACTCGCGCACGCCTTACAAAGCCAACTATCTGTGTGAGTATCCGAGAACAGGCAGAGTGCAGAGCGCCCACTCGTTCTCTCTCTCTCTCTCTCTCTCTCTCTCTCTCTATGTCTCTTCTTTTCCTTCCCTCTATCCGACCTGCTCAGAGCTAAATTTAGTCACACGGAGCTCCTCCTGTAACCTCTGGCGTGAAGTGCTGTTCGATTTTCCTTCCTTGCCTGCACTCCCTCCCTTCCTCCCTCCTTCCTTCCTTCATTATATCCATCCATGTCCTTATCTCTGCAGTAGGCATGTGCTGCTTTTATACCAGATCATGACCACTTTCATCAGCATCATCAGCATCATCAGCATCATCATCAGGTTTGCCTGGAGCCGTTTAACTTAATACAGTTCAGCTCGGAGATAAAATGGAGTCGTGTTTTAAAAACACAAACACAGGATCTCGGTCTTCCACAATGATACTTGGGTTGTTTATTCAAATTTAGCCAAAACAAGAAAGACAGATTTCTTTACAGATTTCCTTAAATGGGTCAGACTCCCTCAGGAGCACAAACACTTGCTGGACATTTTCAGCATTTAGGTTCTTTCTGACATTTTATACACAATGACCTACTGTATAACGCAGTTCCCCACTGATAAATAAGGATCCGAGGTTAACGTGCCGCATTAATCCTACTGCGGCTTCCTCGAAGCGAATCAAAGGTCACTTTATACAGAGACGTTGCAAACTAGACAGGCGTACATGATGGAGTTTACATGATGGAGTTTAATCACATTAAAATAAAAAAACGGTAGTAAAAAGGCTTAAGTGCAGAGATAAAACGTCTACTTTAACTCTCAATTCAATTTACTCAAAATACATAAACTAATGAAGGAAAAATGAACTTATCATGAATTTTATCCGTTTATTGATTCTTGCATTTGTTGCATCTTCTGAGCTGCTCTTCAGTCACGCGCTCTCCTGAGGATATTATCTTTTATACTAACTTTAACATTCAAACAGATCCATTCCTAAGAACAGACATGAAACTTTACACCAGTTCTTAATGCTGTCTTAACCCCGCCCATAACCCCGCCCCCAGAGCTAGAGCTCGTCCTGGTAACTTTTTACATACAGTAAATTGAATCAGAGAAATTGATGCTCTACATAATATAGATTATTTAAGTTCCTGATTTAATTTATACTTTAAAAAAAAAAAAAAAAAAACTTTTTCAATGTATATTTAGTATAATTTTATTTTATTTTGGTGTTCGAGTCAAACCGGGATTTGTGATGAAATGTCTGGGTGAAAATAGTGCAAAAGTGATTAAAAACAGTGCGACGATGAGACTCGTAGCCGCTGGAAAGCCTTCGATTGACGCAAAGAAGTCCGAACGTCCTTGAATGACCACCTCAGAGCTCACTGCAGTCGTTCCCGTGAACAGCGAGTGGAACGCCTGATCCCCGAAAAACCAATAACCATCTGTCTGTGAGAACTGTACACACAATAATTCATCAACCCCGTCTGAACATTAAAGGAACTCGGCTGGGAGTTATTACCACATCGGCCGTACAGTCCTGACCTCACACAAACATTAAAGGAATTCCTGGGAGGCCGGGGTTTCTATTCTCTTATTCTGCGCTATCAAAAGTCCCGGTTTGACTTGAACGGCCCTCTTTTCTTCATTATTTACTTTCATTTTTAAATGCAGACTCAGTTGCAAAAACTTTCCTAATGCAAAAACCCATATGCTGTCCTCGATGAATTACATCGTTTTCACTGTCTGGCATGTATAATTTACTGCAGTTACTGGATAATTTCCTAGCACTTAATGGAAAGTACGGTTCAAAAATGCAGAAATGAATCATACTCTAGGAGATATAAGAAGTTAAACGTCTACAAAAATGAATTATTTAACCAGAAAAAAAAAAGAAAAAAAAAGAAAATCTTTAAGGACTATTACATAAAGCAGATTATAAATGAGATACACAGGATATTATTCTTGCAGATTAAAGCAGCTTTGATACAGTAGCTATATGGTTTTTTATATATATATATATATATATATATATATATATATATATATATAGTACATTGCATTATTTTGCAGCAGCGATGACCAGCACATGCCTACAATACGTCGCGCTTCCTTTCATCACTTTTTTTTCCCCATCCCTGATTGATGTTAAATAAAATCTTCTCATTTTAAATCCACTGATTCAGATTAATGTTCTAGTTTAGGACAAGCATTTATAATCCCTGTCATTCTAGCATATTTATCATATATCAAGATGAATTATTAATCCTTTCTTTATTAACGTTTTAGTATCCACGATGGATAACTAAAACCTTACCTTAATGCATATACTGTATATATTTAAATTTTATTTTTTAAATTGTGTTTTTTTTTCTTTTCTTTTTTTTCTGATACTGAAAGTGCTTTTGTGGGTTTTTTTTTTAGACCCTGGGAAGATGAACGGGGGCGGACTTTATTTTGTGTGTGTGCGTGTGTGTGTGTGTGTAATGCATTATATTTCGCTTTAGGAATGCGTCTCTTTGAAGAGCGAAAGCATAAAAGGCGTTTTCTCTTCCTCTTTTGAGTGAAGAAGATCATCCTTTTATCTGTAGATAGTAGAGAGAGTGAGTGTCGCTGCAGTGGAGATGGACTCTTCCTAAAATAACCGAGTGATACACACACACACACACACACACACACATATAAATATATATATATATATATATATATATATATACAGTATATATAAGAGAAGATATGTGCACAACAAAGCAAAACTCGACACGGAGACGTGGCATGGCTTTAGACTCTGAACAGTCGTCTCAGGCGCGGACGGGAGACGGGGCCGGCGGTGTCGGGAGTCAGTTCACGTACTTCAAACGTGACTCGTGCAAAGCCGCCCTACCTGCTCGCCCGAGGCTTTTTTTGTTGTGTCTTGTTCGCTTTATAAAAGAGCGTAAACATTTATGTGGGAGAGGGCAAAGAAAAAAAGATAAAGACAAAGAGGTTGCATGCACGAGAGATACACTGGTTTATAAAACCACCGAGCAGGGCAGTGCATCACGACTGATATCAAAGAGGTTGTGTTTAGACGTGAGGTACGTACAGCACAGAATCATACCTGCATTTTATTAGGCACTAAACGTAGCAGCGCGTCAGGGCTGATAGCAGAGAGGCCGTGTTGATACGTGAAGGACATAACGTACCCCGGGTTCCCGAAATAATTAGAGGCCAAGCATCAAGGCTGATCAAGGCATCGTGGTTATAAGCGGAGGGCGTAGCATACCTCAGCGTTGTTACTAAAATTCAACACGTTGTGTAATAAAAGCCAGAATTCCTCAAGGCGAATCTTCCGAGGAAGCTTTCTGGAGTGAGAAGATTTAAATGACGTAAACATATTCAAACCAGGAGCAAATTTCCTTAACGTCTTCACAGCGCCGCGGCACCCCAGTCTCGAAGCGAGACACTCGGTTCCAGGAGATGTTGTGCTAACTAATGAGCATCCTGCGCGGATCATTTGTACAAACAGCGTTAGCTGTGCTACTGACACAACTGTTTTTTTTTTTTTTTTTTTTTGTTTTTTGTTTTTTGTTTTTTTATTCTCCCATTGCAGAAAAACAAATGAGCTGACACTCGAGATGCTTTCCATAATTGTTAAATAAACATCTCGTTACAACAACAACAACAAAAAAGGCAACGTATTAACGATTGTACAAAACGTCTTGAAATCCGTTTAAGTGGAGCGTCTGCAGAAGTTCCTGACGACAAGCCGTTACTATAGAAACGATGAAGTGTTTCACGTGAAGATCACGTCAGTATAGAACTGTGATTTGACCAATCAGAATGGAGGATTTATTATATGTGGTATAAAACGTTTTCAGAGTCTTCGCTTGCCTGAAATCATCGCTGGATCAGTTCAGATGTCCTCTTTGTCTGATGAATAGCCACATTTTCCGGTGGTTTAGTTACAAAGTAGATAGATAGATAGATAGATAGATAGATAGATAGACTCATTTATGTTTCACGTAACCAACAATTTTATTAAAACCCATCTTTTACTGTTGATCGCGCCTAGCTAGCAGGTTAAACCGCTTTACGCGAGCTGGCTGTTTTAAAGATGTGTTTGTTGAACTGGTTTGGATTTCACCCGACATGGTCTTTGCATAAAGCGAAATTGAACAGAAACCTTTTTTTTCCCCTGTTTTGTATTTGCATTCTTTTAAATGAAAGAATTCGATACATTTGGGTCACTTGGTTCATTTTTCCTTTTATTTATTTATTTTTTGCACTGATAATTAAACAAACAAAAATAGGCAGAAATAATATTTGGAAGAAAAAGAAAAGAAAATTGGTGGAAAATGCAACTTTTGTGCCATCTTGCACAAGTGGCTCGTACTTCTGAGTCTTTCTACATAGATGCATGTTGATGTAATGTTAGTGTAAAAGCGTTTTAGACTGACACTGAGATTCAATAAAACTGTAGTGTGATGCTCCTGTAGTGTGGTTTATAGCCAGGAGCTTAGAAAAAAAAAACAGATTGTCCAGTCAGGGGAGTTTACAAGATCACACAAGCCGAAGGGGGCGGATGGCACGCCCCCCCCCCCCCCCCCTCCCGAGTGTTTCACTCCCCGACGGTGCGTCCGATCCGGGCTGTGGCTTCATGTGCAACAGAGGGAGCAAGTGTTGAAGAAGTGCCCTAGCATCACTCACTCATCATCTATACCGCTTAATCCTGTATTCAGGGTCACGGGGGGCCTGGAGCCTGTCCCAGGCGACTTGAAACAACATGAAATGACAAAATTAGGGAGGAATTTGGGTTAAGACGTGACTACATGCTCTAGGATTGGCTCGGAGCAGATCTTTCCAATTACAACATGGAAGGCGGGACCATGTGGAAAACATCGTGAGGTATTAGACTGACAATTGTGAAGTATCATTCTTTACTTTTTTTTTTCTTTTTTTTTTTTTTAATCTGATTTACAAAGAAATTGACAAAAATATTATGGTATTTATACAAACCACCAGTTTAAGACACAATATTAGAAATCGACTCAAAATAACTCTTCTTACTCTGACCGGGATAAACTCGTACACCCATGTTGCTGAGGCTCGGCATGTATTACAAGAGTACACAAATGTCAAGAAATGAAAAAAAAAAAATAAATAAATCAAAAGTTTAGAAAGGAGATGGCCCTTTAGGCGCTCCATAGTGCAGAGAAAAGGCTTTTGTTTATTGGTCAACATAAATACAATACAATACAATACAATACAAACAACATGAAAGAAACCTTTACCAAACTTTCACTAAAACCCGTGTGAACATCAAGAAATCTGGATATATTACGAGATGGATACAGATTGCTACTTTATTTCTTTATTTTTAATCAGATTTTTTTTTTTTTTTTTTTTTTATCTTTCTCTTTGTGTTATTGAAGTTCTAAACATTTTTCCCAGGATCGGTTTTTGGCTCAGTTCCAGACTGTAATACACGTTTGGTTCACGTCCAATTCTTGGGTCACTTTTTTTTTTTTTTTTTTTTTTTTACCAGTCTGGATCGGACAAGGTTCCCAGACTTAATCCATGCTCTAGACCTGTTTCAAAGTATTTATTTATTTGTTTGTTTGTTATGTTTTTTTCAGCAACAAGTTACATGTTTTTATCTTAGTAACTTCAAAAGGAAATTTAAAAAGCCTTAGCCATACCTGTCTGTGAAAAAAAAGTACGATGTGCTATCGTTTAATTAATAATTAACAAAATAGTTCAACAATGATTTTTTTTTTTTTTTTTTTTTTATGAAAAAATAGCCAACAATAACAAAGAATGAGCTAAATTAAACTAGCGTTGTTTTGAGCTAATGTAGTAGCAAGTAAACTAGCCGAGTAGCTGTTTAACCAGGGCGTGTGAGCAGAACATATTCAGTGTGTAATTTCTATTATATTATATTATATCATAATAAAATTAAAAAACTTATTCTAACTATTTTAAATGATATGTACTGTATATGAGACGCACATGCCTTTACACGTTCTGTATCCTGATCTGTGTGTCCTCTCTCGTTTCACAGCGCGGAAAAGGATTTGTTAGCTCATTCCGCGTGGACATCCCGGAGACGGCGTGATTTTTTGCACAATCAGTCCAACTGACAGAGAAAAAAAAAAAAAGAGCATCATGTTTCTCGCATCGAGTCAGACTCTATTTCCTGAAGTGTGTATACGGAGGGCAGACGCAGCTCCCGGGCCGAGAGAGAGAGAGACACACACACACACACACGGAGGGAAAAAGGAATTTCAGGAGAGACGCCCGGACGTAAGGACAACACACTTCTCAGCGGGACTGAGACGGATTTAAAAAAAAAAAAACAACAACAAAAAATAAATAAATAAACAAATACAAATTCACACACGGACCGGAGGATGAGGACGGTGATGAAGATGTTGACGGACAATCGCTTCCCCTGGATCCGGCGTGTGCCTGTTTACAGCACTACTGTACAAACGTGACAAGAAAATAACAATGGAGATACACAACGAGCCCTTTAGATGTTTGTACACACACACACACACACACACACACACACCACCGGGAAGCCAACTGTACAGGAAACTTTGTGCATTACAAATGCAATATTACTCTTTTAGACATGACTGTTTTTTCTATTTCGTACGTGGGCGTGCGTGCGTGTGTGCGTGTGCGGTCAGGTGTTTTGTTTGTTTTGTTTTGTTTAGTTTTTTTTTTTTCCCAAAATCTGTACCATTTTATTTTTCCACAAAGCAGCGTACCGAGCGGAGCCGTCCTCCGTTGTTCTTTTGTTTGATTGTTTGTTTGTTTGTTTGTTCGTTCTTTGGTTGTTGTTTTGTTTTCTTTGTTTTATAGGAGAGCGCTGGCCTAAACCGTACTCTTTCAGACATTGCGTAGGTTACATCACGTGTGAGAAGTCTCAATTGTACTCTTTTAAGCTTCAAAAATAAATATAAATCTATATCTATAAATCTATATATATAATTATACTTCTTTTTTTTTTTATTCTTATTTTTTTGGAAAGTGTGCTCTCCATATGCGGTTTAGTGACCCGGGAATTCGTCCGTCCTGGGACGGAAAGCCTTATCTCCACACTTCTGTCTCACACACTCGCGCACACACACACACACACACACACACACACACACACACACACACACACACACACACACACAGACCCTTTTACACTTTTGGATATTCATGTAAAATAAAAAAGGGAAAATGAATAATCTAGATTGGAACACATGGTATTTCTGTGTTATTGTAGCCAAAAAAAAGTCTGTTTTTAAAAGTGAGAGGCCAAATATAGAAGGTGCAAACACACACACAGACACACACACACGCACGCACACACACAGACACACCTTACTGCCGAAGGTGACCAATAAACTGACGAGTGTATACTGTAATCTTTAAGAGACTCCTGTGTGATTTATTTTACTTTAATATTTTTAATTAATGTAATATACATAGTAATGAATATTCATTAATAATTAATGAATATGTTAAATATACTGTATTATTCAAATGTCAGATTTTTTTTTTTTTTTTACAAAAACTGTTAATAAATTTTGAAATCCTGAACTAGAGGTTTAAACGTTCTGTGCCTGGTGATGGAGGCGTGGCATGTGTGTGTGTGTGTGTGTGTGTGTGTCTCATAGTAAACAAAGGGTTGTGGCCTGTGTGTCTATGTCAGGCACACTGAAGGAGCCTATGTACATCAGTCTAAATGAACGAGGTGTGGTCTGTGTGCCTTAACCTAAATAAAGAAGGCGTGGCCTGTGTGTACTGTATGTGAGTGCTATTAAAGGAGGCGTGGCCTGTGTGCATGTGGGTGCTTTTAAAGGAGCTGTGGTCTGTGTCCATCTGTCTAAATAAAGGAGGCGTGGCCTATGTGCACTTGAGTACCATTAGAGGAGGCGTGGCCTGTGTGCCTTAACCTAAATAAAGGAGGCGTGGCCTGTGTGCACTTGAGTAGCATTAAAGGAGGCGTGTCCTGTGTGCCTCAACCTAAATAAAGGAGGCGTGGCCTATGTGCACGTGAGTACCATTAGAGGAGGCGTGGCCTGTGTGCCTTAACCTAAATAAAGGAGGTGTGGCCTGTGTGCACTTGAGTACCATTAGAGGAGGCGTGGCCTGTGTGCTAGTTCGGAATCCTGTATAAATCTTCTTCAACTGCACATTTCAGGTCAGATCTCATTAAGATTCAGCGTCTCGTCCCAGAATAACAGACACGCGGCTCTAATTAAAACTGCTGAAGGAGGAAAAAAGCACAAAACGTTTTCCAGTGCATTAAAAAGGTTCAATTGGACTCCATTCTCGCAGAACTGAACTTAATGCAGCGAGGCAGAGAGGAGCGCCGCCGCGGATTCATATCTCATTTCCCCTAAAATGAAATCCATTATGTCTGACCTGCGCTCGCATTAATCTCTCTCAGCGAGCAGGAGTTTTAATTGCGGCCTGCAGGAGTGGACACGTGGCTCGACACGTGGAGCTCGTCAGGGTTTAATTAACTGGATTCAAGGAATAAAGCAGACGAGTTAACACGTGACACACGGCGAGAGTAAATGCAGACGTGAGGCTCAGGGAGTCTCGATCCGTAGGAATGTCGAGGTCTCGCGGTCTTGTGTGAGCAACGCCGCGGGTTCCGGAATCTTCTTCACCTGCAGACACGGAAGGACCGAGGAGCTCCATAACACTGCTTGTACTTTATTATTATTATTATTATTATTATTATTGAGGGACCTTTTTTTTTTGACTGTCCCTCTCCCTGTCAATTGTCTTCTTCCATACTTGCTTCCTTTTGTCCATGTCTTTCCTTCCATTTTTCTTCCTTCCTTCCTTCCTTCTTTCTTTTTTTACTATCTTTCCCTCCATTCATCCCTCCAATCTCCCTGCGTTCTTTTCCTTTTTCTATCCACCCCTACGTCCTTCTCCCTTCCTTCTGTCCTTTTCTTTTACTGTCCTTCCCTTCCCTTCCCTTCCTTCATGCTTACTGCTTTCTTTTCTTTCGTCCGTCCCTTCTTCTGTTCTTCCTTCCCTAAATCCTTCTGTCCATCTCTTCTTTCACCCGTCATTACTTTATCCCTCCCATCCTTCCTTCTGTCCCTGTATCTCCTTCCAGATGTCCTTCCTTCTTTCCTTCCGTCCGTTTTACTCTTTACACTCTGTAGTCCCTCCATGTTTCCTTTTTTCTTTTGTTTGTCCCGTCTTCATTCCTACCTTCCTTGTTTCCCAAATTTTTTTAACATACTCCTCTATTCTTACCTAAGTTTATAGAGTAGGTTAACGATTTAATGTAAATGTGTGGTTTATCAATCACAGTGGCAGCAGTCCAAGTCAAGTAGTGTTTTTTTATTTTTTTTTTATTACAGATGATATTATCAGCAACAGAATAATAATAATAATAATAATAATAATAATAATAATAATAATAATAATCCCCTTTCAGTGTGCAAACCATGCATGGGTCACTTAATAAACTCAACTAGTGATCCAGATATTGCGTAATAATACCTTGAGAACAGTCAGGATGCTGTAAAGGTGATTATGTAAAAAAGTTCTTTCAGGTTTGTGATTTTTTTTTTTTTAATAAAATAAAAGTCTGTTGCATTTATCACTATTATTTTCTGCAAACTAAATTACTGTTACAATAAATAACTCAAAATCTATCTTTTTTTTTAATAGACAACAATATGATATGAATAAAAAAAAAAAAAAACCTATTAAGGTCCACACATTACAGTGAGTCTAAATTCACCCATAATCTTCATATGTACAATAAGCATTGCCAAACATTTAAGTGTTTATAGTGAAAAAAAAAAAAAAAAAAAAAACATTGTTTATTTTATGATTTTAAAATGTGGTTGCTAACAAGCTTCCAGAGAGTTCTGTCTGTGAGAGTCCGTGAAAAAACGAATCTCATCTGCTGAAAGAAAGTGATTAAAAAAAGAAAGACAGACAGGGAGATAAAAGCTGATTCGGTCTGCCGTCTGTTCTCACCTCAGAATGCTTTTCAGTGTGTGTGTGTGTGCGTGTGTGTGTGAGAGAGAGAGAGAGACATCTCAGTGAGATACATGTGTTCGAGACTCATCAAGCCCTTGAGACAAGGTGCTGAAAAATGTTAAGTGGAGCAGGACAGGAATGTCAGAGAGACGGGGAGGGGGGGCCGGAGGGGGGGGGGGGGGGGCAAGATTCCCAGGTGCAGACAGACGGGGGGGTTTCGGCGGCGGGGGTGGTGGAGATGGGAGAAGAAAAAGCAGATAAAGCAAAAAAGGGGGAAAATACCAAAGGAGAGAGAGAGAGAGAGAGAGAGAGAGAGAGGTTTATGTCTGTCAGAGCGGGTAGTGATGGAGTAGAGAGACACAAATTGTATTTATTTTCTTTGAAACAAATCTGAGTTATTTAATTTCTTTCAGTTAAAGCTCCTTTATTTATTTTATTTATTTATTTATTTATTTATTCAATTAAAAATAAAGAATTCCGGCTGTTAATTGTCTCACCAACCCCTTCAGGTCAGGTTTCTTTACATTTCTTGGTTTATTTCTTTGTAGGTTTGTTTTATTGTTTTTATTTATAATTGTTCAATTCTTTCTTTCTTTCATTCTTTTCCTGTTTAATTACAAAAAAAAACAAAAAAAAAACACAGTTTTGTCAAACTTGGAAAATTACTTGAAAACTCATCGTTCAAATTCTGACTTTGAATCAAATTGGCTGCTCATGACGTCAAAAGCATGGGTGGAAAAAGCGCCACACTGTGTCCTCTAAGCCCTGATCAAGGGCACTACTTGGTGTGTGGAGCAAGGGATTGTACAGTACACCCTACGCAGTGCACTAGTTTTGGTAGATCGAGCCTGACCATAATTCCATCTGAGTTACACTGAGTGTAGCATTAGCCATCGCTTCATCCTGAACTAAACTGAACGTAATCTGTGTGACCTCCATACTAACTAGCGAGAGACCTGAATCTAAGGTGGCGTTCGTATTGTAGCATTGCATTCTGGGACATTGAGTCTGGAGAGTCCAGTGACGCAGGAAGGTGTTTTCTTCCCTAAATAAGTAACTATGTGTTTATTAAAAAAAAAAAAAAAAAATCCCTGTTAAGTCGGATTGTTAGCATTCAACCTAACACACTGCTAACGTCTGAGAGGAACAACTCAGGAATGTGCAACAAATAGCAAATTAGCATCAGGATGTCTAAAGCCATCGCAAACATTCCGTCGTGGACCCTCCCGGCTCTGAGCGTGATTCCGGGACGAAAGTAGGACGTTCGGTGAGTTTGTAGCTCCGATGTGACATTTCTTCTCCTCGTTCAGGGAATTAGCTCTGCATCCTCAGGGACGCTCGCACCTTTGATTGGATTTGTCCTGAATACATTTATAGAATGTCATTATTCACAAAAGAAGTGATTTTTTTTTTTTTTTTTTTTTTATCTGCGAAAGTCTTTGTCCCACTGATGGGAACAAGGTTGTGTGTGAGTTTTCAGTGTAACAATGAACTTTTACACGGAGTTTCAGCACCAGATAAGTTC
>CM059214.1:2756071-2801071 GCA_030347435.1 Clarias fuscus
TGGGGCACAAGGTGTGGTTGAACTTGGATAGGCTGCCAAACCGTAGCATGGCACAAACATAGCATACATACAAGCACACACACACTAACACACTCATTCATACCCTGCGAGCAATTTGGGAATGCCAAGTAGCCTAATCTGCATATCTTTGGAATGTGGGAGGCAGCCGGAGGAACCCCGAGGAAACCCACCAAGCACGGTGCACACAGACCCCTAGGTGGGAATCGAACCTGGACCTTGGAGGTGCAAGGCGACATTGCTAACCAGCTAACATGCTTTTAGGTGCAATCGCTATCCCTATGTTGCTAACTCAGATGTTTTTTGTTGAAAGGTCCAGACTGAAACAGGACTCAGACATTCCTATCATCACTCTTGACTCCTTATTTAAGAAGAAAATCATGGGAATTTTAACCCCGTATCGAGACCCTTAGCTATTCAGCACCATGAAGCTAATCACTGTGTTTCCTTTCGTAAAGCTTCATTACAGAAGCAGTATTCTTGTCGGGTACCAAAGCAGGTAAAGGACAACACTACGTTCTCCAGAGACTTCCGGATCAATGTTATCGGCCGCGGTGTTTTGTGAAGCTCTGCCGGTGCCGTCGTGGTCATTAGTCGCGGTGATTTGTGCAACACATTAGAAGACGTAGCTGAGACTCCTTATTGACGTCTCCTCATGTCCCTTTATGCAGAAATCTCCAGAGGGAAAGGCATTTATTACCAAAGCAAGCCGTAGCTAAAGTAGGGCCATATTTCTCCCAGCGCGTGGTGGGGGAAAAAACAGAATCATGCATTTATTCTGCTCCACGCAGCAATAAGCGTTTCGGCGAGAGATGTAAGTGTCATCGCTTGCAAAACGGCAAATCTCACATCAACTTTACGACGCCCGAATGGGATCTTAGGGATAATATGGTGAACATGTTGCTAAAAACTTTATTACTGCCTTAGCACCTCTGTCTTTAATATTCAGTTCATTCACAGCGACGTAAACGTAAACAGATTTTTGATCAATTTAATCAGCATTGATTTGCTAATATTAATTTAGCATCTCTGTAAGGAGTCTCTAGTGTCAGTGGCTTTTAAATACTCTGAGGGAAAAGTGAAACTTGAACTTTTCAGGAGATGCCAAACAACAAGTGGTTTTATTTAATCTCATTCACTCACCGTCTATACCGCTTAATCCTGTATTCAGGGTCACGGGGGGCCTGGACCCTATCCCAGGAGACTTGGGGCACATGGCAGGGTACACCCTGGACAGGGTGCCAATCCATCTCAGGGCTCAGACACACACACACACATACACTCACACATACATTCACACACTACGGACAATTTGGGAACGGCAATTAGCCTAACCTACATGTCTTTGGACTGTGGGAGGAAACCGGAGTACCCGGAGGAAACCCACCAAGCACGGGGAGAACACAGAGACGGGAATCGCGCCTGGCCGGGGATCGAACCCGGACCCTGGCGGTGCAAGGCGACAGTGCTAACCACTACTCCACTGTGCCGCCGGCTTTATTTTATTTTCATTTTATTAATTTATAAATAAATAAAGGAAGAACAACTATGTAGCTGCGACAACATAATTAAGAACAGAAACTTCATTAACAGTTCAAAACGTTCCACTTTACGATGAATGGGTAAAAAATGATGTCGTTAAAGGACACCTATAAAGTTCTTGTATTGGTCAGGGTACAATTTTTTAAAAATTTGGTTTTCACCCTATTGTATCCTAACAGACCCTCCCCCAACGTGTTGCTTGGCTCCGCCCAGCTGTTTTGTTCTCTGGGTGCTATTTTTTAGAGCTATGGTACAAACACAAGGTTAAGCAAGGTTAGCATTTAGTGACTAACCTAGCAGTCTGGAGCTTTTAGGGGGGGCTGGGTCCTTGCGTTCTGATTGGGTCTGAAAATGTCTGCACTTTCTCAAAGCAGCATTAGGAAGCGATTCATTTAAATATACAGACAGAAATAAAATCAAGCAGCTAGAATGGGAAATTATCAGGAGCATTTTGGAGACCGCTAAAACTTGCTACCTGTTTCAGCCCTTTATTATGCATTTTATTCGACTTCTTTGTCAAAGTGGAGCTGTGGAGGTTGCGTAGCGCTCCGAGGCCGAAATTTGAGATACACATGCGGGAGAAGCTCGACTCCCGACCACCTTATCTGGGTGTGCCAGTCCGACTTACAACTTGGTACGATTTCAATCGGACTAACATTTGCAACTTTTCTCAAAAACTCAGTTGAACACAACGTCATGGAAACCTACTGAGTAACTTAGCTGCATCACACTATTCTGTTCAGGATCTTTTATTTCCTGTTAATTCTTGACACTGAGTGGTTTATTCCTTAGGGTTGTGTTTGATCAGAAAACGTTTATTCTGAGCTGGAAATGGAGCTGAAATGGCATCTTAATGCTCTGTTTCACTTTGCCGTAATCTGAGCATTGCGCTGTTACAAGTAAGTGATAAAAGTAGCTATAAATCTATAAAAAATGATGTTTCCTTTTTTATTAAATTAACAAAAAGTGATAGTTTCAGTTATTGATAAATTGCTCTGATATAAGGTGAAAATAATAAAATTCAAGGTTGTAACAGAATTTCCGCTTCCTACATCGCAGCCTATAACAGCACAATTTCAAACGCAGACAATCAATACCTAGGTTTCTTTTTTTTCTTCTATTCATCTTCTTCTTTTTGTACCTCCACCGATCCCTGGCACTTTTGCAACTTTTGCAAAATCACAAAATCACTTTTTTTTTTTTTCATGTTTTCTGTATGTACACAACAATATATCACATGACAAAGATAAAATCTGAATATGTTAAACACTGATACATTTGAGAGTTCACTTCTGACCGTTGTTTTGTGTTGTGTCAGTTTAACCGAGACATGGAATTTAGTGAACCTATCAGGAGAAGTCCTTATCCTCAAGATAACAGTAACAGCCCTGACTTCTAAGATGCTAATCGAAATGGAAATGAGCACAGATAAGAACGAAGAAGGACCCATGCAGACAGACATCCCTTGTAATGCCTGTGTGTGTGGGGGCATGTTTTTAGAACTTAGTGGGGACCGAGGTTGGAAATATGTGACAGATTGGACCTTGTGGGGATAAAAACCTGCTTTGCATGTGTGTGTGTGTGTGTGTGTGCATGTGTGTGTGAATGTATGTGCTTGCATATCATGGTTGTATATCGCAGTAAGGAGCTGCCAAATGTCTCCACAATGGTAGCGATATCTTACAGTTTTAATCTTTGGCAGGTCCAGACACAGAAACCTGCTTTTTCTGTTACAAAAATTGCAGGTGTTATTTATAATGAGTCAAAAGAACAGCCATAATTTTTACTGTTCATTACTGGGGTTAAGATTTGCGTTAGATATTTGTCTAAACATGCATTACTTGTTTTAAGAATTATGTTGACGCACAATGGAAGGTCCCCAGTTTCTCTTTGTGTGTGTGTGTGTGTGTGTGTGTGTGTTTGTGTGTGTGTGTATTTATGCATGTTTGTATATCTTCATGGGGACAAGGTAAATTTTTCCAAAGTGAAGGGTATAACAATATCATTTTGAGATTCACCTGTTCTCTATTAGAAAAACAGGAAGGTCCTCAGAAGGATATTCTGATAAATTCTCTCTCTCTGTATATATATGGATGTGTGTGTGTGTGTGTACCCTAAAAATTCTCCCTCCAGCACACACCAATCAGATTATATCAGTTTGGAGAGCCGGCTCAGCTTTCAATAGATTAATAGAATCTCAGTGGCATTCCTCAGGGATCAATTTGAGGACCTGTGCTGTTTTTAGCGAGTATCACTGCAGAATCTAGAGGGAGATTTCAGCTCATTGTGGTTGTTTAGTTTTTTTTTTTCTTTTTTTTTTCTTTCAGTTTCTTTGCAACAAAATCCACATCCCAATGAGTGGTGATGAAGAAATCAAGCTGCCAGGGCTGTGAGCAAGTCTTGGAGACACTTCAGTTTTGAACTCAGATGAAACGGATACGTGGTTTTTTTTTTTCTTTTTTTTTTTTGGGGTGGTGGGGATAAAATCCTTTCAAACAGCGATTCCCTTCAGCTTGGCTGCTTAATCTGGTTGATTCTCCCACTAAGGCTCAGATTTGTGATTGTACACCAATCACCGAGAGCTGCTGCAGCGAAATTGTTTGATAGTTTTCTCATAACTAGGTCTCGGGGGAGATACTGTGGTATTCGGTGTTGGCGGATTGGAAGAGCGTAGAAATTAAATCACAGCTTCCAGACAGAATGTTTACTGCGCAGGACTTTAATCGAATCAGTAAGAAAAGATCTGAAGAAGATCTGCAGGAGCACATATACATCCTGTGCTACTTAGCGCTCACAACTTTTAACTATTCAAAAAAACACCTCAGGCAGAAATATCTTATTTGCTACAAAGCTTCATTGCTGCATTTTGCTTTTTAATGAGTTGAAAGGCAGAATTAGCAAATATACAAAATGCAGTTAACTAGCATAGATGCAAATGGAACAAGAACTTGAAGGACGTTTGAGTAATTCCTTTATAAAAGTTTTATGTAACCGGAAACATCACTGTACAATTCCAAGTTTGTTAAACAAGGTTTTACTTTCAAACTGACCTCATTATCACAATATCACAATAACGTAAACAGAGAAAATAAAGTTAAAAACTTAAAGAACATTTTATTCTTCACACAACTGTCTGTAAATTTGGATGACGCAACTTCCAGTTGAACATGTGACTTGTGTCATGGGGTGTATGTGTAAAGCTCAGACGTGCAAGTATTTTTAAATTCTTGCTAGTACTATGTAGCCAAATGCCTAGGATAAACCATCTGAGCTAACTAAGTGGTTAGCATAGAATCCCAAAGAGCACTAAATGGAAAGCTAACACGGTATGTATATGTACAATCCCTTGTTCCACACACCAAGTAGTGCCCTTGATCCGGAGACGCTAGTTAGCTTTGTATCTCTCGTTAGCCGTAAACAAAACAACAAAGCGGGTTCAGAGGCGATTTGCAACGACTTAGAAGCGATTCCTAAGGATACAAAGTATTGTTTAAGGTGATGCAACATTACCAGATAAGATGTTTAACAAATGTTTTTTAATGATTTTAAGAAGTGTACTATAGTTATAGTGAGCTAGGACAGACAACACGCTGTAGGTTTACTTTATATATGGTACATGTTTTAAAAGGTTTTCACATGCACGTCGAGGGTTTAGAGGTTCGGATCATGATCGATGGGTTTCCTCATACAGTCCAATCGCAGGGTTTTCATGTGCCCTGTGATAAGCTGCCACCCCATCCAGGATGTACGTACATCTCCTTGTGCCCTGGGCTCCCTGGGATAGGCCCCAGGCCTCCCGTGACCCTGCACAGGATGAGTGGTATGGATAATGGATGGATGGAACATAAAGTGCGTTGGTTTAAAAATAGCACAGGCATTAAATTACAAGGCTGCTCTGTCTCCGAGATCTCTGACAGTTTAAAATAATCCCAGTCTAATATTCATGCCACATCCTTTATTAAGACGTGTATGCACTCACACACAAAAAGGTCTGATGGTCAGATTAATCCACTTCAGGAGAAACCATTATTGCAAGAACAATTGGTGTGTCTATCGGTGTGGAGTGGTCATCCATCACTGTCACAGGGACTTATTAAGTCGACCCTACATTACAAGAGCTCCTCATTTAGGCTTCAACCAAACTCTGATAGGCATTCTCGCTTTTTTGCATGTGATATCTTTTATGTTTTTTTTTTTCTTCCCCTTCTTCCATGACCACGTCCTGTTGTTCACAGCCTATCACGAAAAAAGCCATAACAGTAGACAAAAGAAATCAATTTATGCATCACGTTGATGCAACCCGGTGCAAGCCGGTATCCATTTCTTCTCTCATCGATCATCTGTTACAGAAAGACCAGAGTTTATCCGAGTCTTTTGGAAAAATTTTTTTGTTTGTTTTGCACTGTGTGATTGCATTGATACTGATAGTGAGACATGGAAATCCAAAAGAAAATGACTTTATATATAAAGAAATGCTTTCAGCATCTGATACCATGTGGTGCTGTGTGATGTAAGCCTAGCTGAAACAATATGACAGCAATCTGGATGTATTTCATGATTATTTGTTTATCCTGATATGGTCACAGAAGGGGCATGAAGCCTATCCCTGAGGACGCCATCCTATCACACATTCGCATACTGTGAGCAATTTGGAAACGCCAGTTCACCTGTACTGCATGTCTGCGGAGCGAAAAAACTGAGTACCTGGGGAAAACCCAGGGAGAGCATTCAAACTCCAAGCACACACACACACTAACCAGAGACGAGATTTGAACCCACAACCCTGGAGCTATGAGGAAACAGCACTAGCCGGCAAGCTAACATGATCCCAGCAGTCAAAGGAAACTAGAGAAAATCAAAGTGGGTGGCATGGTGGCATAGTGGCTAGCACTGTGGCCTCGCACCTCCAGGGATGAGGGGTCGATTCCCGCCTCAGGACTGTCCTAATTAGTCCCAATTAGGCTAGATTGGTGTTTCCAATTTACTCATAGTGTGTGAGTGTGCGCCATGTGATGGATTGGCGGCCTGTACAGGATGTTCCCCGACTGGTGTCCCGAGTCCTCTGGGACCGAGAAGAAGTGAATAATCAAAGTAACAAAAAATAACTAATTACGACAAATACAATAAGATGTTGTTAACAGAAAACTCAATACAACGAGGATATCACCAGCAGCAACAGTGCTACGTGAGGAAATAAAAAGTCTGCAGATGAGGCGAAAATAATGATTCCGTTCCAGTAGCTTGTTCTTGACTATTAGCCACTATCGATCATTGACAGTTAAAAAAAAATAAAAATAAAAAATGAACTCATAGCTCTGTATAGATGTGAAATAAAAACCCTCTCTCTTTTCACTGCAACCAAATGCATTTCAAATTGCTCTCTGATTTTATCAAGAACGGGCCTATTAGCATAACGCAGCAAATGTGCGCTTGTCACATCTGTGGTTTGAACATAAACAGAGCTAAATTACACGTTCCGTGACGCTCCTGATTGATTAATATTAAGATGGATACTCATTTTGGTATCAGTGTCAAAAACTGGTATCCTATTTGTGACATTTTTTTAGACGTTCATATGATGATAATTTTTTTTTATTTATTTTTTTTTCACAAGCCACATGCCTGCCTTCATCAAGTGGTAATTAGCGGCATCAGTTGCTGCCTACGTGCTAAGTGACCGTCTGCAAGTGAGTCAGAACGACAGCGAGAAGAACTCAGAGTTCTCCGCATGGCCAGATCTCGAGCGCTAAAACTCACAAGCATTCCCAAATGCGATTTTTAAAGGTCATGGACGGGGCCAGGGTTGGCGGTGGTGATGCTTTAGTGGTTAACGAGCGTTAAAAGGAAAATCACCATTCTGAATACCTTTAATGATCACAGCGGGTGATCAGCACCTATTAACTTGTGCCTAACGGTGGACGTTTTTTTTTTTTTGGTCATTCTTATTAGCTACTCTTATCTCTCTATGGTTTAATTTAGCCTTCAAGTATTTACCTTCAATGACCATTAAGCAATGCTTAACACATTCTGTAATTGATCATAACTAAACCATGGTTTCTGTTATAAAATTGAACCTTCAGCCCGATAGCACATATTTATACTGTATAAGGCACTGGTATCACTGGTATAAGGGGTGGCTTCCCTCTTGATTCTGAACCCTCTTAGGATTTCTTTCTTATGCTATTACCTCCATTTTTCTGCATTAGGGAATAAAAATAAAAAAAATCTATTTTGGATTTTTATTTATATAAAGCTTCTTGGCGACGATGTTTATTGGCAAAAGTGCTAAACGAATACAGAATTAATTGGATTGAATTGATTTTGCATTTTCAAAGAGTGTTGAGCTAATTTTTTTTATACAATGCCGTAATTTTTTTTTCAAATTCAAAAACAAAAAAATTATGTTGTTGCACAAAGATATCCCTAGTCATTTTTTTAATGATGTTTTTAAATATGTTTTTAACTGATGATTTTATTTCTTAATGGAAAAAATCTGTCCAAACCTGCCTGACCTATATACAGTATATATTATTATTATTATTATTATTTATTTATTTATTTATTTATTTATTTATTATTATTATTATTATTATTATTATTATTATTATTATTATATGAATATAATATACATCATACTATTTTTATTTTCCTGAAGTGTGTATATATATATTTTTTTTGTATACACACATACAGTACATGTTCTCCCCACGCTTGTTTGGTTTCCTCCAGGTGCTTCAGTTTTTTTCTCACAGTTCTGGAACATGAAGATCAGGCTAATTGGTGTTTCCAATTTTCCCATACTGTGTGTGAGAGCTTGTGCCCCGGAATGTATTGGCGCCCTGTCCAAAGTGTACCCTTCCTCGTACCCAAAGTCTCCTGCGAGAGGCTTCCTGTCCAGGATAAGCAGTAAAGAGAATGAATGAATGAATATATAAATAAGCTAACAAGTATTGATGAGTCTCTATGAAGGTCAGCTTAGTTAAGCGTGCTTTAAACTTTATTTTGCCACAGCTTGTGTTTGACCATGAGTTGGGATCGGCAGCCTTTATACGCATGACTCACATTACCGCAGGATGATTTTTGGATGACTCCAAACTCATGAAAGCGCTATAAATACACTAGTGCTGATAAACAAAACATTTAAACGGATGAGTAAAGCTCCTTGCTAATCTCCTTGAGCTCACTCATAACATTTGCGATTTCACACGGACGATGCAGAATTTAAGATTTAAAGAGAGCGCAATATATTTCTTTAATCTGTAATCACAGGTCAATCTTTAGAGGATCTTTGTTGTGTAGTTTGACAGACAGAATTTACCAGGATTTTATCAAGATTATGTATAGTAGGGTGAATTCCAGGGGTGTTCAAGTCAAACTGGGACTTTTGAATAACAGAATACTAACGCACTTCTCCCAGTGTTTCACTAGTGCTTGGATCCCATCAATGTAGAAAGTTTTCTCAGTACGACGGAGCCGTGATCGGACTGCCTGCTTCACGTCTGAAATGCCGGCCCCGCCGGAACTCCTTTAAGTGGTGGCCAAACATGTGGAAACGGCTTGGAGCGAGGTCAGGACTGTATGGGGGATGTGGCAATAACTCCCAGCCGAGTTCCTGTAATGTGTAAGTGGTGAATGATTGGTGTATGATTTATTGTACCATTCATACAGACAGATGCGCCTCTTATGCAACAAGTTATTCGTCGATTATTTTAAGGTTCAGTCATTCCGCTCATTAAAAATGTTCACAGGAACGCCTGCAGTGGGGTCCGACTGGGGTACATCATGGAGGCGCAGATATACGGCCTTCTTGAAAACATTTGCGCCGTAAATGTAAATCAGTTGCATGCCGTCATTCACCGGAAATGTTATCTATAAATGTAGGTTTGACTTGAACACCAGGATATGCAGACGATAGCAATGGTGGTTGGTTCGCTCCAGGAAAAAAACCTAAGAAATGAAACTGCATTTCAAATCCCTTGGAAATCCGGATCAAATGCAGCAAAGCTTACCTTTTAATGAAATACAAATTCTAAACACTATGTATAAGATCTCAAGTATGTGAAGCGAAGCAAAAGTACAAACAAACTTGCTGTGGTTTGCATTAGGGAATGTAAATCGCTACCACCGCGGATATCGACGCCGCTCTCAGAGGCTGAGATTAGAGCTCGAATGAACCTCCAGAATAAAACACCATTCCTTGAAATCGTCAAAAGCTAATCGAGGTACAGTCTACTTGTTTGGAATGCAGTGCAGTTTGGCAGCCATTTTTATTTATTTCTTTTTTTTCCAATCTAATTATATTCAAGGTGACTCCAGAGAGCTTAGCTCGCCCAAGTATTAGTCGCCGTTAATCTTTTATAAGCTGCGCATTGATTCGCCCCGATGTAGCGTTAGCGTTTCTGTCGGGATGTACATGTGTACGCTCCTGTCGAGTGTTTATGATGGAATTAAGCTGATAAGGAGACGGGATTGTTATTGTCGTTAGTGAGAGTTTGCGATAATGCGCAGGCAGGCATTCGTCTCTTTCAGTCTCAGAAGCGGTTTGTGAATTAAAGCTGTAGCTATTACGATGATCTATTAGCATTACCAAGCATTAGAGTATTGAAAACGTGTTTACACCGCCAGCTATTTTAATCCTACATGAGCAACAAAATTAAGGATCTGCTTTCTAGGTTTTGAGTAATGAAACAGAGAACACAGGAGAGCAGGAGGTCGATAGCGGTGCTGCCTCGCTAATCCCATTCTCCTCTTTCTCCTTTGGGTTTTTTTTTTCTGTTCCTTTTCTTTTCTTTTTTTTTTATTTATTTTTTTTTTATGAAGAGGCTTCCTGCTGTATTCAGAGTTGGAGTCAGTGCGTATGATGAAGAGCATAAGCAGGGGGCTTGGCACATCTACAGGCCACACTCAGTGCTGTCTCCTGGGCATGGAGAGAGAGAGAGAGAGAGAGACAGAGAGAGAGAGAGAGAGAGAAACGGGTGCCCTGAAGACAGCCCATCCATTTATCTCTCCTGCCACTCGCTACAGCTACAACCCTGTTTTGTGATTATAACCCAAAGCCAAAAATACGGCAGGTGAAGAGGGTAACGCTGCTGCCTCACAGCTCCAGGGTTCCCGGTTTGATCCTGAGCTCAGGTAACTCTGTGTGGGGTTTTCAAACTTTCCTTGTATTCATGTCAGTTTCTTCTAGATGCTCCAACTTTCCCCCAAAAAACATACAAAAAAAAAAAAAAAAAACACATAAAAATGTGAATAAGTATGGCATCCTAACCAGACAGTATTTCCATCGTACATACTGGATTTCTAGGATTGTCTCCAGATACAAGGTTCCCAGGTTCTCTGCTGTACTCCTGCATGTGTCCAACTTTCCAAAAAACATATGAACTGGTAAAACATTTGAACGTAAAAGTGTGTGGCATGGTTTTACTCCGCGTGTTCCCGAGACTTTCTTCAGACCCTGTGTTTTCCTAGTCTGGACCTGATCTCCGACTGGATTGTATGATTGCTCATATTTTCCTCATATATATTTCCACTTTCGTCAGGTTCTCTGTATGTGTGCTTGTGTGACATTTCATTCTAGATGAATTCCCACCTCGCTTCCACAGCTCCCAGGACGTCCTCTCGTATTATGGCTCGCGGTTCAATCCTGGGCTCAGGTTGCTGCCTGTGCCGGATTTCACGCTCTCCT
Source organism: Clarias fuscus (assembly GCA_030347435.1). Lineage (NCBI taxonomy): Eukaryota > Metazoa > Chordata > Actinopteri > Siluriformes > Clariidae > Clarias > Clarias fuscus. The sequence continues at coordinate 2,767,317 of CM059214.1, forward strand.
CATATCCATGGTTTTCTGTATTTTCTTTTATTTATGGGTTACAGTTTTTCTCCCACCCTTGACAAAAACATGGAACCTGATGCGAATGAGTGTGTGAATGTGGGGCGTCTTATCCTGACTGTATTCCTGTCTCAAATCCTGGGCTTCCGAGGATAAGCAGAGGCTCAGAAACCACCGGTTTGGGATGAAGTGATTTCTGAAGATTCAAGGTTCTCAAATGGGGTCAAGGCGACCATGATGTCATGGCATCTAATGTCATTTTCCTGGTAAAAGAAATCTCTTCAGGCAAAAATAAAAAAAAAAGATTTTAATGTTTGATTTAATGTACACATACACACTGCTAAGCCAAAACAATCACCACCTGGATTTAACTGAGCAAATAGGTAAGATCCTGTACAGGGTGGTTTAGTGGTTAGCACTGTCGCCTTGCACCTCCAGGGTCCGGGGTCGATTCCCGACCCGGATTCCCTGTCAGACTCGATTCCCACCTCTGTGTGCATGGAGTTTGCATGTTCTCCCCGTGCTTGGTGACTTTCCTCCGGGTACTCTGCTTCCTCCCACAGTCCAAAGACCTGCAGATTAGGCTAACTGGCGTTCCCAAATTGCCCGTATGGATGAGTCCAGAGCGATGGGCGTGACAGTGTGAGAAGGGCAGCGCATGAAGCGATGCACCCATCATGCATAGTGTCCACTGTACAAGCCTCTGGAGACAGCGTTATGATCTGGGGTCGCTTCAGTCGCTCAGGTCGAGACTCGGCAACGTTATGTGGCGATAAAATGAAGTCAGCTGATTTTTTTTTTTTTTTTTCTTCCCTGATGGCACGTGCCATATTCCAAGATGACGATGCCAGGATTCGTTTCATATTGTGAAAGTGCTGTTCAGGGAGGATGAAACATCATTTTCACACATGGATTGGCCACCACAGAGGCCAGAGCCTTATATATTAGAAGGACACCTTATTATTATTTAATTGTTTATTTTAAAAGATCACTGACTGTGAAAAGTTTCAAATGGGTACATGAATGAATGAATGAATGAATGAAACCAAATGTTTGTTTTTTTTTCCTCTTTGCGAAAATCTTTTGTCTCAGTAAAAATGCTGTAGTCTTTTAATCGCTAATTCCAGACTAAAGTAAAAACTAACTCTATAAACTGTATAAAGGTGACCTGCAAATAAATTACTTTTTTTTTTTTTTTTTTTTTAGTAAATATTACTAAAGTGCAAATATTGTGACAAATGTCTCAATTTATTTTATTTATGTCCTTTCAAACCAAAGTTTTACAAACAGATAAGAGTTGAGGGGGTAAAAAAAGGAATATGCAGGTGTTATATACAGGAACCTGCATGAACAGAACCATCTTCCTCTCTCATCTATGTCCTGACTTTGATTCCTCCACACCTCCTTTTAGCCCTGATTTTTAGTCTCTCTCTTTATTTCTTTTCCGTTTTTTTTTTTTTTTTTTTTTTTCAAAAATGCCACCTTCATCTTTTTTGATCACCGACTCCATCTCCTCTCCTGGTGTCTGGATGTGAAGGTGTGCTGATGGATATCAGACTCATCCGTATCGAGCGCGCTCATCCATCCTCACCCATCCTGTGTAACGTTCTCTCCTTCTTATCACAGGAGGCAGGTGAGAGTGCTGGCCAAACAGCACGCATCATTACCTGTGTGAGTAACGTCTCGCAGTGCTGGCGCCTTCAACCCCAAACGAATCATAAGAACAAATAATAAATGCCCGCAGAGGCTCGCAGCCCGCTAATGGCGCTTCGCACTGATTGTTCACATAAGGAGATGTTACGATGTGGAAACACTCCGACACATACCTGAAGAAAAGACAGAATTGGAGCCAAATCTCTTTAATAACCTGAACGAGGGAGGGTTAATGAGGTAAATTATTATACACTAGGAATTACATACTGTAATAATACAATAATTATGTTTATTTGCAAATGCATTTCACAGTGCTGTAAAGTAAAGTAGGAAAACATAACAGTAAACGTTGATGTAAAGTAATACACAAGGATTAATGGCGAAAAAAACAATACCATAACAATTTCAGAGCATAATGTAATAATGAGATATTTCTAAAATTAAAAAGAAATATATAAATATATGGACTATGTCTAATAAAAAAAAAAAAAACATTATTTATAATTAATTATACAGTATATAATTTATATAATAATGCAAATATAAAATAACCTTTTAGCAACAAAAACCCCCCATAAAAATAACAAAGCATAAAAAAGAATATAAAATATTATTGACATATACAGTCTTGTGCAAAAGTTTAGGCACCCCCATGATAAATAACAGATTCTGGTGATTTTTTAATTGAAAAGATGTTTCTCTTTAGGAAACGGAAAAAAAAAAATGCCATCAATTGAACAAAAATTAAAACATTATTATGGCACTGTGCAAAAGTTTGTGCACCCCAAGAGGTCCAGAGTCTCAGATTCTTTTTACAAGGTTTCAGACCTCAATCAGCTCGTTAGATCTGATGCATGGCAACAGCTGTCATTAGTTAAATGCCAATTTCAGAGCTTTACAAATACTTTGACTCGCCAAACCTTGTGCGCACACTTGCGGACACTCAAAAACCATGGGTTCCTCTAAGCAGTTCCTCTAATTGATGCCCACAATGCAGGAGAAGGTACAAGAAGATAGCAAAGTGTTTGTCAGTTTGCAGTTTCCACAGTGAGAAATGCAATTAAGAGATGGCGGTTCAGGGGAACTGTGGAGGTCAATGTGAGATCTGGAAGACCGAGAAAACTCTGGGAGGGAACTGCTCGTATGCTGTATTGTCAGAAAGACAAATCAAAACCCCCATTTGACTGCAACAAAACCTGCAGGACGATTCAGCAGACTCAGGAGTGGTGGTGCAGCGTTCCACAAGACCTTCATGGAAGAGTCAGCAGAAGAAAAACCTTACCTGCGTCCCTATCATGAAGTCCAACGTCAGAAGTCTGTAACAGATCATCTACAGGAGCCTGATGCGTTTTGGAAACAAGTGCTGTGGACTGATGAAGTTAAAATCGAACTCTTTGGCCACAATCAGCAAAGGCATGTTTGGAGAAAAAAAGGGGAGCATTTCATGAAAAGAACACCTGGCCAACTATTAAGCATGGCGGTGGATCTATCATGCTTTGGGGTTGTGTTGCAGCCAGTGGCACAGGAAACATTACACTGGTGGAGGGAAGAATGGATTCCACTAAATACCAGCAAATTCTGGAAGCAAACATCACAGCATCTGTAAAAAAGCTGAAGCTGAAAAGCGGACGGACTTCTACAACAGGACGATGATCCTAAACACACCTGGAAAATGTATAAAATGGATAAACTTGTGTGAATGAAAGGATGCTAGGCATAAGAATTTCCCATTATCTCAAACAATAATGTGTTTTTAAATAGTTAAAGTGTACGTATTTGCAAATTCAATTTGAATACGACACACGACACTGCAATCATAAAATCAACAACATGTCATGTGATTTTGACTAGCTGCTTTTTAAAATTTTTTTTTTTTTTAAATAATAATAAAGGCAATGCTTTGGTTCCAGCATAAACACTCCGGCGGCAGAATTACAGGGTACGGCTCTGGTTCGAGTCTCATATATCAAGGCCTGGGAGCGATGTGATGTGAGCGCATGATTTTGGAGCAGCCGCTCCCGCATATTTGTCACTCACAGAAGGGGAAACAACACATTTTGGTCTGAAATGCCAGTAACTCAATCATGCACAAAAACACAGGGACAGGAGCGATTACAGCACTCCGATGCCGACCTGCCGGTAATTACAGAGTGCCGAGCGGATACACAGCTGCGGCCTACGCTCGGTGTGAAGCTCAGCTCTGCGGTTTGTGCCATTCAGGACACAAACACACACACACACAAAAAAAAAAAATAATTCTCTGTTTTCCGTGACAGGAAAGTGGAAACGCAAAACACTCAGGAGCGGATGAGCTGCTAGTGTTCGCTCCAGCCGGTCAGCGCTTAGCAAATCGCACAGATCACTCATACACGTATACACACGGACGCATCGCGGACACGCCGGTCTGGGTCTGTACGCATTCCCACAATTCTTATGGTCTTATGGAGCTAATCATTTAAATTCTGTTACAACACAGTGTGCACTTTTTCATCCACTGTTGTAGAGTAGTCTGTTCTCCGCAGGCGATCATTTCATGGCTTGGCTTTGGACACGTCGATTGTTGATGGTGAGACATACCATATAATGTCATGGTGTATATGTGGCCTTATGTGGCTCGAACACACAGTGGATTGTAAAAGAAATGGACCAAGTAATAGAAATGGAGTGTGGTTCAGGACCACTTAGGCTTTTCTCAGGTGGTGTGGATTGGAACATGAATAAGGGTGTGGCCAAAGTGGACTTGATAGTGTCTTCTGTGCTTTTGTGGCCTGTAGCCTGAACAAGATGTTGTTCTGACAGTACCAGCTGGGAAACACATAATGATGATTGGTATTATGGGTAATAGGTTGTGTGGTTTGGGATACATCCTTCGGGACTGTTCATATGAACTACCTAGTGAAATAGCACCATGGTTTAGGACATGCCCCATAGTAAGTAACGACATGTGACCAACATGTGGTTTTGGACACGTCCACAGTAAAATTATGCATTTGTCATGGGGTTTATGTGGCTTATATATGAAACAGTGTACAGTACTTGCGCTTTGTAGTCTAGTTGGCTTCCATAGTGAACACAATGTTGATCAATGTTGATCACATGTTCACAGTGAGATTATGAGTGTTTTGTGACTTGTATAGGGTGTATATTTGAGACGTGCACTAATGATGGTGAGAATGAGGATGTCATGGACTGAGACACGTCCACAAAGGACAGGTACAATTTCATTGTCTGTATCGGCTCAGACATGTGACTTTCTGAAATGGTTAATATTTATCTCCAGAGATCATGGCCCTTGCAGGCAGACGGAGTTTAGTTTGGAGCGAGCCGGTCAGGTATGAGAGTTGAGCGTCAGTCAGCGGGAAGACAAAAGTTCAGCATGGCAAGATGTGTAATGCGTGGATGACTTTACTCTCAGCTTGGCGTCGTGGGACGGTTTTAATTGCCTGAAAGGTTGTTGGATCTGTCAGTAACCTTTCACGAGTCTAATTAGTCAACAGGTTTGCTCACAGCCATGCTGTAATCACACCACAGACTGACCATGGCTTCATCGCCATGATGTAAGAGGAAGCAAATACACAGGTAAACAAATGCAAGCGCGCGCTGACCTGCTGGTTTATCCTTACCCGACTCGAGGTGCCAGTCAGAGATTTTACTGTGCATTTTAACATTCCAATAGGAGTCCAGTGCTTGTATCTAACGGCACTAAAGCAAATCTGAACGGTTGAGATAGCATGTAATACATTTATTATCGTTATCGTTATGAACAAAGAATTTTTGACTAGACTATTTTATTTAACTGCATATCCTAAAGTGTTTTATTCCTAATGTGTACGTACTGTATGCACTGTACATAGTTAGTCATTTTCAATATACCAAGCCAACATCTATCCGTTATTATAGAGTAGTAATACAAGGGACCTGGAAACTCACAACACAAGGCATGTGCCAACCCATTGCAGGGCACAAACACACATGTACTGTATATCAAAAATATGTTATTATATTATAGTATACTGCAGTGTAGTTTAGTGTACAACAGGGCATCGTATAGTACAATACTGAACAGCGCTGTATAGTGCACAACATATAGTATAGCATAGCATAACATAGCATAGTGGACAACAGCATAGAATGTAATTATAGAAAAGTACAGTACAGTACAATCCATTGCAATACAGTATAATCTAGTATAGCATAGCAGAGTGTAGTGTAGTTTTTCTATACTATAGTATAGTGTAGTAGAGTATAATGCAAATCATAGTGTATAATAAAGTACAGTATCGTACAGTATACTACATTACAGAATGGTGAGCAACACTGGGTTTAGAGTATAGTATATACTACAAAATGTAGGATGCAATAAAGTATATTTAGCATATTACAGTACAGTACAGTGTATAATTTATGGGTACGTAAAATAGTATTGTTTACAACTAGTGTAGTATAATGTAGTGTAGTGTAGTGTAGTGTAGTATAGTATAGTATGGCACAGTGCAGTATGGTATGGTATAGTATAGTATAGCATAGCATAGCATAGTATAGTATAGTATAGTACTGTGCAGGTACTGTGCAGTATTGTATGGTATGATATGGTATAGTGTAGTGTGTGGTGTGGTATGGTATGGTATGGTAGAGTGTAGTATAGTATAGTATAGTATAGTATAGTATAGTATAGTATAAAGTATAGTATAGTATAGTATAGTATAGTATGGTACAGGACGGTGCAGTATTGTATGGTATGGTATGGTATGGTATGGTATGATTTAGTATAGTATAGTATAGTATAGTATAGTATAGTATAGTATAGCATAGTATAGTATGGTACAGGACGGTGCAGTATTGTATGGTATGGTATGGTATGGTATAGTATGGTACAGAACGGTGCAGTATTGTATAGTATGGTATGGTACAGGACGGTGCAGTATTGTATGGTATGGTATAGTATAGTATAGTATGGTACAGAACGGTGCAGTATTGTATAGTATGGTATAGTATGGTATGGTATGGTATGGTATGGTATAGTATAGTATAGTACAATATGACACGGTACAGTATTGTATGGTATGGTATAGCATGGTATATTATAACAGTAAAGTGTAGTAATGTTTAATAAAGTACTGTATTGTATAGTGCAGTTCACAATGTATGTTATTGTACAGTGTAGTTTATAACACAGAGTATAGTTAGATATAGTGCAAATGTAGGGTGTAATATCGTTGAGGAAAATAGAGTACAGTGGAATACAGTGTATAAAGGAGGGAATATTATATTAGAGCTTTATGCACAATGTACAGTCTACAGTGCTATTATCTTATCTTATTACTGATATATTGAATAAGACCTTCTTATGTACTGTACTCAGGTATGGCCAGCTTCATATTTCTTGCATATGCGTCTGTGTGTGCACATCAGGATGTTGCCAGTGGACACTCACACGTGATGAAGTATTCATACTGCAAATAAGATGAGTGTGTTTCCACACCAGAAGGTACTGCGACAGTGAAAAGGGCCAAAAATAATATGAGTTCTGTGTTCCACTGTAGAAATAAAAAATAGAAGTGAACGCACACGCACACACACACACACACACACACACACACACACACACACACACACACACCTATAATGTTCCTGTAAAAAGTTTGGAAACAAAAAAAGAAAAATCACGCGATTAATTATAAACCGAGTGAATTCACACTGAAAGCGTTTCTGAAGTGTTTTTAACTCGTCTGCACTCAGCAGTCTGAGTGGCTTTAAATCCACAGTTCTATCAATCAATCACTGAAAGACAGATGCTTCAGTGTTTGTTATTATTGTTATTATTTTTAGTTGCTGTGGTTTACATCACCTGCACTGTGTGTTTAGAAGAAAGCAAGAGATACTGTACAGAGAGAGAGAGAGAGAGAGAGAGCATCCTACAGGATTAAACTGGTCATTCCACTGAACTAGTGCTGTTCTATAGCCTTGCGGTTTATCTAATATATTACTATTAACACAATATCATGAGTGTAATTTTCCCTAAATACATCCACTATACAGTAATGCGATCACGGCGCTGTGTGGGAAGCAAACACGAACCTTTGCTCGTGTTCATTTACACGCAGTGTTCCGTGCGAGGGTTTTAATATAGAGGATTAGTGTTTATTAAAGACACCGGTCTGAGAAAAGAACCGCGTTAAACTCAGTGTTTTAACAAGTTTAAACATAAAGCAGAGTTTAGAGTCGTCTACAGGAGACAGAACATTTTAAATGCAAAAAAAAAAAAAAAAAAAGGGGACATTTTTTATAATTTACACCCTATTGTTTTTCCTTGCATTGCACAGTAGTCATCAGATTTATACAATTAATGCCTTCGTTAGAATTTAATTAAACACAAGGAACACATTCTGTAATGTCTCTTTGATGAAACACATAGCGTGTAGTTAGCTCGTAGGAGGACTGCCTGCTAGCATCTGTTTGTGTTACCCATGATCCCCCTCCCTGAGTTTCAATGAAAAAACTATTCGCTAAGGCACGGAAGTGTAAATCAATCTCAGTATGAAAAGCGTTCGAGTCAAACCGAGACTTTTGATTGTGCAACATAAGAGAGCACAGCTCTGAGAGTAAAAACTCCCTTTATTTCTCTAATTTCTCTATTTCCCCCCTGCTACACTAATGCACTTGTCCCAGTGTTTCACCAGTGCTTGGATACCATTGAGGTAGAAAGTCTTCTCAGTACGCCGGAGTTAGAATCAGACTGCCAATGAGTCTAATCTGCAGGTCTTTGGACTGTGGGAGGAAACCGGAGATACCCCGGAGGAAACCCACCAAGCACGGGGAGAACACGCGAACTCCATGCACACAGAGACGGGACTCGAACCCGGACCCTGGAGGTGCAACGCGACCGTGCTAACCACTGCGCCTTATACAGCAACAATATTTTCACATTTAAATATTTTATACTACCACTACTACTACTATTATTACTACTACTAATAATAATGAACAATAGTAATGTTTAAAGAACGAGCGTGCAAAGAAATCATTCACATTCACACTTGACCAAAAACAGATTTTTTTATTTTAACACTCTTTTATTATCACACTCTGTTATTCTCTCTCATTCATACACACAATTTCTTCACACACCTAACACCTCAGAAATCCCTATCACTATCTGTATGTGTGTGTGTGTGTGTGTGTGTGTGTGTGTGTGTGTGTGTGTGTGTGTGTGTGTGTGTGTGTGTGCATGACTCACTCCATATGAACACCATATGCATGTCCTAGTAGCAGGTTTCCTGAGCAAACATTACCATGCCAAATTGTCCAGCCATGTATTTGTGTATATGAGGTTAACACTTGCAATTTGTTGCATCAGTGTGTGTATGTCAGTTGTGCAGGTATCAGCTGGCATTACAAACATTAGTGGTTGCGGTGGGGCGGGACTGGGAAGGTAGGCTTTCCCTCTGGGCATCATTACCCTGATGCTAACTCAGCCAACAGGAATCTCCCATCTAGCCTGCAGCAACCAGAAACAGTTTTAGCAGACCTCCAGAAAACATCCAAAAAAAAAAAAAAAAACCCTTCTGAAAACTTCTGGCAAACCTTCAGCAAACATGTAGGGAAGCATTATTATTTTATTTTTTTTATTTTGTATTTTTTTTTTGGAACTTCAATGTACAGCGCTCTACTAACTCCTTAACTTAAAAACGGGAAAAGAAAGTCTCAAAACTTTCATACAAAACTTTCCCACCATCTCGACACTTCACCTTCAGCCTCTAGTAAATCTTAAGAAAGATTGAGAAACCTTTTTGAAACCTCTATCAGACTTTTGTAGTCACCTTAGACCTTCAGCAAACCTTCTACTTGCCAGGAACCCCACTATTTCCAGCAAACCTTTAATACATTTAAGCCAAACTTCAGAAAGTGGAAGAAAACCATTACACAGCCCTCAGCAAATATTTAACACTCACCGTGGACCTTCAGCAAACCTTCACCGTGGACCTTCAGCAAACCCTCAGCCACTTCCAGGAACCCCAGTTATCTCCGTTAGACTTCTATAAGCCACTTTGTAGCTCTAGTAAAGTTTCACCAACTTCCATAAGCCTAGATAATTATGTAACTTATGTCACTGTCACTTCACGCCTTCTTGAAACCTAAACCCACTTATTTAAAACTCCTCCCTGTCGAACCTTTGCACAAGTCTCTAGTGGGGATTGTACACTGATAGAGTTACTGTATCTCCAACCAATTACCCAACTATCTCCAGTACGCCTTTGGTACAACTTCAGAAAGGATTCTGAAACATTTTTTGCAACCTTCAGAAACCTTGATGGAAAGGTTACACCAACTAGTGCCAATTAACACCTACTATCTTCACATATCTCCAGAAACATGGAGAAAGCTTCCAGCATGCCATTAGTAAGCTCTAGAAAATATTATGGAACATTTCATGTTACCTTCAAAAGCCTTTAACAGCCATGATGGAAAGTTTATGACAACTAACACTAACTATCTACGTATATCTCCAGAAACTTGGTGAAAGCCTTGGTGAGACCTTTATCTGCCTCCAGCAGTCATTATATATCTTCAAAAAACTTTCCTTCACTTGCCTAAATCCCCAACTACCTTCAACAAATCTCCCCATAAGATCTTTAAATCATCTATAGATAACGTGCAGCACCCATTACCTCACTGACGTATTACTTCTCGTAAACCTCTAAAGAACCTTGAGAGAACCTCCATCCAACTTGACTGAACTGCCACCAGCCTCTAGCAAACTTCCAGCACGGCGCGGCAGGATGCTCTGACGCACATGTAGGTGTTTAAAGACGTGATAGATCGCCGTCTGTGTCGTTAAATTTCAGTGACTCAAAGGCAGATGCCTGATGTCCATCACCGCCTCCTACTCACAGATCTCCGAGCATAAATCACCACCGACTCGTGATCATGGCGAGAAAGATGTTCAGATCTCTTAAACAAACCTGTATCATTTGTGTGCAGTGCGAGTGAGAGTAGACGCACGGCGCCAGGCTCACAAATTGGACCCTGGATGTCAAGTCAGAGAAGAAAACAGACATTTTCAGGTTCTTGAACAGACCATAAGACGCTGCTGCCTGACAATTTCTCACTTTAATAAGCGCTAGGTTGCAGGAGTACTGCCGGGACGGAATGCTGGCTTGGTAAAGACCATATTCCAGACATTTTAAACACATAATGTATAAATCGCATTACCGAAATCGAATCAAATCGATACGCTTCACTGTCCATGGAAGTTCCTGTGCAACATCTGAGCTCATGCGAGGTGTGTTTGGCTCTCAGCTGTGTGTATGAGGCAGCATTACAGAGAGGTGATTAGGCAGTGGGATGAATGGAAATTAATCTTCTTAATGAAGCAGACTCAGCAGCACACTAACAATTAACGCTTCTTCTTAATGCTTCTTGCTGCATCACATCACAGACTAACACACACACACACAGGAAGAGAGCTATCCACCCTAATCTTCATACAGGACCTCACAGAGCACAATGATGTGATGTGGCTCATGTCTCTGTGATTGACAGGTGGTTATGAGTATGAGTGTGTCCCACTCAGCCATCCCAATTTTGCTCTCTTTGGCTGTGCAATCTTCAAGTTTCAGTCTCCCGATTAAAGTCTTTTTTTTTTTTTTTTTTTTTTTTTTTCCGCATTACTCATTATGTTTCTTTTATATATCTTCCTTGGCAAAAGTCTTGACACCCCTCATTTCTACATCAGTGGCGCCGCCCCCCCTTAACGTTAGGCAGAGAAGAATGCTACTTTAGCATGTAATTATTTAACATAATAATTATTTATTTTAATAATGGAATATAGTCACAATATTCCACTGTATTTCTTAATATCATTTATTTGCCATGAAAAAAAAAAAAAAAATCTAAACTGTATTACGTTCATTCGTGTTGGTGTACGCGGGGCGCCGGACAAACGAGTGTCTATGTAGGCACGTCAATTTTTGAAAAGCATGTGACCTGAGCCTGAGCTCTGATTGGATCTTTTCAAGTCATATTTGGGGCGGAGCACTGTGCGCCCGGAACCCTCCCACTTTTGTTCTTAGCGAATCAATATTGTTTTTAAATATTTGGGCTCATGTGATTGGACCGTTCTCACCGAGTCTTTTCCAGCACTTTTTTTGGCGAGCGGAGCTGCTGACTGGATGCGATGTGAGTCAGGACTTTATTTTATACTAGTAGTAATGATCACCGCTTAATCACCTGATGAATGGCTATTTCCAGGCGAGTATTAAAATTTTGTTTGCGCCCCCCCCCCAAAAAAGAATCTTTGTACCAGCCGCCACTGTTCTACATAGTACAATAAATGGTGTAGATTAAATGAAAGAAATTGGAACAAATGTTTCACTATGACAAATGAAAAGTGCGAAGAAATTTGGTTGCTTATGTAACAACCTCATTTCTCCTCTCATCCGTTCCAACCAGTCAGCATTTGGAATCACACCGACCTGATCATCTTTGTCATGTCTTAAGCTAGATGTTGCTGTTAGTCTTTCAGGTCCTCCATAGAGGGGTCGCCAAAGCAGACCAACCGATCTGCACGACAACTTGGCCCAGGTTTTACGCCGGATGCCCTTCCTGATGCAACACTCCCAGTTTATCTAGCCTTGGAACCAGCACTGCATCTGGGGTGGCTGGGGTTTGGGCATTGGCTGGGAATCAAACTCGTGCCTTCCACATGGTACAGTAGGCGAGAAACCTACCAGTGAGTCACCAGTGCCCTTCTTAAGGTAGACATGAACAAAGAAGAAAAAAAAAAAAAAACATTGCTCTGAAACTGCTCAGGTACAGGGACTGGACTGAAAAACATGAGAGGCAAAAACCTGCCAAAAGTCCTTCAGGAAACCTGGAAAGAAAATACAAGAAAAATATGAAGTAAGGAGAGGTAGTCGTTCTCATTGCTTGTCCTTGGCTACAGCTTTTCCCTTGTTTATGACCACGTTCCTCCTGCTAGCATAAAGCAGGTGCCCAGTTATACAACGTTTGCTCTCATGGTAGTGAATAAGTAATTATACCCACAGAGTGACCCACACTTAATTATGTAACTTCCCCTGACGCGTGTGCATCTGAAAAAAAAAAAAAAAAACAACCCGCACGAGTACACGCTAAGCGTCTCCTCGCTCCGTCCTTCAGTGTGTAGGAGTGTGTTTCGACTCGCTCAGTTCCTCTGTTGGCAGCTTCAGCGCACACCTGAGAATCAAAATGGCTGTGCAGTCACAACAGTAACTGCGCGAGAGTGTTATTGTAGCTGTAGGTCTGTTTGGCATCTGTTACACCAAATTACATCAGCAATACGGAACCATTACCTGAGCTCCTACCACCCATAACAACAGCCAGCAGGGACGTGCCGTGTGTTTGTGGTGTGTGTGCGACCGTGTGTGCGACCGCGCGCGCGCGTGTGTGTGTGTGTGTGTGTAAATGTGTGTCATCCCCAGACACTTGCCATTCTGGCTCACAGCTCTTTGCAGTCCCACGCAGCAGAACAAGAGGAGGCATTTGCAGCGTGTAGGGGAGTGTTAGGTTGCGCCGCACGCCCAAACACACCACATCAACTGTGAAAGGCTTTACATAAGTGTTTAGACATTAGCATTTTGCTGACATGTTATTACCACCAGCGCTACACCGCTATATAACACAGGGGCTTTATTTCCCGAGGATTTATCACGCCCGAGATGATCGCCTGCCCTCGCGTCCTCTATAAAACATGCCCTAAATTTAAGAGCTCTCTAATTTACGTACACCTTATTAAAAACACTTGTACACCTGTAATTATCCAATCAGGCGATCGTGTAGCAGGATGAAGCGATTAATAAAACCATGCGGATGCAGGTCAAGAGCTTCGGTTCACATGAAACATCAGGAAACGTGACCTCGGTGACTCTGAGTGCGGCACGGTTGTTGATCCCCCGGGATTTTGCCACACAGCGGCGGAGCAGCTGCTGAATTTTATAGCAGCGAAAGCACAGCACAGGTGTCTGTTATTGCTCTATCGGTCTGCGTACGTTCTGTTTGATCCGTTTCATATGTTGGTCAGGGTCGTGGCTTAATTCTCAGCTTCTCCTCACGAATCAGGGCATCAAAAGCCTCCAAAATCAGACGAAACCTGAGCGCTGTGCCAGCTTCTTCTTCTGGTCTCTATACAGAACGGTGTGAAAAACATAAAACATTCAGGAAGTTTCTGTGTCAGAAGGTTCTGTGTCTTGTTCCGGAGAAGAGAGACGACTGGAGAGCAATCGGGTTCGTGCTCACAGGAAGTCAACCACTTTTTCCAACCCTGGTGAGCAGGAAAGCAACTCAGGAATCCGAGGCTACACCGGGCACAGGGCAACCCTGACACTTTCTTTCTTTCTTTCTTTCTTTCTTTCTTTCTGTCTTTCTTTCTTTCCTTCTTTCTTTCTTTCTTTCTGTCTTTCTTTCTTTCCTTCTTTCTTTCTTTCTTTCTTTCTTTCTGTCTTTCTCTTTCTTTCTTTCTTTCTTTCTTTCTTTCCTTCTGTCTTTCTTCCTTTCCTTCTTCCTTTCTTTCTTTCTGTCTTTCTTCCTTTCCTTCTTTCTTTCCTTCTTTCTTTCTTTCTTTGTCTTTCTTTCTTTCTTTCTTTCTTTCTGTCTTTCTTTCTTTCTTTCTTTCTTTCTTTCTTTCTTTCTTTCTGTCTTTTTTTCTTTAACATGTTACGTCCCAGTCTAGGGTTGGGCCGTAAAGCAAATGATTGGTTCGTTGTTCTATTTTAAACAGTTTGGTGAGTGTGGAACAAAGTGGTGTAATGGAACAAAGAACAAGACAGATATGGTAATTTACAAAAGTGAGGTTTGTATTGCTTGACCAATAGCACATGCAAATAAACACACAAACACAACACCAGGCTTAGCTTCAGGGTGGACCCAGGCCATTGTCTTTTTTCTATTGAAGCATATTGTCATCATAAGAACATTCTTTGAAAAATTGAAAAATCTTTTAAAATTGAATTGCTGCTGAATAGATAAAATTACAAAATGTGTGTGTTTTTTTTAAGGATGATACAAAATACTACCATAATTTTCTACATATTATTTATATTAAAACGCATACGTTTTCATTTGAAAGTAAAGGAAAACAAAATCAGAGATTAAGATATTTTAACGCTGATAAAAAAAAAATATAGAAATTCCTTCTTTTTTTTTTATAGTTTGAAATTGATAGTTTGAAATCCTGTGCATAATGCAGCTGATTTTAGAAGATAAAAGAAGAAGAAGATCTTATTCAGTTATTGATTTTTGTTGTGAATTTAATAGATTAGTGAACAAAACTAGATTCTAAAAGGCTAGGGTGTACATTTGATTGATTGATTGATTGATTTATTTATTTATATCTTTTTATTTATTTATTTATTTGTTTGTTTGTTTATTTATTTATTTATACTTTTTTTTTTTTTATTTATGTAATGAATGAATAAATTAATTAATGAAACCTTAGAAATTGAATTGGGAAATCAGGTAAAAAAAAAACATTTTATGCTAACTTCCAGCAAAGTTAAATTCTTATATTTTACCATTATTACCATTTTCAAATTTGACTCTAAAAATAATAATTAAAAATATATGACTGCGAGCTACAAAAGTAATTGCACAACTTAAATATGCAAAGGTGTAACAAGTACAACAACAACAAAAATAATGCATGACATGTTCTTAAGTATTTAAAAAATTATGAATAAATATTTTTAATAATAATAATAATCATAATAATAATAATAATAACAACAGAACACCCCATTATAGGAAATTAATCAAACTTTTTGTGATACCTATCAATCCCTCTTCACCGCATAACTCTGATGTTGATTATTTTCCCATAACAGCATGACACAGAAGTGATGAAGTGATTCCTGACAGAATGGACACATGACTCGGTATGAACATAACCACAAACACAAACATGTGCATCATATGTTACAGGTCAGGTTACATGTTGGACTATTAGACATCGGCTGACTGTTAAACCTGACACTCGACTGTAAATCTATCATGTTGATATAAATTTGAAAATGCAGGCGTATAACCGATTGTTATGATGACATAAATCATAGCATGGCGAGAGCGTAAGGAACGGCCCGTAGGCGGGCGAATTTCCGGAGAGATGCAGACATATGCAGGAGAGAGAGAGAGGGAGACTGCAGGCTGAGAATCTGTAATACATGAAATGTTCAGCTTCGGTTTTTTTTCCGTCTCCCTCTTATGTTCATGTTTAAACATCACGCTATATGCATTAGCATTTTGCTGATGTAAGTGGCGCTGCATCACATGACCGTGTGTAGGCTTACTGCAGCGAGCGGAGGATTTATTATGCATCAAAACCTCAACTTCAGTCTTTAGAGACTTTATTTATTAAAAACACTGTTTTATATATAAACACAATAAACACTGTAGATACACTGTGATCTGGTCACATCTATAGGTTTAAAGGAGAAAAGAAAAAAAAAAAAAAGAAAAGCAGATAGATGGACAGAGATCATATATTACATGATGAAATTTCACACATCACAAATTGCCAAATAATTTTGCTACAAGCGGAGTACAATTGATTTGCTTTGTTTACATTGCAATTAATGAAGCAGAAGCTCAGTGTTCATGTTACTGTGCATGTTCAGAGAGAGAAATACAGAGAGCTTCTGCTATTATCTTTAATTATATGTCATGTATACCACAGTGCTAGTGAGTTCTGATTGGTCAGAAGGTGAGATTGATGAAGCAGCTTTGAAACTATTATTATTATTATTATTATTATTATTATTATTATTATTATTACTATAAGGGCTGTACTGAAAGTAATGCAAAAGTGGACTTAACTTTTATTTTTTTGCACATATTGGTAGCAACATAGAACCCTTTTTTAAAAAAAAAAAAAAAAAAAAAAGAACACACTTTGTGGTTTGTCTTCCGTGCTGTTCTCCACTTATTTCAACTTCTTCACCCGTCTGTGCACACTGCTCTGGTCAAAGGTGTCATCAGAAATCATACCACTTTGTCACCAATGCGGTTCAAGAGCCAGTGCAGATCCGGTGCTCAATTTTGAACCAGTTCTTTTTGTTTTCAAGGCAGCACCAACAATTTGCTGGACCAGAACAAAGAATCGCTTAAATTAGGAATTTGAGGCGGAATTTTCAAAACCAAGTAAAACTTTGTGACCGCCATCTTTAAAAAATAGAAAAAATAACCTCAATATGAAAAGGGAAGCTCAAATGCTTTCTAGTAATGATAAAGTCATGAGAATTGCTTGAAGTTCGCCATTGTTGTTGTTCTTGCTGCTAGCATTTTTTGCCTATAGCATTTTTTTTTTTTTGCTGCTAGCACACACATATATATATATATATATATATATATATATATATATATATATATATATATATATGTGTGTGCTATATATACATATACATATATATATATACATATATATACACACACACACATATATATTTTTTTTTTTTTTTTTTTTTTTTTTTTGCTGCTTTCATTGCTGGGAAAAATAGATCCATACACAAATGTATACGTTGAGGTAATGATGTGACTCTTTAGCCCGTGGACAAACAAAGCCAGTTCTAAGGAGTTTCGCTATTGAACTAGCTTTGAACTGGTATTAGCGCCAGACATGAACTAGCACTTGGTTCACTTTGGTGCAAATGGGGCTTCAGGTAACAGGACATGCACGACACGCCAACCCGCCACAGCTTACCAGTCCAACTGTGACATCTCAAAATTTTTGTTTATTCAATGAATGTTTAAAACTATTATTTTATTTTCCCTAAAAACATGCTTATTTTAGATTTAGAAGTAAAGCTGTAACAAGTTTCATGAATGTTCCCCAATAAATTTATCTATAAATGGATAAACATGCAGCTGTATTGTTAATAAATTTCTTTGGCGTAAGGGGAATTAAAATCTTTAGGTTGTGCCGCTATAGAAAACTGATCACTCTTCTTCGGTACTCTGTTGTTGATTGTTTTCCTACAGTATTACACCACCACACAGAGGGCATTATTATTTACAGTACGTTTGAGGGACTGATGTGCCTTTAATCCTTTATTGCCTTTTCTTCTGACATACTGTATTATTACCATGGCATGACATGGTCATGTGATTTAGAGGGTTCATTATGAGGGGGTGTGACTTTCTTACACACACAGTCTTACCCTTGTTCTTGTTCTACCTCTCTGCTTCTACAGTAAAAAAAAAAAAAAAAAAAACTCGGGTGCTTTGCTGCTCGAGTGCCCAGGCGTTCTTGACACCTCAACAAAGTCATGGCACACGACTTCATCAAGCTCCAGTTAAGGCCCCAGACCTCATCAAGACAAAGTGAACGTGAAGAACGTCCTCGACGTTAAAGTCAAAGCAAAGTGAACTTCGAGCAGTTGCTAAAGCCAGTGACCTGAATAGAGCAGTCACGCTTTATGCTAACGCTTTAAAAAAACGAACCCGGTTTTATTATGTACAGCTCGTCAAACATTGTCGACTTGAAAGAAAGAGAGGAAGAAAGGAAGAAAAAAAACTACCAGGATTTAAAATGTCAGAGAGAGAAAGAGAGAGAACACAGAATATAACATAAAGTTAATGTTAATCTCCTTGCATTGATATTTACATTGACCTTGAGTTAGCGAAAGCGAACAAATTTACACTTTAGACTTTAAGTGAAGCCTGGGGTTCGTCGTCATGGCGTTTACACTCTGATCCTCAGGGGGCGTTGTTTAGAAGAACAAATATACTAAAATGTCAAACTTTATGTACAGTGGTAACTTTATCCGTTCCAGCTGGAGCTTTGTGAGTTTTTAATAATAATAATAATAATAATAATAATAATAATAATAATAATAATAATTATTATTATTATTATTATTATTATTATTATTATTATTATTATTATTATTATAACTAATTATTATTATTATAATTACGGTATTATTTCTAACATGTTTACAGTTTGTGTGTGTGTGTGTGTGTGTGTGTGTGTGTGTGTGTGTGTGTGTGTGTGTGTGTGTGTGTGTGTGTGTGTGTGTGTGTGTGTTTATCCCTTAACAGCCTCAAACTAAAAACAATGCAGAAGCTCATTAAGGAATTTCAGTAATCTCAGTTGTATTAACTGTAGATTTCTCAGGATTGGTTTGTTATTGCAGTGTGTAGGCTATAAATTCTCCAAATTCAGGCTATTAAAAAAGTCACTGTTAACCTCAAAATGAAACATGACCAAAATCTGACCTTTAACCTTTAATAAAGAAAATATATTTAAAGGAATAAATAAACCAACCAGTCAATATTTCTCAAAAGATGGGTCTCTTCCAAACGGTTAAGAAGAAATGGTAAGAGTATCAATACTTGTGCAACTAATAATAATAATAATAATAATAATAATAATAATAATAATAATAGTAATAATAAAGGAATATTTTATTAATTTTATGTAATGCTTTTGAATATAAAATACAATTACATATACAAATGCAAATTTATTATAGCTCAGTAGAAGAAGTGTTCCATAAAAGGCATCTTATTTAAATCCACAGTGTCATTCATTCATTCATTCATTCATTCATTCATTCATTTATTTATTTATTTATTTTTAACTACCTTTATTTATTTATTTATTTATTCCTAGCAGACCTTAACCAAACGGTAGAGATGGCTAAATCAGGTTACCACATTTTCAATAAGATACTGTAAATTGACTCAGACTGTGCTCTACCAAAAGGTTGAGCGGAACATTGAAGGGTTAAGAGGTTTTCAGGTCGCCTTGAAGACTGAAGCTTCGGTATGAGGAGGTTAGGAAATTAGCTCTGAAGAGCTCTGGGGTGTTGCTATTTTTGGGCTCTAATTGGTTGCAAAGACGTCCCCAATAGGTTTCTGGCAGTGGAGACGTCCTGCAGTCCTACATGTGTCTCTGAGTGAGCTGTGATGATCCTCAGGACTACCGTGAATCCTGCCTCATCAGCCGGGCAAAGACCTCGGCGTGGGACAGACTGCTTCAGGAAATCAGCGAGACGGGTCTAAAAGCTGAAGTTTAAAAATATAATGAGACGCAATTAACACATTACATCTCACTTGATCTGATTGGCTTTTCTTTTTCTTTTCTTCTTCTTCTTTTTGATCATGTGACACCAGAGACTCTCGCCCGCTGTAGTGATGTGAAAATAAATATATAAATATATGTTAAAAGAGCACGGTGCTCGTGTTCGTTCGCCATTACATCATACACACTGTACACACTCACACACTCAGACGCTCGCTCTTCGTCTCCCATTTTTCACGTGTTTCAAGTCGTGTAAAATGTCCAGGAGAGGACGAGACGTGATGTTTAGCAGACTCGAGTTAGAGCCATTTCATCACCAATTAACCTCTGATCTCACTAATGAGCAGCTGCCAGAGCAAAGGCCAGATGCTGTAATCAACACACACACACACACACACACACACACACACACACACACACACACACACACACACACACACACACACACACACGCGCACACACACAGGATCTTGTTCTGTTACTCAGAGCTGTACTGTGATTGATCACCGATGTCTTGTGTGATTATTTATGTCGCATTTCTGCTGATGAAAGAGAAAACAAGGTGCGAGTCTGGCAGGTTTTCACACCGACAAAGCGCATTCACTCGAAAATGAGCGTTCACTTGTCTGGAACTTGTCATCGGGAGGAGAAAGTGAGCAAAAAAAAAAAAAAAAAAAAAAAAGAAGGGAAAAAAAAAAGAAAACCCACACAGAACTGTTCTTTCTGGTGCTTCAACTCTGTACTCGCTTCATATAAACTGTTTATATATTTATTCTTTTTATATAATCATTATTACCTTTGGAAAATGGGAATAAAATGCATTACAATTATACAACAGCTAAATATAATTCTATCATTTAGGGTTCATTGTTTTAGAATTCTGATGAAAAAGGATGAAAAAATGCATAAAGTATGTGAGAAATGTCGTGCTTGCTGCTTGCTGTACTTTAATTATTCCTGATCAAATATTTATTCATTCATTGTTTGTTTGTTAGTTTTTGTGTTAAATTTGAAAAAAAAAAAAAAAAAAAAAACCGGCACAGATGTTAACGGTTGATGAAGAAACTGTATTTTATTTTAAGCTATAAAAACAACACTAAAAAATTTATATTTTTAAATAAGCCAAAGAATAGGTCTCTTCCAAATGGTAGAGAAATTGATTCAGGTTTATTTACAAATACAAAATCACAATAACACTGGTGACGCGGTGGCGTAGTGGTTGGCACCGTCTCCTTTGCATGTTCTTGGTGGGTTTCCTCCAGGTACTCCGGTTTCCTCCCGCAGTCCAAAGACATGTAGATTAGGTTAGCTGGTGTTTCGTAAATTGCCTGTAGTGTGTGAATGACAACCAGGCATTGAGCTGACAACCCGACCCCTTGAATAACTGCCACAGAAAGTCGCCCGATGTGCCAGATGCATGTGAATGGACCAAAACTAACAAACTAAATAATAATAATAATAATAATAATAATAATAATAATAATAATACAAATCAATACAAAAGTCTCCTTGTTTAAAGGACAAATCAATTGGGACATCCAATAGACAAGACAGAAATTGCTAGATGAAAAAAATTAACCAAATCTGCCATTTGGTAAAGAGCGCACAGACTTTTAGACAGACAGACAGTACAGGAGCTAACATACTGTATGTTTGGAGGAGGAAACAGAGGGATCAAGAGGAAGTGAGGGAAGAAGGGGACAGATGCACACGTCTCATCAGAAACACAGTGGAGAGAGAGAGAGACAGAGTGAGAGACAGAGACAGAGAGACAGAGTGAGAGACAGAGAGAGAGAGACAGAGAGAGAGACAGACAGAGACTTGACTTTTAGGTGTCTTTAATTTTGAAAACATTCATGGCATGTCTATCTTATTTTACACAAAGGAGTTAATAAATAAAATAGGAATTAATAAATAAAATAAAATATACACATAATAATAAACGATTGATTTTTAGAAACCAATTTTTCATTTTCACATTTTTTTTTTTTTTTTTTTTTTAAGAAAGGATATAATGTACAAAAACGTCAATAAGTATGTAATCACAAAATAAAATCTATTTTGGTTTGATTTTATCATAGTCAAATGGGAAGCACTAATAACTTAGAGTATATGTAGGCCGATAGTAGAATGAGGTACATAAATTCATTATACAACATAACACCATCCATAAGATAAGAGTTAGTTAATAGATAAATAATATAAACAATTCTATATACTGTACATGTATCTATATTAAAAGGTTAAAATTAGCAAATCATTTTCGACACGGCATAAAATTTCCCCCTGTCCCCAAACTTTGTGGAAGTCCTGCAGCTTATTCATCATCGTTGCGTATGCAAGTTCAATTTTCAGTCTGGTTTTTACGAGAGTTTTAAGCATGAGCTCTGGGTTCAAAGTGCCATCGTTTTTTATTTTGTTTTTTTCTTGTAAGCCACGTGGCAAGTTTTGCTTTGCCAATTAAAAAATTGGTTATGCAAATCTTTTCCTTGTTTGCAGCCGCGTATTTTGGGCCAAGAATGTATAATTTCTCTGTTAAGGTTTGATCAAACCTTGCTGTCCATTCTTTCAAGGTGTTAAACATTGACCTAAGCCTCTCACATCTTAAGAAGAGGTGGTCTAAGGTTTCCTCCCTCCCACAGAAGGGACATGTTGTGGCTACGGTGGAGTCGATATGTGCTACGTGTCTGTTTGTGGCCACGGCCCCGTGCACGATCCTCCACTGCAGATCAGCTGTGCGCTTCTCTACAGGGGGTTTGTACAGGGACCTCCAGCTGCCTCGTGGGGAAGAGCCCGGTGCCAGCAGATCCGACCACCTCGACTCCTTCACCCCGGCCAGAGAGTTCTGATGGGACACCTTCACACTGACTGTGTATAGCGCGCTCTTGGTGGCGTTTTCAAAGTCGTCAGTTGGGGTATCTTGAACGACAGTATTCCTCCGTCGGTTTCTGGTTGTTCTGCTGCTGCAAGGATGGAGAGAGGGGGGGAACGGTTGCCAGTCCCCTCCAGAGTCCCGTTCTAATGCCTCCTTAAACTCTGGACGCAGCGCTAGAGTCACCTCTGTCAATATTCCCTGCAGCAATCGATGGGACTGGATTCTTGTCTCCTCCCCAAGCGTAGTTGTGGTTCTCCAAGTTTTACCACAACTCAAGTCCCCAAGCTTTGTGATTCCAGCTTTTTGAAACCGTTGTCGTGGGTTCCTTGATGTTAGGATTTCCGCCGATAACTACAGTGTGGTTACTACCTTGTTGTGTGATTATGTCTCTTATTTTATAAAATGTTCTCACCCTCTCACTTCCTTTATTTGAGGCATAAACATTTATAAATAAGAAATTAAGCCCTCCGATTTCAGCTTGTATCAGGAGCACACGGCCCTGCTCTACCTCAATGCTTTCAGTAACGTTTGCTTTTAATCTTTTTGACATTAATACTGCTACCCCTGCGCTGAGATTTGTCCCGTGACTACAGTAGATTGGGTCTTCCCACTTCATCCCCCATTCTATCATGTTGTCTTTGTCGCTATGTGTTTCTTGTAGAAAAGCAACGTCTATATTTTTCTGCTTAATGAGTTGTATGACTACAGCCTGTCTTTTTCTATCTCTGCCCCCATTAATGTTTAATGTACCTACTCTTAGCTTTTCCATGTAAGAGAGGGGTAAGAGGGGGAAAAAAGCATGTGAAGACAGCTGTAGACAGAAAAGAAACACCCATGTGATGTGGCTTACTCATTTTTTGAGTCTTTCCTTTTTCTCTTTTCGTAACTACGTCGCCATTTTCGCCAGGCGGAACCTCTTTTTTTTTTTGCTTAGTTGTGCTAGAGTGGTGGTTTTTTGTACTTTTTCTATCGCGACCAGAAATTTGTCTGTGTCTGAGAAGTAGTCAGATACTTCTATAGAGTCTCGATATGTTGTATCAAGAAAGTTGTTGATTTCTTCTAACGTGTACATTTCAGTGGTTATGCTGTTCTTCTTTCTCTTCTTTGCAGTAGCATTGTTCTCTGCCTTTTCTTCTCCAGACTCATTGTCTTCATCATCCTCATCGTCCATGTCTATGTCTGTTAGCTCCAAATCAGGTTCACCGTCCATGCTCGCTTCTTCTGTGGCGCTTCTGGGCTTCTCTTGAAACGTTTTTCCATTGTTTTTCTTACTGTCAGGCTTTTCCGGAGTTCTGTCTGCATTTTCTTTAGTTGTGTTTATTTCGTTTTTTTTTTATTTTTTTTTATTTTTTTTCCGTTTATTATCCGTATTGCTTACTGCTGGACCCGTTTGTTCTGTTTCCACGCCATTGTTCTCTGTTGTTACATTCTTACTCTCCACCAGTGCGGCTCCACCTTCATTCCCCTCCATCACATCACTGCTCTGAGTTTCCATCTCAACACCGTCCTCATCTACGCTGTTCTCTACTCTTGGAGTCTGACTGACCCCCCCTGTCTGCCCCTCCACACCACTGATCCCAGCACTGCTCTCAGTTACACACTCTGCAGCAGCAGCAGCAGCAGCTCGAGCATTGACCACGCCCCCTGCACTAGCCCCGGACTGTGCTGCCCTCTCCTCCCGCACACACGCACCGCCCGGTCCTGCCTCTGCACTGTCCTGTGTCCTGTGTGGACAGAGCACCCTTTTGTGTCCTACGTCTCCACACTCATGTTCCCGGTGCTCGCGTACAACATGTAAGATTTCCCCTCGTGCGCGACTCTGAAGGAAATCTCTAGACTGGGACTGAGGCCAGCGGTGAGAAGGGAAAGAAACTTCCACTTACCGAGACTCCGTGTTCTATGAGTTGGTCGGCGAGATGTTTTTCTTTCAGAAACACGACTACGGCCTTGTTCATCCGCGACGCCGACATCATGTTAGCGAATCCCACTCGCTCGCCCGCGGCCACCAGGACCTGTTCCACCGTGACCCCGGGAGTGACCACGGTGACACACCGTGTCGGAGTGAGAGCGGCTGGGCGCCGGCACTCGGCCTCGTCGCCATCTCACCCCACCGGGCCTTTCCCCCCACACGCAGGGGCTCGCTCAATATTAATCTATATACTATTTATATATAGGATTTCTCCTCTTTTTGTTGGTGTTTTTTTGTTTGTTTTTTTGTTGTTTTTTTGTTTTTTTAACCCCCCCTCCTTATATATATATATATATATAGTATAATGTGTCCCACCAAAAGACAAGAGAAAAAAGGAAAGAAAAAAAAAAGAGTTTAAACAGTCGCTCTCACACTCCATGGACCGCTCTCACACCGACTCCCAGCATGCACCAGAGAGAGAGAGAGAGAGACAGACAGATAAACAGACAGACAGAGAGACAGAGACAAACAGAGAGACAGAGACAGACAGAAGACAGAGACAGAGAGAGAGAGACAGAGACAGACAGACAGACAGACAGACAGACAGAGACAGAGAGAGACAGAGACAGACAGAGAGAGAGAGACAGAGACAGACAGACAGACAGAGAGAGAGAGACAGAGATTGACAGACAGACAGAAACAGAGAGAGAGAGAGACAGACAGACACTTGAGTCTTTTTCAGTTCTTTTAACGTTTTCATCACATGTCTGTTCTCAGTTTTGGACAGTTGTATAAAGATGTTCACTTGCTCCTGGAACCGCCGATCCTCTTACATTAATTCCACTCTTGGTTAGTGTATTTGCGAGCTTTGTCTCAGTTAAAAACACGAGCACCGCTTTATTCATCCAGGAGGCCTGAAAAAAAAAACGATGAAGTGTCTATGAAAAAAACACACAGTTAGAAAGGGAGAGAACAAAAGAAAAGAAAAACAGAACCAAAGACAATCACATGGAACGTGAAGGAGAAAAGGGAGAAACTAAATAGAGAGATAGACCTGTTTCTGTCCCTGCCGGCCTCAGAGGCCATCACATTCTCTTCAAATGTAACTTAAAATGTCTGATGTTCATATTAAGGAAAAGTAAAGAAAGAGAGAGAGAGAGAGAGAGAGAGAACCAGGGGTAGAAAATTGAAAGAGAGCAAACAGTGTTGAGAAAAAAAGAGAGAGAAGAGAGGAAGACCAAGGTGAAGAGGAAAGGGAGATGAAGAGAGAGAGGAAAGACAGAACAAGTGCTCTTGAGAGAGAGGGGGGGGGGGGGTTCGTTGGTGGGGGTGGGGGGGGGGCGGGGGATGGGGGGGGTTTGTTGTGCGAGTTGACCATCGTTCATCAGCTCGTGTTAAACCCAGACCTGTGTGTAAAAAACACATTTTATTAAAAGTATTCATGAGTTAAAATTCCCGTCTCCATTAACGCCGCGCCGTTTTTCCGATAATGGACTCGCCGCCGTTTTCATCTGGTTATTATTTTTTTTCTTCCTTTTTTTTTCTAATTCAACAGCTGATTATTATTGACCTCTGACCCACTTTAACATTTTTCAAAAAGCTCTCAGAACTTTTGGGCGCGGCTCACCAGTCACGTTAACGAATCACCCCGAGAGTCAATTTTACGCTAATTAATAAATAATCTAACGCTCCGTTATAGACTTATAATGATATTATAACTGTATGTATATATATATATATATATATATTAAACTTACTAAGTTCTCTCCATTATAGACTTTAGTCTGACTTTCCGTCAGCTTTACACAAAACCTTCGTGTTCACGTCTGTTGTCTTATTTACTGTACAGCTCGCTCTTCTCTCTCTCTCTCTCTCTCTCTCACTCGGGTGGATCTTCACGTAAGGGTCATTATCACTTCTCCAAATGTTCATGATGTGCAAAGTCGGGAGTAAAACACTCGTGCTGTTATGGAAATGAATCAACAGCAGGGTGGTGTGATGGAGTCGAGTCACTGCTCCGGCCAGGACGCTGATTGTCTCTCTTATAACACACATTCTGACATGCTTATCTCACTTTATTATTGATTATAATAAAAAATAAATAAATAAATAATTGAATTAAAAAAGCAGTTGTTTTCTTCTTTTTAAAGCATTTTCTTGAATCGTCCTTAACATTTGCAAAACCGTAAGTGCATTTCTCAAAACGATTCGTACAACCAGCGGGACCCTAAATACCGCTTCGTCTATTTCTCAGAACGTCAGTGTTCGTGTCGGTTGCATCCGAATGAAACGTCCTCGTGTCAGTGTTCATGAACGAGCTAGTCACGGTCCTGAGTCAGTGAACTCCGTAGTTATTTTCTGATCAAAACTACGCATGACAGAGACTGGAAATGCACCAGGATTCACTTTGTCTTTATGACATTTATCAATACAAAGTTGCACATGACTGTATGCGGAAGATCGATGGCGAGAGATCCGACAGGATTCGATCTAATTTCCTGCTTTTTTACTGATTATACTGTTTCTTACTGCCAGATGATGTCATTGCATTGACATCACCGTGGCCTGACGCCTCCGCCTCGGGTTGTTTGCACGGTGCTTGGTGGGTTTCCTCTGGGTGCTCCGGTTTCCTCCAACACTCCAAAGACATGCAGATTTCCAATATGAAGACTTACAGCACTTGAAGACTTTCTACATCTCCTGACGTTCCTGTCTGTCAGGCCTCACATTCTCCTCCACATCACAAAACACCCGCCGAGAGACTCTTCTGGAGCGTCTTCTCCGTCATCTGCAGGCGCCTGCCGTGACGTCATCACACATCACGCATCCACGGCAGCCGGGGATTTCAGGGCACCGGCTCATCGTTAGCTGATCAAACACTTTAAACGCTGGTGAAGTCAAGATTCACCTGAGAGCAGCTCATCAATTCAGGACAGATTTACAGAACAAAAAATATGTTTAATGGAAAAGTATGGAAAGTAACACATGACAGACTATGAGAACTGGTGTAATGATAAACACAAAGAACTGATGCTTTGATGTTTTTGGGGAGAGAGACGATCCAACAGAGAAGCTACATTTTGCTCATCTCGACATAAGCGACTGACAATGAAGTAAACAGCAGACTGTTGTACAGAAACATTTGCATGGATGTAGGAAATCATTTGCAATTTGTTCCAAAGAATGAGAGGCTGCTTTCATGATGTGCACAAGTGACGAGATGAAGTGAAGTTGGTAAGCGAAGTGGTTTTGAGAATTTTAGTTCTGGTTTTGGAAATGAACCAAAGTGACTGAGAAAAAAAAAAAAAAAAAGGTATTTACAAAAAAACATTTTTCCCCCCTAAATCAATTTCACAAAATTATATTTTACAAAATGTTTATTTTGCTAAATCAGTCTCCCTTTTGATTTACTGATTTAAAACATTAAAATTATTCTCTTTTTCATTTCAAATCCCCCCCCCCTTGTCTATCTTTCTAATTATCTAATTATACCTCATTGTATTTTTATATATTTATAGTGTATAGTTTTTTTTTTATATATAAAAATGCATATTCTTTTTCAATTTCTTTCATCCAGTTTGTTTTTCTTTTCTTTTTTTTAAGTCTATCATTTTAATTATATCTACAATATCTACCTGGTTCATAAAAGTAATTTATTTCTTAATTTAATTTCATAAACCTTTTTTCTTTCATTTTTCCATTGGCTTAATCAAACCTTTTTGTTTTTATTATCAAAACATTTCTTTTTTTTTATTTACCAAAAGTCTCCTTTTTCTTTTGGTTTATTTACCCAAAACATTTTTGTTTATTTTTCATGTATTTATGCAACTTTCTTTTTTTACCCCCCAAAACTTTATTATCATGTATCAATCTTTTCGCTATGTCCATTGTTTACCTATCTTATTTGTTTTGACAAAGCATTTATTTATTAAATTTACCAAAACAAATTACACTCTACACTTGCTTACCTTTACACTCCTTTTTTTTTTTTTTTTTTTTTTAATTAAAATTTAAAAAAAATTTTTTTTAATTTACCAGAGCATTTTCTTTTCTTTGCATTCATAAATTTGGCTTTTTTCTTTCATTTTGATCTATCATTTTTTTTATGTACTATGTTTTCTTTACATTTACAGAGACAGTGACTATATTTATAGATTTGAGTGTGTTTCATATCCTACTCTTTGGTGATTAAAAGTAAAAGGTGCTGTAGTTGGCGTGAGTTTAAAGGTCAGCTCTGTCACTGAGCCACGTTTATTTCTTTAATAAAGACTCTGAGATTCGGCTCTGAGCTCTGAGATCGGGTTCCTCCCCGTGCTTCGTGTCTTTTAGCCTCATTTCAGGTTGTAAGAGAGAGAGAGAGACTGCGTGAGGACAAGGTTCAGAGACACAAAGTTCTCAGAAAACTTCAGCTCTGGGAGTGAAGGACGAGTGCTCGGGGACAGGAGGGAAAAAAAAAAAAAAACCTGCACCAGTTTGGACCTTAGACTCTGTTCCAGTTTCCACCCTTCCTCGATTTCACCGTCTCTGATTTTCTCTCTTGCTGCTCCAACTGTGCCCTCGCTAATATTAGTACGTTTATTAATTATATTAAATTAACTGTCAAAATGGTTAATTAGCATAATTAATGTGGCGTGGCTCAAATTCTCAGTGCTCTTTCAAAATGTTAAAATAGCTCAAAGTGAATTGTCAGAAATGCATAATTACTGTAATTAATTAACCTTCGAGTTCTGGTGGAAGTCCTGAAGACCTTCTTTAAGGTCCCAGCTCAAATAAGGTACTTAGAAAAGTATGTATTTATTAATTTATTAGTTTGTTTGTTTAGCTATATTACTCCATAATAGGAATGTTATGAAAAAAAAAAGACTTGAATGCATGCCGTTAAAAAAAAGAAGGAACGCAATAAATAAATGAATTCATAAATAAACAAATAAAGGGGGGAAAGAAAGAAAGAAAGAAAGGAATAGGGAACATGAATGAATTAATAAATGAATGAATAAACAAACAAGCAAACAAGCAAATAAATAAAAATAAATAAATAAATAAATAAAAGGAAAAAGAAAGAAAGAATGAAAAAAAAGGGAGAGCATAAAGGAATGAATAAATGAAACATAAACAAACAAACAAACAAATGAATGAATAAACTAATGAATGAATGAATGAGTGAATGAATGATATATGTATTTTTTTTAAATAAATACATAAATATAAAAAAAGAAAGAAAGAAAAAAAGGAAAAAAATGCTGATTATATGAAACAGGGAAAGTTGGTTAGAAATAACACATGGGACAACAAACAAACAAACAAACAATTAAAGAACAATAATAGTAAACAATATAAAACTGTATAACTTTTAAATGTAAGAGCAACAAATAACATTTGTGACATGAATATATAACACATATAGATGAAACATATTGTTTATTTCTAAATTTTTGCATTATTTTTTTTTATTATCTACTAATGCATTTTATATATATATATATATATATATATTTATATATATATATATATATATATATATATATATATATATATATATATATATATATATTTATATATATATATATTTTTTTTACCTCTACACTTGCTTCACACACCTTTAACTGGATGGATTTCTGTCTAAATCTCCTTCAAATAACTCATTGTTTTGATTTGCTGTTATTGGTAGCGGCTCTGGAAGCGCACCAGGCAGCAAACACGACTCGAGATCCAGAACAAAATGGTGAGTTAGTGTTTGATGACTCACTTTAGGCGCTCCTCGTGTTTGCTCATCGTTACAGAAGCGCAGCAGCGAGCGAGCGAGCCCGGTGCAGCTCGTCCCAGCAGCGTCTAAGTGACACGAGGCAGTTCTCTCCAACCCACACATGATCGCTCTCAGTAATAGAGTTGTGACTGCGTATTGAAATCCGTCTGAGGAGGAAATATTCTGTAAGAGAAAAACCGCAGGGATGAAGCTACACGGCGTGGCTCGTCTGTCCTTCTCATAGCGTCTCTCATCCTGCCTGTAGAATATAGCACACATACATACAGTTATAATTACTGATCAGTCATCTGAAGCCTTAATAAGGCTACTGTTTGATATAAACGCATGGTAATGTACATCAGTATCGTCTTTCATTATTAGACAATCCCGAGCTGCTCGAAATATGTCACCTGGTAAAGGTTAAATGCTGACTTGTTACTGAAACTGGTCTCAAATTCCAATTTTATTTGTCACATGCAAGACCATACACAATATGATATGCAGCGTTCGTGTAAAACACGTGGCGCTCTACGGGCTCAAAATAGAGAAGCAGTCAAGTTGATGTGATGTCACTTTAAGGAAATGATGGTCGAGAATTCTAACTACGACTCTGGTGATTTTCTTTCTTTTAGTAGTTTTAGGCAGGAAATTCTAGGAAGGTCGCAACTTCGCCTCAAGCGCAGCATTACTACAGCCGCCTCACGCCGTTCCTCTACGGAAAACATTCAGACACTGTAGATGGTTGGAATCGCAACTGCAGTGGGGAAATCTGGGTAGAAATGAAAACCTTTGCATAGCCGGAGTTCTGCCTTCATAATGTGTCCGAGATGGAACTGGAGCCGAGGAAGCACTCAGGAGAGCCTCATGGACGTGTGTGAGAGAGAAATACTGTACAGATAGAAGAAACAGAAAAAAGAGAGAGGAATCAATCACACGGGATATTTTCATGTAAGCTGGGGGAGGAAATCTGATTCAAAAGAGTGTAGCGTCTTTGGCAGTGGCGTGCGTGAGATATCTGAGGTGTGTGAGAGAGGGAGATGTTTCAGTCACGTACCCGCTAGATTCCAGTTCATGAAAAAGTGAATCGGTTGGAAGGAAGGATGGAAAAGTCAAACTGGGCGTGAAGTACCAGTCAAAAATTGAATTCAGTGTTTTTTGATTGTTTGTTTGTTTGTTTGTTTGTTTGTTTTGTGATTTGTTTTTTACATTTTAGAAGAATACTGAAAATTTCAAATCCATGAAATAATACATATGGCATTAGATAATCAAGTAACAACAATGATGACAACAACAGTCAGTTGTTCTTTTAAGACATGGAGGTCAGCCTTTTTGAGCAGTTCTTGCAAGAACAGTATTGAGTCGAGTGCATTTGCGAAACCCATCAAGCTCCATGATGAAACGGGGGCGGGGCCAACATCATATTAAACTCTATGGTTAAAGAATTGAATGTTACTCAAGTTCATATGCATGTGAAGGCAGGCGAGCGAATACTTGTGGAAATATAGTGTATTTTGGATGAAATGAACATCAGGAATTAGAAGGTGTGACTAAACTTTTGGACTGTTACTGTACAAATCCATATACTGTAACTTAAATTCTAGTTTGTGAAATCTTTTGCATCATTCCTAAGCTTTATGGATGTTTAAAAAAAAAAAAAAAAAAAACGATCCGTTTATCTCAGCTGTACTGTTTGTAGCTTTTAATATACAGTATAAGTGAGGACTAAAAATAACAGGTAACAATAAACGGATGAAGAGCAGAACGTTCTGTATTTTAATTTATACACATCGTAATCACTGGCAAATTTCTGTTCAGTAAGTAGATAAAAATGCTCGGAGACATAAAGTCATAAACATATAATTGGATTTTTTTAAGCTGTAACAGTAACCTTTTTGATAATTTTCCCATTTCAATATAGCCTCGAGTGTTTACTGCTTACATAAGATGATACAGGCTTTAAATTCATTCTATATATATATATATATATATATATATATATCATTTCTTTCTGCACTGAGAGACACAGCTGAGCTCTTCAAGCACATTTGTTTGTACGTCTTTTGACCTCGTTTTAAAACACATCTAGGAATCCACATCAAAGTTTTGCTTTACTGGATTATATATTAATCCTGGGATTTTTTGTGTATTAATGTAAAAGTATCAACCACTTTTTTTTTTTCTTTTTTTTTCCTGGCAAGGCTAAAAACTCTGGAGACCCGAAAAAAAAAAAAAAAAAAATTAGCATGGACACCTACACACACGGCTCTTGACTAGCCTCGTTCTCATTCAGATCGAGTTAATAAATACACTTTTCTTTTTTTTTTTTTGTTTTTTTTGTGCTTGCTAAAACAAGCTTTGTGCACACACACACACACACACACACACACACACACAGAATGCAATTATCAGCCTGGATAAAGAACTCTCTCCGTCAGGCGTTTACTCACACTCAGGCGTTTACTCTGTCAGTCCCGCGGCTGTAAGCACGGACTCCTACGCAGTTCACGTTCAAAGTGTACGTCTGTGTGCCACGGATCAGGTTGGAGCAGGAACGGCAGCCGTATCTGTAGTGTTAAAGTTACAATGCAGCTGTTGATTTTTGCCATTTGTTGTTCTGTTGATGAACTTTTCTCGAATCGATATTGTCCCATAGAACTCTGCAGACCTACAATAGAGCGCGATGTTACTTCTGCTACAATGTTTCTGTTCCCCAGAATTCCGGCCTTGTTGCATCGGACTCCAGGGAAGCTCTTAGAACACATGCGTGTTTCGTTTGTCTGTAGAATGTTTCCTTTTAAACACAGTCTCATCAGTCGTTTAGGATGATCATATTTCTACACCACAATGAAACATCCAAGAGTTCTTCTAGTCTTTATTAATAATTGATCAATTCTCCTTAATTCTCCATTTGCATCTCATGAGATCTGCCTAGATGGATTGCAGAGAAGCTTGCGGACATTTCTTCGTTCAAGTACTGTAAGTTCTCTCACTCCCATTCCATTTCCTTTTCCAACTCGTAATTATCGTGCGATTTCGTTAACAATGGTTCGGACGAATTCGTTCAAATTGAGGATTTCGAAATGAACGAGGTGGGCATTTCCACTTGTGCCCAGACAAACTGCTTCATAACCAGGGCGCGTCCTTTAATATTTAATTCTCTCGATTGGGGCAGGAACTATGAGGTTCTCTGGTGGGTTAGCGGTTAGCGTTCCGCTTTCCCCGCCATGGCCTGGGGTTCTGTTACTGGTGAGGGAGCTCGACCCAGACACTGGAACCTGAGCAAGCCAGCGCACTCTTGGGTAACCAGGGGTAACCAGGGAAGGTTGTGTCCCAAACCGCACCTGGAGGAAAGCAATTACCCTAAACCATGCCTGAAGCACTTCTATGGAACCCTTTATACAAATCATTGTACAGCATTTTTAGCTTTATTTATTTTTTTTTTCCCCTGTAGAACGTGGGCACTAAATATCTGCAGCATTCCCATTTGTTTGACTTTGACTATAGACTTTCAATAGAATGT